>LOEQ01000049.1:248226-280868 GCA_001685075.1 Bramus lutescens | reverse complement strand
ACAGTGTGCCTGATCTAATGGGAGCTCACCAAAGCCAGCTGGACCGGGACTGAATGAGCATTATTCATAATAGACAGAATCTAGACGCAACCTAGATGCTCCTCAACAGAAAAATGGATAAAGAAAATGTGATACATTTACACAATGTAGTATTACCCAGCTGTAAAAAAAAGACATCATGAAATTTTCAGGGAAATGAGTGGACCTAGATAAAATCATCCTTAGTGAGGTAACTCAGACTCAGAAAGACAAACATGGTACGTACTCACTCATAAGTGGATATTAGATGTAAAGCAAAGGATAACCAGGCTATGATTCACAGCCCCAGAGAAGCTAGGTAACAAGGAAGACCCTAAGAGGGACATACGGATACCCCTGTGACAGGGAAACAGACAATATCTCCTGGGTAAACTGAGGACAAGGGGAGGGTAGAAGAAAGGAAATGAGTGGTGAGAACCTAAGGTTGGGATGGTCAAGTTGGAGTAGGGACAGAGAGGGAGAGCAATGAAAGAGATATCTTGATAGAAGCAGATGCAGAGATCCACAGCCAAGCACTGGGCGGAGCTCCTGGAGTCCAGTCAAAGAGAGGAAGTAGTGATCAAATGATCAAGGGGGAGGGGTCAAGATCATGATGGAGAAACCCACAGAGACAGCTTATGGGAGCTCACAGACTCTGAGCCAATAGCTGGGGAGCCTGCTTGGGATCAAACTAGGTCCTCTGCATGTGAGTGACAGTTAAGTGCCTTGGTCTGTTTGTGGAGCCCCTGGCAGTGGGACCAGGCTTTATCCCTAGCGCATAAGGTGGCTTTTGGGAGTTTATTCCCTATGCTAGGATGCCTTGCTAAGCCTTGATGCAGTGGGGAGAAGCTTGGTCCTGCCTCAACTTGATGTGCCAGGCTTTATTGACTCCCCATGGGAGGCCTTATACCCTTTCTGTGGAGTGGATGGAGTTGGGGGAGGGGGAGCGGGAAGAGGGTAGGGAGGGGGAGCTGTGGTTGGTTTGTAAAATTAATAAAAAAATTCAAAATTAAAAAATATAATTAAAAATTAAAAAGGCGTTGCTAATATATTTACAGCGCCAATTTCCCAGCTTGAGAGTCACACCTCATACCTGATCAGAGTTACCCATAGCTTCCCTCTTGCGTTTACATGAGTTGCTTACAGCCTGTGTCTTACAAAATTTAGACGGCACAATATATTTACATACCTTTTAGGCCATTAAATGACGGGTATTTCTTTCTGTCTTTAACGACTTGGGTTTGGGCTCAGTGCTCCTTTACCTCTCTGCTCTGCAAAGCCTCTCACAGGGACCGATAACTAGCTGTACACCCTGTTCATATACCATTAGCTCCGGGTAATAGATGAAAGAACTAGCAAGCACATCCTGTGACTGCCTAAAAGCTTCACCAAGATTCTGAATGGAATAATGCTATTTTTGATGGGCTTTCAAGGATCATAATTAGCTTCCTTTCAATATGACAAGGACTTGTGCGAGCCAGACATGGATGGGCACACCAGACTGTGCTCCACACAGTTAGAGAGCAGGAGTTCAGAGCAGCTTCGAACAGCAAGTGTCGGCCTGGGACACTGCTGAGGACCCAGGGTCGACACAGAAGAGGTACCATTTTTATGTGCTACGTTAAAGATGAAGCAAAGTTAATAACCTGAAGGCGCAGGGACAGAGTTTTGGGTTTTGTTTTTTTGACCATGGGGAACAAAAATGTAATTGAGATGTAGCTGATGTAAAATTTGTAATTCAAATTTTCAAAGCACATTTTAAAATGTTAATCCATTTAAAAAAATTTAGATCACCATCATCTGCTGTCAATATACTCTAAAATTGTCACGTGTTGGGGAGGATATGATAAAACTGGACTCTCGTGCCCTGTGTGAAAGTAGAAAAACTGGCTATATCATAAGGCTAGCAATTCACATCAGCAAGAATGGTTAAGAACTTAAATAACATTTCAGTTTTCTTTGTTTATGTGTGTGCATGTGTGCCTCCGGGGAGGGGGCGGGGGGGACGGCTACAGAGACCGGAAGAGGCCAATTCATCCTTGGAGATGCTGGAGCTGTGGTTACAGGTGTTAATGAACTGCCCAAGATATGGGCACTGGGAACTCCAGGGCCCATGCTCTCAGCGCTGGGCCATCTCTCCAGTCCCTGCAAGGGCTGGCAATCAGCATTAAAAGCTGTCTTCACACAAAGCTCCTTTTTTTCTTGTTTTTATTAGTTCTTTGAGAATTTCGCACCGTGGGCTTTCATCACAGGCGTCCCCACCCACTCTCCTCCCAGATCCACCCCTTCCCCTGCCCATTTAATTTCCTTTGCTTCTCATTCACTACTATAAGCGACATGAAACCTCCTCTCCTGCTCCCAACAGCTATTGAGTGCCACCAGTAACTCAGCTAAGAGTGGACTTCACGCCCACCTCCCCTCTCTATGCTGAGATC
The DNA here is from genome assembly GCA_001685075.1 of Bramus lutescens. Classification (NCBI taxonomy): domain Eukaryota; kingdom Metazoa; phylum Chordata; class Mammalia; order Rodentia; family Cricetidae; genus Bramus; species Bramus lutescens. Next base: position 278,415 of record LOEQ01000049.1, on the reverse strand, counting down.
TGGGCTGCGTTGAGCTTGGCCAGATCCATGCATCTGTCCCAACTGCTTTGAACTGCTCTTATGTTTCCAGAAGATTCTTTCCTTGTAGTCGTCAACACCTTGGCACTGGACTCTTCCCAACCCCTCCTGTACAATGAGCCCTGAGTGAATGAGCTCATGAAGTTCATTTTTAAAGTTTAACCCATTGCTTGCTGCCATTCGCAGCACCGCACAATGCAATTGACTCCCATGCTCCTTCAGTGGAAAACATCACAAACGCTTTAAAAACACTTACTCTCTTACAAAATTAAATATTTACCTGCCATGTGATGCTTTTCAACATCTCTATTCTTAAGTTTTCATGCATTTTTATCCACACATGTGAACATGTATATTCGAAGGAATTACTTCACAAATGAGCTGGTCAGCTATAGTCAACTATTATTAATAATAGCTTAAAATTAGAGAGTCTATTCTATCCTTCAAGAGCCAAGGTGCAAGCATGCTATGGTCATAACTGTATAGCCAGGCAATGAAAACACCAGACTGTGGTATATCCAGCAGGACAGATGAACCTCAGAAGACTTACAGGTGGAGAGATCACTTATTATATAATTGTGTTCTTCTAAAACTGCTAATCAGACAAAGAAAACTGTCTATAATGCCAGCAAGTGGGTTACTGTTCGCCTGCGGCTATGGATATGGCCTTAGCTCACATACATAATGGAGCCTTTTAAGGCAACCAATGGACATGTTCTGTTTCTTGATGCTTGTGGCTATTACTCATCAAACTGCACACTTAATATAAGGGGATTTTTAAAATTGTGCATGTGCAACTGTATGTGTGAGTGCATACATATGTGTTCTGTATGTATGCAAGTACACGTTTGTGCAGGTGTGCATGCATGACTATGTATATGCAGACACTATAGGAAAACTGTCTATCAAACCTCTCTGTGTCAATGCACTTGGCAGCCTAACTCCTTCAATTGCACATACTATACACACACACACACACACACACACACACACCTCTAAACCATGCACCTAGCTACTTCAGAACCTCTCCCCCTGCCTGCAGTAGATTGAGGTACTCCCATCACTGAATAACATAAGTTTCTCTGCCCCAAATAATAACCAAATTTAGAGAGTTTTTCTTTAACTATACTCTGACTGTATCTGGGTATACAGCCTAGACGGCCTGGTATGACCTGAACTGGTTTTGGATATATATTCATAATACAAAAACTGTATCCTTTAGTAACCCGTCAGGGCCCCTATATACCACCTTATGCTTAAGCATAATTGAGAGTCCATATAATTAAAATTAAATGCATTATGGTAAGGGACATACAGCAGGAAAAATGAATATATGACTTGATCTATGAATGAAAATAAGCTGGTGCCGACTCCTCCTTCGCTTTAACGCCATAAAAGAGGCCTCAAACAATGTTAGAAGTTGTCTTCTGAGAAGGCGTAAAGACACCATTCATGAGTGATAAGCTGCTCTGGAGATGAAAATAAAAAGCATTAACAGTGTCTTTCTTATTAAAGACGCACAGCATGCAAAGCATGCAAAAGTTATGCTTTTTAATGACACAAAGGTTTCTTTCTCAAACTCAGGTATAAAAGACTTAATATTATGAGTAAATATTTGGATTCCAGAAGTTCCTTGTAATAATAAGATTAGTTAGTGACTTTTAAAAATTAAAACCATTTTGATTTCCTTATGTTCTTCTAGCATTCTTCCTTTGCTTTAGTTCCTTGATGGGTTTCAAATATTTTCCTCAAGGTGACAGGCACCTTGCCTAGAAATAGCTGGCTTCTCTCTGGAGAGGTGAGTGATCATTTTGTACGCAAAGGCTGACATATGTGCCTAGCAATTTGAACCTACAAAAAGACCATAGAATTCAATCTTCAGCCTTGTTAAATGGCTGACAGAGCCAGGGGAAGGAATGCAGATTGATTGGGAGAGAACGATCAAGCGAGAGCTCATGAATATTGATTCTGGACCTGATTTCTCCTTCCAGAGATGAGCAGACACAATAGCATTCATAATGCAGCGTAGAACCCCAGACCAACTAACTGCTCAGTGATGCTGGGTTATAAACAGCTCATCAGACGGCAATCTAGATGCATTTCTTCACTTTTGCATCGTGTTTCCAAGGAAAAAACCCACTTCACAAAATTGCTGATAGACCCTGCTGTGGGAATTCTAAATTGGAGCCCAAGAAAATAAGAGTCTGCCACACGCTAAAGCATTCAAATGGTTTCTAGAAAAAAAAAAAACACGAGTAGAGTAAATTCGTTTTGCAGGTATCACGGTGGGTGGGCTGATCAGGGAGGAGGAAAATGAAAGGGGGCAAAGGAGAGCACTTGACTACTGATGGAACACACTGGAAGGGCGGCCCCTCCCACCACATTACCAGGGCTCTTCTGTGAAATGTGTAAATAGTTCCTAAAGAAAATTGCAAACCTCATTAATTAGAAGCCTTTGTTCTTGCCAGAAAGTGAGCAATCTAATTATGTGCTGGGCTTCAAGGGCTGCGTTGGGCCTTTCTCTGAAAATGTTAAAAGCCAGGGCTTGCAGAGTACACTCAGTGAGAGATTCGCTCCATGCTACTCTGTAGCCATTAGCAATTTACTACACTTAAGAAAAAATTCAATTGCTTCTATATTGAAAAGGAAGAAACCTACACGGAGATATTTCATATGAAGACAAATGTGGCCTGTGTTAATGATTTCAAATAGTTTTCATGGCCAATTCTTTCCCTAGTTCTCATCCCTGAGAAAAAGTTGACTTTTAATAGTTTCTTTAATATGTACATTATAAAATAACATGTTTGACAGAGAGATGAGATATATCTCTTGCCTTTATGAACACAGATTTGCTTCCAGAAGGAACTAGATTGTGGGAAGGGAATGCTCGATTAGTTAAAGAAAATAAAAATAAAAAAAAAGAAGGAAGTTTGTGATGGAGACAGCAAATGAAAACCACAGAGATTCTTCATGAAGACCCAAGATCCTCCCTGTGCCACAATAGAAGTCCTTTCGGGGAAACCAGAGGAACTTTTTTTCTTTAGTTTTATGCTTTCATCGGTGTATATTCATTGTACACAGTGGTGAGTTCCATAAAGATAATTTGCACGCAAGTATATCATGTCCTTTGAACTTGTCCACATGGAACGCTCCTCAGAACAGCGGCTGGATGTGTTTGAGATGTCCTGTCTTAGGAGGATTCTAGGCGTCACATGAAGAGACAGGCTGTGCGACAATGACATTAGGAAACATCTCCATCTACAGAAGGAAGGAAACTACAGGATACGGCAATGGCCCTGGAGATACTTCTGCCATGTTATGAGAATGAATGACAGCAGATACCCAAAGATAGCACTGCTTGGAGGGGTGCATGGGATAAGACGAAGAGGACCGGCCAAAATCGCTGGATAGACAGCACAAAGGAAGACTGCGGCACCTTGAGTATGACAATAACACAAGTACCTAGGACTGCCCAGGACAGGAACAACTGGAGAGCTGCCATAAACAGGCTGCCCATGCATGCTTAAGCCTTGCTGGGCGCAGATGATGACATCATGTACTTTGACCACGTTCCTCCACTCCTACATCTTCCCCGTCTGCTTCCTCTTATCAGTCCCGCTCCTTCACACAGCCTCACTTCTATTTTCATATCACGTATGCAGTTTGAAGTTATTATTTAAAACCCAGGATCCACAAATGAGAGAATACCTGTGGTTAATCTTTGAGTCTGGATTCCTTCATTTAATCTGATAATCTCAAGATGGCCACTTAATTTCAATCAAGATGACTTGATTCGTCGTGGCTGAGTAAAGCTCCCCTGTGAGTATGAACCCCATTTTCTTTAGTCATTCATCTCTTGATAGATATTGTCTTCATTGATGTTCTATTGTTGTCAAGAGACACCACGACACAGGAACTCTTATAAAGAAAGCATTTATTTGGGACTGACTTACAGTTGCAGAGGTTTAGTCCATTACTGCCATGCTGTGGAGCATGGCAGCCTGCAGGTGGACTTAGTAATGGAGAAAGAGCCCAGAGTTCTACATCCAGGGCTTCAGACAGCGGAAAGAGAGAAAGCCACGAGGCCTTGCTTGGGTTTCTGAAACCCCAAAGTGCCTCCACCCCACAGACACACTTCCTCCAAGGTCACACTTCCTAAAGTGCCACTCTCTAAGGACCAAGCATTCAAATATTTGGGGGTCATTCCTATTCGACTCACACCACCACAGATATCGAGGCTGATTTCCAATCCTCAGCTGCTGGAAACAGTACAGCAAGAAACCCCGATGTGTAAGTCTCTTTGCTGGCTAATGGAAAGTCCCCCAGAGAGCTACCCAGGCGTGGGACAGCTGGGGCACACAGTCAGCCTTTTTGGTTGCCTGGGGAACTTTCATACTGATTTCCATAGTGACTAGACTAATTGAGTTCCTGCCGGGCAGCAAACAGAGATTCCCCTTTCCTCCTTCCCAGCGTTTGTTGACATTTCCTTTTTGAGAGTCATTCTTGCTCCGGCAGGCTGAGTTGACCACCTACAGGATGGGATAGTAGCTTGACTAGTTATACTTCGGACAGAATACTGATGCCTAAATATGTAAAGAACTTGAAAGACCACCAAGAACCCAAATAACCCAACGGATAAACGAACAAACGAGAAAAGCAGATAGCTATCAAAGATGAAGTAAGAATAGGAGGAAATATTGAGCACCCTGAGCCACCCGTGAGATGTAAATTAGAGCTGAAGAAATGTTCTTCACTGTTTTCTATACAGAAATCTTTGCATATTCACACTTCAGGGAGAACTCCCGGGGCCTTTTGAAAGCTGTCCAATGACTCCAGTGGATAAATCTGTCAGATAATTCTCCCTTGTAAACCGAAACTCCCCCTTCCTTCTTTCTTCCATTTCACCTTCTCATTTCAGCATTAAGTAAATCTCATCACTTTGGACAAGACTTTGACATGCACAGCACTATGGACATCATCTGCCCCTTACATACTGGAAGGCAGCTGTTTACTGTATGACCCTTCAGATTATTATAGGGCCTATATCTCTGTGGTCCCTCAGACCTACCTGAAAGTCATTGTCTCCCCTTCTTGGCCATCTTTTCTTGGAGGCTCCGAATTTGTCAATAAATCCACCTGAATTTTAATGTCTACAATTGAAAATATAGTTTCAGCCTGAGTAAATCTGCAAAAGACCCACATCCGGGGACATTTTCTTTGTCTTGTATGTCACTATCATATCTGTGCAAATTAAATACCAGTTTAGCAATTACACTGAGTTCTTTGCTTATGTTATAGACATTGTTTTTCACACAGGCTGTTTGCCAAGCCACATTTCCCATTCCACACTGAGGGGTTTGTGCATTTGAAGGTAAATATGAACTAGAACATTTGGTTTTTGTCTGTTACTCCAACCTGTCAAGAACATTATGAATCATGATTGTATCATCAATCATATCCACTCCCTGTTCCAACTTTCTGTCATCAGCAAATTCAATAAGCTTGTCTTCCTTCCGTCTCTTCATCAGGTCCCGGATAAGAGTGCCTAGTAGAGCAGAACTCCATAGCTCAGCTCTGGACATTGCCTTCTGGTTTCAGCAGGCTTCCCACCAAATATTTCTGATCACTTATAGCCCAGAGAATGTATCAAAAAAAGAGAGAGAAACTGTAAAACTATTTGAAGGTGTGGTCTCGGGCTTTGGAGAATGTTTTCATTTCCTAGACCTTATACTTTCAAGGTGAGAATGCTTTAAATACAAAAGAATCATTCTACATGTAACCTACACAGTACATGTAGATGCACTGAGTCTCTGCAAAGTTACAGCAGCATCTACATTACAGAAACAGCACTGAAGATAGCTTGACCATTCACCTTGATATACCTGCCCATCACTTTTTTTCTTTCATAAAGGACAACACGTCCTGGATTTAAATTATGCTTCAGGCATCTATTAAATGTGTGATGCAGGGCATGTGCTCATTTGTCTCAAAGTGACTGTCTCTTGGGCTCAGAACAATGCTCATGTACTAGTGCTATTCCGAGTGCTGAATTGGATAAATGTGAAAATGCCATCAAAAGTGACAGCCCTTCCTCTCAAAGTACGCATACCATGCAGCAGAATCTTCAAGGATTTGTCTAGACTTCAAGCTTGTTAACATATATTCCATATTTTCCTATTTCATCATTCTCAAAGAAGGCAAATGTTTCCTATCTCCTATGCTTAAAGCCTTCCTAGTCCCTAGGATTCCCCTATCAGATGTTTGGATGGCTGAGAGCCTTTTTGGATTCTGGGATGGCTTTGGTCTGGTTCTGTAAATAGTGATACTGATTGTAGGTGACCCCAGCTTTTTTTTTNAACACATTCCTGTGGTATACTTCTAGTTTGAACTCCTTTCTTCTGCCTCAAAGCAATGAAAGCACAAACAGACACAGAGTGGCCCCCCTTTTCTTCTGAGATCAGCTAACCCAGATAAATCATGCTAATTCTAAAAGCCTATGGATTCTCTTACCTTTCTGGCTCTAAATGCTTATGGATCTGTCAGTTTCTGTAATGCCAAATGCTAATGGCTCTGTTCTTATCGATGTGATCTACAACATCTTCTCAGGGAATAACTCTCAGAGTTGGTGCCATTCAATGTCTCTTGAGATTTGAGTGAAGAGAAATGCATGTGAAAGTGCCTTAGAAGTTTGCAATTCACCAATTCCTCTTATGCTCCCAAATTCCTTCCATCTTCTTTACCCTCTCCAAGATTTTTATTTATGTCTTAGTTTAGTTTTTCAGGCTAATAACATTTATGTATTGCTCAGAAAACATAATTCCCACATTGGCATATGATGTGAGATGTACTTCTGTCTGTATATGTGTTGCTTTTATTGGTTGATGAATAAAGCTGTTTCAGCCAATGGTTTAGCAGATTATAACAGAGATTAGGGCAGGTGGAGTCAAGGAGATGCCATGTAGCTGCTGAAGGAGAAAGATACCAGAACATTACCAGTAAGCCACAGACTTGTGGTGTTACGTAGATTAATTGAAATTGGTTAATTTAAGATTTAAGAGCTAACTAGGAATATGCCTAAACAATTGATCAAACAGTTTTGTAATTAATATAGATAGTTTCTATGTGATTATTTAGGTCTAGGCAGCTGGGAAACATAGCACAGCCTGCTTACATATGGGCATTGGGCACCACTTGTAGACAGGAGTTTCTGTCCTGCCTGGTCCCTCAGTCATTCAGTCCCAAAGAAATACACAGAGGCTTATATTAATTATAAACTGTGTGGCTGGCTTATTAGCTCAGGCTTACTATTAACTAGCTCTTACAACTTATATTAATCCGCAGTTCTTGTCTATGCTTAGCCACATGGCTTGGTACCTTTTCTCAGTGAGGCATTGTCATCTTCCGTTCTCTGTGTCTGACTAGTAGACTGACTGTCTGCCTTTCCTCTTCCCAGAATTCTCTTAGTTTGGTCACCCCTCCTATACTTCCTGCCTGGCTACTGGCCAATCAGTGCTTTATTAAATGAATACGAGTGACAAATCTTTACAGTGTACAAGAGCATCATCCCCCAGCAGGCATAGGAGCCATTCAAGAGTTAACCAAACTCACTGCTCATCATTACCCTGACCTTGGTGTCTCCATTCCTGAGTCATTTGTTTTGACTCCTGTGGATTCCTGATTAAATTGTTTTTCTTTTTCAAAAATGTTTATTGTTTAATTTTTATATGCATGAGTGTTTGACTGCATACATGTCTTTGCACCACACACATGTATGTGTACATGTTTGTTCACAGAGGACAGAAGGGAGTGTGGGACTCCCAGAGAACTGCAGCTACAGAAGGTTGCAAGCTGTCATCTGAGTACTGGGAATTGGATCCGGGGCCTCAGGACTCTTAACCACTGCACTGTCTGGTTATTCACAAAGTTGAATAACCCAGCCCACAGTTGTGTTTCTAGGAGCTGTAAGTGCTGGAGTCTGAGCTCTTCCTCTCTGAGAAACCCACTTCTTCCGTTGGACGTCAGCAGCCTCTTCCCTTCCAGGAACCCTCCAGTTCAGGGATGAAGTGCTCCACTCACTCCATTGTGGAAACATAAGGTCAAACCTGGTAGAGCTCACCTTACAGGGTGATTTTGATTTCTCTGGGAATGCATTAAAAATGCTTTGCTTATCTTCAAAGTTAAGTAGCTATTGTTCAGTAAACATCATTGGGAGACAGAATCAAAATTTCCAGAACACAGTATCTCTTAATCATTAAAATTTCATTTTGTTCTTCTATATTCTGTCTTTAGCTGCATCTTATGTCCCATTTGTTGGGTTCTCCACTCTAAGGAGATCCTTGTTTTAATGTTGGTGTATGCTCTTATCATTCTCTTTTTTCATTTATTTTACTGTTGGCATTTTATCCTAATTTTTCATAATAACCTTAAGCCCTTCCTTTGTAAAAATTTGATTTCAATGTTTTCTGTTCTTTTCCTTGCTGTTTAAATTTCATTGTAAAAATTTCACTTTTGTATTTCCCTTCAGTATTAGAATATCTTTTATCTCTTTTAGTTTAATTCTATCTTTTCTTGTTTTATTAAATAGTTCCAGTAAGTTACTCTATAGTATAAGCAAGTGTGTTTTGTTTCCTTATGTTCCCTTATTTATATATTTTTCTATCTATACTGTTTTATCTCTGTAGTGTGTATATGTGCATATGTGTGCATAGGATGTGTATGTGTGCGTGTGTGAGTACATTATGTATGTGTTTGTATCTGTCTCTCTCTAGTGTGTGTGTGTGTGTGTGTGTGTGTTCGCTGCATGGACTGACATAGCGCTACTTCTTCCTTGCTTTTCTGTCTTCCCTGTAGTCCTGTCTAGAGTGACATGGCTAGGTATTATGTATTGATCTGGTATCATTTCACTCAATCCTAGATTCTAGAACTGAGCCTGAGTGAACTCATTGTTTTGGATATTAATTTTAGACCTATTTCCTGCAAAATGAAAAAGGTCATAATGCCAGCATCTGGGTGCCTTCTGTGTATCTGGCTTCCTCTTGTTTTCTTATCCTTGTTTCCAATTTTTTTTCATTTTTAAATGACTTTTCTTTGCTGCATCTTTGTGAATAGCCTCAGATCCTCTTCAAAGGATGTGTCACCGACATGTAACTAACAGTGACATCACCACTCTTCTTCTCTCCCCAATGATAGCTGGTTTCTCCCTAGTTCTCTTAGCTTGGACATAGCTCAAAAACACGCACTGTGTTTTTATCTGCATCCTGTGAGAGCTGAGGTTGCTTCAGCTTTCTTGACAGAATTCTGAAGATCGATGCCAACATTGTGCTTGTTTGGTTATGTACCCTTCCTTCCATCTGCACTGAAATGTAATTCACTTCTGCTCTTCTTCAAGTGTTCTTATTGCCTTCTGACATAGTTTAGGCACAGGGTGAATAAGAGGCCTGGATAGTGATAACAATAAAAGTATTTGCAGCAGAAATTCTTTGAGACATAACTTTACTGGGAGAAGTTAGGTAAGATTTTTTGGTGCCACCTGATACCTTGAAAATAAGAAGCAATAAAAATTATTTTCAAATAGTAATATCTGTGTTAGCTTTAAAAACTCAGATATGAGCTCCCCAGTTGGTTATGTAATCCCAATTAGTCAACCCTAAACACATGTGCATGTAATACTAAATGGACCCAGTAGATCATGTGTGTGTGTGTGTGTGTGTGTGTGTGTGTGTAACACTGATGATTAAGAAGATGAAGGCATGAATTTGAAGTGAGAGACAGAAGGCAATAGAGGAAGAGAGGAAAGGGTGAAATTATGTGAGTACAATACTCGTAAGCATGGGATTCCTAAAAGCAATAAATTTAAAATTAAACAAAACCAAAGCGCAGTGAAGTTTACAATTCCTCTGACCTCACGTCTGTGATCTCTGCTTCTGTTTCTGCTTCTCATTAGCATCAGTCTGTCTTTGAGCTAAAGTTTGTCAAGTGATACTTCAATATTTAGTAATTTCTTAAATGACATCCAAACCCACACACTCGACTTCCCCTTCTGCTGTGATGATGAGACACCACGAAGGATCTAGGGCTAAGCATCCCGAGCATCCTGAGCATCCTTGCTTCCCTGAGTGCAGCATTCAAGCAATCACTTCTCTAGCATTCCTGACTCATCTGAATCCTCCTTCTCTATTGCACTCTTCCCAGCAACATCCCAGTGGCTTACATTTCTGAGTTAGTCCATCCTGCCTTGCTGTGACAAGCTATTCAAAGCCAGAAGAAAAGTGGCTCACAGCTCTGGAGATGAGAGAAGTTAAAAGACCCTGTGCCTCTCTCACACAATGGATGAGGTCACATGGTGATAGTCCATGGAAGACCCCGGAGCTACATGGACAAAAGAGATCATAGACAAGAGAGGATGCCAAACGGCAGAGCAGGTGGGGAAATACATTTGCTTTGTAACACTGGCTGAATGGTGGTCAGTGACAACATAGTCCCACGAGACCTAAATTTTTCCTGAGGGAAAAAGAATTAACCCCTCTTAAAGATCTAATTTTCACATCTTAAAGCCTGCATCTCTATAGTCTAACACCTGTATCAGGGGACTAAGTCTCAGCACAGGATCCCTTGGGGGATAAATGGGGCCCGAGTTGAAGCATCTGTAACCCAGGATAAACTGCCCTCCTACACCACCCACCCTGTCCATCTCCTGCCTCAGTTTCCTCTGACCTGCACTGTCAGATCCCAGCAACAGCTCCAGGGATGCTTCTCACACCACTGCTCTGAACAGCTTGACACTGAGATCATCACCCCTTCAGTGCCTTCTTTGAGTGTCTTCTCAGAGGCACTACACTCTGGCCCGCTCCTTGCCTTCCTGACTGTTCATTCTGTGCCTGCTCAGCTTTTAACCTTTGGCACAGCCAGGGCTCCCAGCTCTTCTTTCTCCACATGCATTTCCAAGCTGCTCTGCTTTGGTTGCAAGGCCTGGCTGACATACATGCACCAACAGTTTGCAAAACTGGCAGAAACCAGCCCACTCCTATTGTTTTTCCTACCAGAAAGAAACATTTATCTTATTAGTTTTTCTAAGTCAGGAAGACATCACTTTTTCCTTTAGTTGTCTGGATTTTCATCCTGATTGCCTTCCTCCTTGAGTTCACATCATTTTTTTTTCTCACAGGTTTTGTCTTGGCTCTCTCATAAACTGGATTTCTTGTTTCACGGTGGCAGATTCCACTGCTGGGTTTAGGTGCTCACTGCCAGGAAGCATATTCTCTGAACTCAACCTGAGAAGAATGTCAGGTGGACCAAAGGCTTCATGGGTTTGCATGTCTGACTCTGCTCCTGATGAGAGCTCAGCCCCTCTGAATATTCAATTGCCCATGATTCTGATTTGCTAGTTGTCCACCTTGGAATGTTCCAAGGTTGCTCTTTTCTTCGAATCTGATATTGTTTGGCTGTTATTGTTCTTATATTTGGTTTGAGATACATGGGAGGAGTCTCAAAACTTCTCTTGAGCTCAGTGCTGGAGCTGGCACCTTGGTGTCTTGGGGAACTTTACACAGGACACTGCTGGGCTCCTCGTGGATTTTTCTGCATTGGAGAACTGTCTTTAGTTAGTTCTAGGATAATGATTCTCCTCTCATTTGGGGGAATTACTTTTCAGATGTTATACCTTCTGTACTTGCCTTTTTTTTTTCTAATGCTCACTTTTTATCCTATTTTTCTACTGTTCCTAGGCTATTCCTTCTTGTCTTCCTTCCCCTCATCTTCCACTTCTGTCATTACCCTTTTTTTCTGAGTGTTTTGTCTCACTTAAGGCACCTGGATTCTTCACCCCAGACTCTTTCTCATTTCATTTCGTAGTTTTGTCTCTGCCTTCTTTGATTTCACATTACAGTTTTGCTGATTACTTTTAGGGGTCAGGGAGGAAGAGAGTACCTGCTTTCCCACACTGCAGGTTTCTGCTCCTCTCTAGTTTTCTGGTGTGGCTAGTTCACTGGAGTCATTGCCTCAGCAGGAAAATGGTGTGTGACTTGGCTCAGCATTTCTCTCTGGCACATACCACTTTCAGTATTGCTAGGCCTTTTCTCTTAGTAAGTCATGTGAAGAATGGTTTTAATACATTTGGTTATGAATCAATGTCTTATTAAAGAAACTGTGCTTAGCTCAAGTTTGTAATAGTTGGGGGTGCGGAGTTCTTGCTCAGTGGTAGAGTGTTGGTCTGGCATATATGAAGCCCTCACTTAAATCTGCAATACCGTTTAAGATATTTGCACCTGTCTGAAACTACTAGTACTATCTGATGTGAGTATTTAAATGTATTTTACATGATAACCTATTCAGCAAAAGAATTAGAATAATTGATTGCTGAATTAATTGTGTGATTCATCTTTTTCTGTTGAATCTTATATCACTCTGTCATATCTAGCCTTCACACATAAGTGGGCTTGCTCCTGGCCTCTCTGATGACTATAGTGTGGATTCGGAATGTTCTCTAAAGGCCTGTGTATTCAAAGCTTGGTTATCAGTTTGGTTCTATTGGAAGGTACTAGAATCTTTAAGATTTGGAGCCTGTTGTGGTCACTGTGGGCGTCCAATCAAAGAGCAGGGTGAGATACTGCCCTGTTTTTTCCCCTCTATTTGGCTTCTCTCTCACTATAAGGGGAGGAGTGATTGCTCCAGACACACCATGTGGTATGTGTGTAGGTACCATAGGCCCAGGAGCAATGGGGCCAAATACCAGAGATGGAAACTTCAGAAACAGAGCTGTTGATGGCCTCAGGTGTTTTGTTACAGCAATGGAAAGCTGGCTGACACCAATCACATGATCAACCTTGTTTCTACAGCCACACCACACTGCTGTATTATAATTACATAAGGATTTTATATCAGGCTGGATAAAGTTCCACTTGCTCTTCTTTGTAATGTATCTTCATTGTATTTATATATTTACTATTCTACATGGATTCATAGAAATTGGTGTCAAATAAAATCCCACACAATTTTCTGCAATAATATTGATTGGACTTGTGAGGATCACCATCTTTATATCAGGTATTTCAATTTATGAACAAAATAAATTTTGTTCTGTATTTATTTGTTACTGTATATACTTAGGGTTTTAAATTTTCCTAAAATACATTAGGTTGAACTATTTGAAATTTTCCAGTACTTGAAATTTTTGGTAAACTTCAAATAGTTCAACCTATCTTTTTCTCTGCATTCTAATGATGTCTAAGAACTTTTCTTGAAGGTTTATTTGACAAATATAATGAGATTTTTTATGGAATCACCTGACATGGCTGCAATTTAATATGCAGATTTTTAAAAGTCAGATCTCTGATTTACTCAGGTCTTATACTTGTGGGCTCAGCTTTTCTTGACCAGTATGTGACACATTTGAATGTTTTGTGTTTTTTTCAAAGAACTATTTCTTATTCTGTTCACTAATTTTGCTTTCATTAAATATACATGTGATATTAAATTTTGGGGGTAAGAATCTCACTTTGTAGCTCTGGCTGTCCTGAAACACACAGAAATCTTCCTGACACTGCCTTCAAGGTCTTGGGGATTAAAGGGACAAGCTACCATGCTCACCCCTGTGACGTTAGTTTTTACCCTTAGTATTAGTATACTTTATCTAGACTTAATTTTTGATTTTGATTTTCATTTTTAGTTGGACACAGATTCTTTTCAAGCCCCTTTGTTTTCTAATAAATACATTAATGTATTATAAAATTTCTCATCTAATTATTCTCTATGTGCATACTATAAATTATACTATATTTGCATTGGTTCCTAAATATTTCTTATTTAATACGTGAATAAATTTTTGGAGTTCTGAACATTCCCTTTAGGGTAGATTTTTCATTTTATTATATTATTATCAGAGAATGTGGTATGACCAGCATTGAGTTTGCAGCTTATTGGGACTTCCCTTGGGACAAAGTTCTGGTCAACTGTATAAATGTTTAATGTGTTCTTAAGAGCCAGAATTACAATGTTCTTGAGTGCAGTGTCACACCCAGAAGACACTGTTCCCTGGTCCTTCATGACCTCTGGCTCTTACCATCTTTCTGCTCCCTCTTCCATGATGCTCCCTGAGCCTTGGGAAGGGGTCATCTAGATGCCTCCATTGGTGTCTAATAATAGATGTCACCATTTGAGGCTGAGCCTTGGGGGTGTGATATATATGACTGTATTTGAAGGTTAGTGACCGCAGATGACACCTTTTCATTGACTTTAGTTTCTGAATTAACTACTGTCTCCTGCACTAAGAAACCTTTTCTGATTCAATAATGTTTTTTAGTGACCAATGTTGATTTAGTCTTTCCAAAGCAGATAGCAATAAAAAATTTTTAAATAGTCTTTCTTATTCAACCTCATATTTAGTGGGCACTTTATAACAGTTATTTAAATCATGAGCCACTGGTACTTTTATCTTGAAAAGGCTTTGGAAGACATACCACTGAGTCATACCAAGCACAGAGTTCAACAGGTAGGGAATGGCTCCCTCCCAGGGAACCTGTGAGCAGTAAGCATCAGTTAGCAGCTTTAGCAAGAAAGAGCTTCCTGGTTACTGTAGAATACCTTTCCTGACCTTCTCTGTTGGTCAGTAAGAACAGGCTTTGCTATATTGTCAGACTACATGTCTGAAGTGCTTTCATAAAAGTGCAAAATCCTCACTCAGGAGAGCAGGCCCTGCACCTCATCAGAGCATCACAATAGACCCAACCTTTTTAGCAGAGGTGTGGGTGACCCAGCCCTGAAGTTGTGAGCAAGAGATAACTGTCCCCATTACTCACATGTCGTGTGGTGGCTTGGGAGGGGGAGAGTTCCCCCATACACACCCCATCAATGCCTAAGGCAGATGGGGGAGCTGTCCCTATGGTCATAAGAACAGGAGAGCTATTCCTGACCCCCACCAGTCACTTGGGAGAGCAGGCCCTGCACCTTGCCTGGGCATCACAATGGAGCCAACCCTGTTGGTGGAGGTGTGGGTAGGACAGCCCCGAAGTTGTGAGCATGGGCAAGCTGTCCCCATTACTCATCTGTCTTTTGGTGGCATGGGAGGGGGAGAGTTACCCCCACACACCCATCAACACCTGAGACAGATGGAGGATCTGGTCTTGAGGTCCTAAGAGCAAGAGGGCTGTCCCTGCCCCTCATCAGCTGCAGCACTCAGGGGAGTGGTCCCTGTACCTTGACTGGGCAACACAATAGAGCTGACTCTGATGGTGTAAATGTGAGAGAGCCCACCCAGAGAGTGTGAAAGCAGGAGAACTGGCCTCATCCCTCACTCATTGCTGCAAGAGGTGAATTAACCAGGGCAATGTTGGAGCATTCATCCTGGTGGTGAGGACAGGGAAGAACTGGCAGGCAGACCTACCCTACAGCTTCCTAGTCCCAGAACCAGGGTTAAGACTTGGTCTGTCCCTTCATCCACCCCATCTATGATCTGCTGAGGCACATGAAGGAACCTGACCCACAGACCCAAAGATGAAGGCTCTCCACAACACAGGGCAACAACAGGACATCCAAGAAGAGTCCCAGTGAGGATCCAGCATTGGTAGTGCGGTAGAAACCAGAGGCCTCAGACCAGCCCAATGGCTCCTTGCAATGAACATTCACAAGTAAAGATATATGGACAAGGCATTGCTGCATGACTCACTGTGTCCCACTGCAGCTTCCAAGGTGAGATTTTTAAGTTTTTTCTCTTTTATTCTCTTAAATTTTGTTTTATTGGTGGGAGGGAAAGGATGGAGGGCAGGTGCAAAGGGACAGGGAAATAAATGGGATCAAGATGCATAATATAAAGAGTATTTAGAATAAATTTTAAAATGAAAAATCCCAATTTCCTTTTTAAAAGACATATTATTTCTATTCTGTGTGTATGAGTATTTGCCTACATGTATGTATTACACCATGTGTGTGCAGTGCTCACAGAGGCCAGAAGAAGGCATAGGATCCCCTGGAATTGGAGTTCCAGTCAGTTGTGAGGCAGCATGTGGGGCTGAGAACTGAACACCTGCACAAGCAGACAGTGCCCTTAATCACCAAGTCATTTCATCAGCCCCGAATCCTCATTTCTACAAATATTTCCTATTTGAAAGTCATTAAAATAGTATCCCGCTAGTTTTTCCTTTCTTATTGCTTAGAATTCCAATGATAATTTTCTTGTATTTTAAAAGTAGATCTAGTATACTTTCTAGCCACTTTCTGCATAAATGCCACACAACTGCCCTGGCAGGGAGCACTTGTGGCAGGGAGCACCTGTGGCAGGGAGCACTTGCTTTCACTCCCTATGGGACTGGGAGCAGAGAAAAAGGAGTGAGAAAAGGTCTCTGTCTGTGACTCAGAGAGGAACTCTAGTTGTTAGGATAGCTATAATTTTCTTCCATTCTGTGTAGCTAATTAGTATGATTATTACAGTATAATTAATTTGAAATTAATATAGAATTCATCTTGTCAAACTTTAACCCAGCATTAAATTTTAAGTTCGCAACTACTCAAAGGAACCTCGGGCCCCTGAGATGTTCCTGTTTTCTTATCCTGAAACCTGTTATTATTCTATTATTATGAGTTTTTGCGGAGGAGAGGAGAAAAATAGATTAGAATTATCACACATTTTTTTTCTTTATGAACCTTAATTAGAAAAGTTTGATGGTAATGCTTTCAGCTTACCTAATCAACTTCTTTACTGTGAAACTTTAAATGTGGCACAGTTAGGCATGGCTTTTATCTGGCACAAAATGCAATAAGTCCACAAATGCCAATTGAGCCGTCAGCAACCCAATACCATCAATCATGGTCTAACTAAGCACAAGATGAAAAGTGACACCCCCCCAAGGTGACAGGAAAGCAGGAGACAGGGCAGATTCACTCCACTGGGCTTCTAGGACTCCAATAATAATTCTGGTCATCTTCCAAATCATTCCTTGAGGACTTATTTTTCTGCATCATTGATGGAGTCAAAGATTTTGTTGTACTAAAATGTATGATTTTTGTCTTTGGTCATGTCTGTGAAGGTCAGCTGTCACTACAGGAGCATCTGGTGGTGTCTTGGAAAGACAGAGGATATTATCATCAAGTCCATGGATAACCTACACACGTTTCAAAGGTAAGGTATTAATTTCAGAATGGAGGAGTACTAAGGCCAGTGGGTCAAGAGTTGATGGCCACTGAATGGACAGTTGATTGTTTTCAGAGATCTAAGGGAAGGGACACACAATGCCGCAGGAACCATAGAAGGAAGCCTCAGGACCAGTTTGGAGTCACAAGCAAGAAGCATGTGTAAGAATCTTACTACAGTCCCCACAGATAGGAATGGGAAGGCTGGGTGAGTGCTAACATGAGTGGACTCTGGACAAAGGCCCTGCCTTCCTATCTGGCACCTAGCGCTGTGGGGATTACAACAGGTGAACATTGGTCTGGCACGTGTGGGAAAGGAGGTGGTTGGGAATCTGAGATCTGGATTTGTTGGTTTGCTTCTGAAAAAGCATATTTTGAAATCAGGTATTGTGCTGTACAAATAAAGGGAAATAGATGTATATATACAAAGCTTTGTAGAGCACAATATCTGATTTCAAAATATAGTATAAAGTCATCGTAACCCAAACACCAAGGTATTTGCACAGAGACAGACATGTAAAGCAAAAGGACAAAGCTGAAGATCCAGGAATAAGTCCAAACTGCTATGCTCTTCTGAACCTACACAAAAACCCACACTGGGAAAAAGAGCATCTCTCTAATAAATAGTGCTGAGCTAACTGGGCATTTATGTGCAAAAGAATTAAGCTAAATCCCAAACTCAAGATGGACTGAAGACCTAAAACTTTTAAAATGCCAGAAGAGACGATCAGTAGACCACTTCAAGCTGTAGGCACAGGCAACAACTTTCTGAAGAGGGACTCCAGGAACTCAGCAAATAAACATGACTGACAGAGGGCAGAGCAACTGTGACAGAGGTGCCCACTGTTCACCTAACGCCGAGACGGTTTTTTGAAAGAGTGAAAATTCCACTAACTACTGGCTAATGGCCATGAATAGACACCTTTCAGATGATGACTTATAAATTATCAATAAATACACGAGGGAATGCTCAACACTTTTAGCTACCAGGGAAATAAATACATATGAAACCTTTACTTAGGTTCCATCTCATCACAGTTAGGATAGTTACATTCTGGTCAAAGGTATGGAGTTTTGGTCAAAGGATTTAGTTGACCACATGGGCGCCAATTGTTGCAAGGTGAGGACTGCTTGTTTGTCCCGGCCGCCGAGAACTGAAATAATCACACAGACACTATATTAATTAAAACACTGCTTGGCCCATTAGCTTTAGTCTCTTATTGGCTAACTCTCACATCTTTATTTAACCCATTTCTATTAATCTGTGTATGGTCACGTGGCAGTGGCTTACTGGGAAAGATTCAGCATGTCTGACTCTGGAGGCTCCATGGCGGCTCTCTCCTCCGCCTTTCTTCCTCCCATCTTTCAGTTCTGTCTTCCCTGTTTACCTAAGTTCTGCCCTATCAAGTAGGCCAAGGCAGTTTCTTTATTTATTAACCAATGAAAGCAACACATAGACAGAAGGAACTCCTACATAACTAGTAGGTATTTATAAACATCCCACTCTTCAACAGTAGCATATACATTGTTTTTTGAATTAGAATAGAACATTTACTAAGACCATTTTGTGATATAAATTAAGCCTCAACAAATTTATAGTAATTAATTATAAAGTATCTTCTCTAGACACAATAGAATAAAATATAAGTAAGATATAGCTATAAACACTGAAACTAAAAAAGAAAACCACAGGATGAAGAACAACCTACAGTGAGGTAAATGTTACAGTCAGTGAAGGGCAGGTCCAACTCTGTGCAGCCTTCAGGGCAGAGAGCCCCAGACCAGCATGTGAATCTTTGTCCATATGGAATTTCTTTTAAAAATTAAAAATAGAGGGGGCTGGAGAGATGGCTCAGCGGTTAAGAGCATTGCCTGCTCTTCCAAAGGTCCTGAGTTCAATTCCCAGCAACCACATGGTGGCTCACAACCATCTGTAATGAGGTCTGGTTCTGGTGCCCTCTTCTGGACAGCAGGCATACATGTAGACAGAACACTGCATACATAATAAATAAATAAATATAAAAAATTAAAAATAGAGGACCCTTAAGAGCAGCCATATGGCTGCTGGGTATATCAACAGAGTCAAAGGCAGCTTACTATGATGGCATCTGCACAGTGGTATCTATTACAGAGCTGTACACAATAACCAAACTTTGGAATTATCTGAGATGCTAATCAACAGGTGGACAAAAAAGAAAATGTGATATGTATGTTGTCAATATCAACACAGCTCTCGACACAGAGGGAAGAAGAGATTGTATTTTTTCTGAACCAAATAAAAATGGCCATAGTTTGGCAACATAGACTGAGTTTGACTTAAAAGACATGCTCCAATGTGGATATGGTTTCAAAAGCTTTTTAGACTCACAGAACTAAATAATATAATAAATAAATAAATGTATTTACCAACTACATTGGTAGAGACATCAAAGAGATGGGTCACCGTGAAACAAGGAAAATTCTATTATAGGTCTCATATGCTTTCTGGTGCCATTGTTAGCTCTTGGGAAACAGAGACTGTAGGTTTGCTAAGGACATAATCCAAAGTTTTTACCTGATGTTAAAGTGAATGTTAGCTTAGACACAGAGTTAAGCAATGAATGGATAGTGAAGGGACCGAAGATATCTCAAGATGACGTTTTCCTTAATGTGCAACCTTCTAATCCTGTAAAAATAGGAATGTTTTAATCAGCGGGCCATTCTTGAGAAATCTTCAACGTAGGTACGACGTTTGCCTGGAAACTTCAGTACACAATACCTAACAGTCATAAAGGGGAATGTACTTTGTAAGCCATGTAAGCCCTTCCCTCCCCTAACTTTTTGTTGCTGTTTGGTTTGTTTCTTTTGGTGGTGGGGGGGTTGGTTATGATATTTATCACAGCAGCAGAAACCAAACTGGAACACTTGGGATCCAGGTCAAACTGACAGAGCAGACAGTAGGACAATAGTCATTGGTCAGCCAGAGCATTGTGGTGACACTGGTCAAACAGCACACATTTCATTTAAATAAGAACAGTCAGCTGAAGAGCTCAGATGCACCCCGTTTGGGAACAGTTAAGAATATATTATGTCCCTCCAAATCACTGGAGTGGATAGCAAATGTTCTCACCATCGCACTGTAAGAGTTAAGTATACGAGAAAAGGCTACCCAAAAAGATAAATAATAAAACATGCAGGATTAAAAATATACCCAATGGGATGAAAACTCAGATGGGCCTTTGAATAAAGGTTACTTTTATGACAACGTGACAATGTTTATACTGCGGTATATTTTCTTTCTCCCTCAGTTCTCAAAACTCTGCAAATATTTCACAAAAGCAAGAAAGTACCCAGTGTATTCTGTCACTGATCAATGAATACATTGATAGTTTCTATTACGTCAGGTATTCTCCTGACTCCAGTAAACTAAATGGAAAGATTCACAAATGGCAATTTTCAGGTCCACAAAAACCTTTGTCATTTTTCTGTTCTCTGCCAACATTTCATCCACGCGAATATTCTTTATTCGTACCCTCACTTTCCTTGTGGATCTACACACAGAGGCTAAGAAGACTCCACACAGCCCATTTTATAGGGAATGGTCATACTCACAGCTCTGGAGCCAAAACGCCAATCCTAAAATGTGTATCGCTTCCTTTCACAAGGCACATCTTCCCCTCCCCCAGCTCAGTCAGCTCCCCTGCATGAGAGAAAACATTGCTTTCTCAACAGCATCTAACACAGAAAGCAAAATATGATTTCAAAAGGTTCTCTACATTTCCCCGCTGATTTTTTTAAGATTTAATTCTGATTAAAGAATATAATAGAACTGAACGTACCAGAAACTATATTTCAATGGGCACAATCTTTTCAGAGAAACTCTGGCTCACTACTTTTGAGTCAATTGTCTTAATTAATCCTTATTATTTAAATTTTCAAATTGCTCATACTTATTTGTCTTGTTGTAACATGGAAACTATTTTAAGATTCCTCAGTCTTAAGACACCCAGGTTAGTGTTTCTGTTTCCAAGTTTGAAAAGTGGAATAGCCTATGGTTTGCTGTAAAGAAAAATAATAAAAGCAGGACTTCAATAAGCAAACAAAAAATACTAGTGTAGAATGAAGATTCAAACTCAGAGAAAATCTGTTGTGATTCAAAAATACTTGGTTTGCACTCTACAGTTTTTAAAAAAATTTCTACCTGGTTAATTATCTCTAGACAGTCCTTAATTCAGATTCAGAAGGAAGAGAGAAAGGTGTTCAGTAAAAACCTGGAAAAAAGAAAAGGAAAAAATGAGACAGGAAAAAGAAAGCAGGGGAGGGATAAAAAGACTAAGGTTAAAATTTGGGGGAGAAATGGCACACTCGGTGTCAAGGAAGATGTCCTGGCATCTTTCGTCATTACAGACTCACCATGACAGTCAGAGGCTTGCTGCTAGGGTGGATCTCCAGGGTGTGTTGAAGAAGCCACACTACTCCAGTACTACCAAGCTCTACCAAGGCTTTCCATCTTCCCACAGCACCAGGTTGC
The DNA here is from genome assembly GCA_001685075.1 of Bramus lutescens. Lineage (NCBI taxonomy): Eukaryota > Metazoa > Chordata > Mammalia > Rodentia > Cricetidae > Bramus > Bramus lutescens. Next base: position 256,769 of record LOEQ01000049.1, on the reverse strand, counting down.
GCAGGTGTATACAGCCCTTACATAAATGTCTGGCCACTGTGCTGTTCTACAAGGAAATGGAGGGAGAAGAGCTCTTGGTGCCTGCACAGGTTTCAGGACCAAATTCATCCCCAGTTTTATGCCAGGATGGGGTTATGTTTCAGTCTTGTCTATAAATTTCCTGAGGAGGCTGGGGATTGTAGTGGCTTAGATTCTTTTAAAATTACTAAAGGCAGAAACAGTTTGAAGAAAAAGTAGAAGGTTATAGAAAAGGGGTGATTGGTTGCCACAGTTCCCCATGGAGCTCCCACTTGGTCTCCTGTGTGTGTCTTAGGTCTGAGGAAAAAAGGCATCCTAGTCAAGAAACTCAAACAAACAAACAAACAAAATAAAACAAAACAAAAAACCCAAAAGAACAAAATCTACCCCAGTGGCACATGTCAAGAGTGAACTGAATACCTCCAAAACTTCACAAATGAAGCCATTGATTTGCCCCAATGCATTCAGGGTTCTCTGAAAAGACAAAGACTTGCTCAGTGTGTTCTCTTGTCTAAACTAATCCACACAGCACATTACATCTGAGAGTTCAGTGCTTGGATTTGTGTTTCTAAGGTTACCAGGCTATCGGCAAATTATTTAACTATCTGAACAAACATTTAGCTTTTGAAATTTTATTTAAAATCCTCCATTAATAATGAGGAACATGCACTGGGCCAAGCCTGACCTCAGGTCAGCATTAGGGGGAAGGCCAATCACCCCACAGACTCTAACCTTAGAGGGCCACATCTTTCAAGATAGTTATATAGTTAAAAAAGATTTTAAATTCTTTACTCTATTTCTAAAATCAAATTTGGTGATGTAAATTGGGAAGGTTAAGTGAATTAACATGTGTTCAGTTAAAACTGGTAGGCATTCCCCAGCAGACAATAATCATGGTTCTTAACAAAGATATTTTTCCCAAATGTGACATTTTAAAATAATGCGTGTTTAAGGCTTGTCCTGAGGCTCTGGAGTGAGGGCAAATGAATGCACTCCAGTGGATTTATGAAGTCTCTGAAATTATGCTTAGAAATTTATGAACAGTGACTATGTGCAATTTTCATTACAATCTCAGAGAGGTTTCTTGTCTCTAAAGGAAACGCAAACAGAAGCTCTGAGGGAACGCTGGCTTTCCAGATAAACAACAGTCCCATTTAATTCAATTCCATAAACAATAATTGGTAGTTATCTTTTTGTCAGTATTCTGCTACTTAATGGGAGCAGTAATATACATATGAAAAGAGAAAGTAGCTCATTCACTAGGTTTCTCCCATGTGCTACTCCCAGCCTCACAAAGTTTGGATACTAAGTGTAATTATATAAAATTCATAGATACAGAATTTACTTAGAAGTCATAAATCATTAAGAAATAACAGTAAGTCTTTGAAATTAAAACCATCTTAGTGGCCCATGTTTGCCAATTTGGTGCTTTTCCTTATAATACAAACAAAGCAGAATGACTAGACTAAGTACTTATCAGATGTGCCCAACTTGATGCCCATGGGCAACATGCCTCCTGTGAATACATCCCTAAATGATAACATCATAGTATAATGCCAAAGTTTAGATAGCATGAACTAAATACATGGGAGCAGCATACCACTTCTGAAAAGATCCCTGTCAGTCAACTATTTCTACTTTGTATTTCACCACCCTAATTGTAGAAACAAAAATAAGAGAAAAAAGATCTAGACAACATAGCCTGACTATATATATATATTAACCCCAGAGTAACGAACCTCAGTGACGATGACCTGGAATATATCCCAGACAAAGAATTCAAAGGAATGGCTATAATGATATTCAAACAACTCAGTGGATAATGTATACACTGCTCTCTTGATCCAAGAATCACAGACTGCTATTCTTTATTGCTCAGCCTAAAATTCTGTAGCCATCACCATCTTCTGAAAAGCCTTTCCCATCATTCCAATGAGTGCATTTCATGAGAATACACTTTTGCTGATATTCTGGGATCATTAGACCTTGGAATTCTGAAACCCCAAACTGCAGTTCTAATGCCTACAACCATTCTGAACATCTGTCCGTGCTTCAGTAGGAATCTTTGATTAACCAAGGAACAATATAAGCCTTCAACGGTTTCTGAAAAATGTGTTGATCTAAAAAGATCAAGAAGACAGAACTTGTATTCTCATGACCAGGGCATATAAAGGATACTGCAGTATAGTTTGACAAGTTATTCAAGGCACCTAGATGCCTCACATTCAGAGAACCCTTCCGTGGATGACAATCTGAGAGAGAACTCCTCCCCAGCATCAAAACCATGGGGTCAGAAAACTTTAGGTATGATAGTCCACAGCATAATGCTAACACTTGGGAGGCTGAGGTAGGAAGATATCAAGTTTGTAGCTGTCCCTGGGCTATACAGTGAGAGCCTGTATCAAAATAATAGTTAGATAGTCAGCCAGCCAGACAAACAGATATTATAAAGCTCCAAGGAAGAGCAAAATGCCAAATGTAGCAGAGAGCTTGCATAACAGGAGAGGGGTAGGTGTTTTCATATTGCGGAACTGTGGCATTCTCTGAGGGTCTCCAACGGTGATGCTTCAGCTTAGAAAAGAAGACAAGCAGCCACTCGCACAGGGGAAGCACAGATAGGCATAAAACGTAGGCATAGTTCGTGGAGCCCGCCCTTCAGCTAAGCTGAAAATAGAGGAGTGGGACACTGAGAGGACAAAGCAGACTCAAGAGCAAGGGTTTGAGGAATGGAATGTTTTGTGCAACTATGGTGGGAAAATTGACATCGAGGAAGACACTGAAAATTCCATCTCCGGAAAGAGGACTGACAAGCAACATTAAGAGAGCCACAAAGGGATTGCGATGCCTTGTTTGAAAACAGAAGAACACAGAAAGAGGGTCAGATGGGTATAAATACAATAGAGAAGTCTGTGGAAGCAGAGGGGATGCCCTGAAGATTGGAAACACAGTACCAAGGGGCATGAGTGCATGGCTGGGTGGCGATGCTGATGTTGATGCTGGAGCTTTTATGCTGTGGTAGCAGCCTCCAGTTCAGTGGTTACTTTTTCACAGCAGGATTTGATTGTCCCGGGATAGCATTTCAGGCCATCCTAAGCAGTTACACCTAAGAAGACACAGTGGTGCATGTTGGTAGGAAGTAGATGGAGTCATCAACTGCCCAACTGATGAAGACCAGTTTACACCGGGTCCATCAAGGAACTTTCCATGGGAAATTCAGTCTAGCAGCCGGGTGTCCATGATAGGTAAGCTTTATCACAATGATCACTTCCCCAAACTACTGAAAACCACTTAACATGACCACAGTGAAGTGTTGAAAACAAACAACACAACAAACAGACAACAACAAAAGGACAACCCCAGGGACACTGACCTGGGGTGATGCTATGACAATGACAAGTCAAAAACAAAAATGAAAACAACCAGGAAAACACATTGTCATGGACTCTCATGTACAGCCAGGATCACGAGCCAATACTGCTGAAAGCCATCATTCAAACTAAGTGAATCAACAGGCTGGTTGGGAGAACTGTAGTCTGGAGAGAACACAGATAAATCTTTAGACAGCCTGAAATCTCATTTCTGCTGATGTCTTCTGCCTTTTTATATGTTAACTAGGTGATAATTAGTGCCAAAATTGATGGTCTTGATTTTCTCTCCTTATTTTTGCCACTCCAGATAAGACAGAGGTGCTAATTAACTGTGAAATTGCTCAAAAGAAGAGAAAAAAGGGAAGGTGAAAAAGAACGAGAAGTATATGAATCCAGAAATCTGGAACTTTGGCCCCATAATAGTGGGTTCTTTATATACAGGATAGCATGTGCCAGACCTCTGTTTATAGATTATGTGGATAATTCATTCCTCCTCATCCCAACCCTCGGTAGCAGGTTCTTCCTTATTGATGAGGAAACAGTAGCCTGGTGTGCACAGATATTAAAAGGCATCAGATCCCCTGGAACTAGAGGTACAGATGGTTGTGAATCACCATGTAGGGGCTGGGAACAGAACCTGTGTCTTCTGCAAGAGCAACAAGCGATCTAGTGCTCTTAATGGCTGAGCCACATCTCCCCCAGTTTTTTCTAGTATATACTATCGAACCAGAGTGTGCCACAGTTCCCAAGTTAGAGCTTTAAAGAAATGATACTTGAGTACTTGAAAGGTAATGAAATTTGCTTTGAAACTCAATTCTTGACTCAGGTGATTGATATGTAATTGTTACCATTCTGAAAACATCTGCTTTACTATACAGGTTACAGAACTCTCTCCTGCTCTGTTTTTTGTCACTAATAAAATTTCCACCTGCCACCCTATTTGTATTCATTGCACCTATCAGGTAACGAAACCTTGATTCAATCAGAATTTCATTAAGCCTCATCTTGTGGCTAATTCCGTCTGTCTTTTGAAATGTCACCCTCTGCTCTCTCTCACGGAGAGCTGCCTCCAGGAAGCTCTGTGGTATCCTAGGCGTTCGTGGCAGGCTTTGCTTTCCATCATGTTAATTAAATTACTTGCTGTAGATATCATTGCAGAATGTCCCACATGACGGAGATCAAGTGCATATCTGGATGCTCATCAGCATCTCCTGTGCACTTGCAGGGGGAAAGCACTGCAACTATGCCTTGGATCTGCTCTCAAGACTGAAGATCCTGGGACCTGGGCCCTTAGCTGGCCACCCTGGACCTACTACAGGCTCTCCGACATCTTCGCTCTGAGAATTAGCAGGGCTGTGGGGAACTTAAAAGATTGTTAAGCCATCTGACTGCATTAGTAGGGTTCTCTAGAGGAACAGAACAACATACAGAACATACACACATGCACACACACACATATGCACACACACACACACACACACATGTGTGTGTGGTTTATTAGAGTAGCTTACAGGCTCTGGTCTAGCTATGTAATCCAACAATGGCTGTCTACCAACAGACGGTCTAAGAATTCAGTAGTTGTTCAGTCCATGAGGCTTGTTATCTCAGCTGGCTTTGGTATATGTCAGAATCCTGAGGAAGTAGGCTTTAATGCCAGTGAAGGAATGGACTTGCCAGCAGGCACACAGTAAAAGCTTCCTTCTTTCTTGTCCTTTATAGAGGCTGCCACCAGAAGCGGTGGCCCAGATTAAAGGTAGATCTTCCTACCTCAAAAGATTTAATTGAAAAAAAAATCCCTCATAGGTGTGCCCAGCTACTTCGGTTTTACTTAATTCCTGATGTTGTCAAGTTAATAGCCAAGAATAGCATCACCATGTCCTATGGCTTATATCAGGCATCTGTTCCTTAGAAAGTAGGAAAAAGCAATGAGACTACTGTTTCCACACTAACTCCGAACGACTATGCAGAGCCAGAAGTGGTGATATGTGTCTGTAGCCCCAGTGCTTGGGGCCAGAGACAAGAGGATCAAAGTCATCCTGGGCCACCCATCAATCAATCTTGGCCTGCCACAATTGGTCCAGCCTTCAGAATGTTTCTAAACTAGAAATGATTTTAATGTTGATAATCTTCATATCTGATTTGTGTGAAGCTGCCTTAAGCAATCTGTGTGCTTATTAAAATGCCTCCACCTTTCCCTCAGGTCACTGAGATGTCATGGAAGCCAGCAGTTCTTCAGAATGAATCTGAGCTTGACAGAAGCGTCATGACTGAGCCTTTTCCTTTAAAGTCCAGTGATCCAAAAAATCAATTTCTTTTCTAAAATAGTGACCAAGATGTGCCCGTTTTTCTTCTTTACTTCCCACAACCCATCTTGAGAAAGAACAGGAACTTCAATCTGGGGAATGGAAGGATCTCCAGGAGTACTTCCTGTCATTAAGCAAAAGGTGACCAAACCCTGATGGTTAATCGCCACCATATACCAACTTGATTGGACTGAGAATCCCAGGAAAGCACACCTGTGTATGTGTCAAACCTCTGTGTGCAATGAGGGTGACTTCAGAAAGACTTATCTCAAGAAGGAAGACTCACCGTGAATGTCAATTGGCACCATCCTGTGGTCTGAGTTTCCAACCTAAATGAAAAGGAGAAATCCAGCTGAGCATCAGAATGCATTGCTGTCTGCTTCCTGGCTGTGGATGTCATGTGCCCACTGCTTCCTGACTATGGATGACATGTGACCACTGTTTCCTGACTGTCGATGTCGTGTGACCCCTGCTTCCCTACTATGGATGCTGTGTGACCACTGCTTCCTGACTGTGAAAGTCTTGTGACAACTGCTTCCTGACTGTGGATGCCACATGACCATTGCTTCCTGACTGTGGATGCCACGTGACCACTGCTTCCTGTCTGTGGATGCCATGTGACCACTGCTTCCTGACTGTGGATGCCATGTGACCACTGCTTCCTGACTGTGGATGCCACGTAACCACTGCTTCCTGACTGTGGATACCACGTGACCACTGCCTCATGCTCTTGTAGCTTTGCCTTTCCTGCCATGATGGACTTTTTCTTCAGGCTATGAGCCCAAAGAGACCCTTCCCTCAGTTACTTCTGTTAGGTAATCTTGTCACAATAAAAAGACAAAAGCAGCTAATACACAAGTCTCACACCTTACCTAACCAGGTGTAACTGTCACCCAATGAAGGAATCTGTTAAGGTCTTAATTTTTAACTCTGTAAAACCAGGATGCTGGTGTTCCCTAGCTAGAGCCAATGTAAGGATTCCATAAGTTCATACGTGGAAGATCCCCAGAATGGAACTGACCACAGAGTAAGCATCAGTAAGGACTAATTAAAATCTTAAACTTTTTTCAAGTTGTTAGACTACTCTGCTCAGAATGGAGAACACAGAGCCCAAGCCCTGTCCCCACCGTTGATCCTCCAGGACAGGCTATGTTCCTCTTGGTTTGTCACCCTGTGTGGGCTCAGATCACCACATCCAAGTGTGGCTGCCTCTGCCCAAGAGCCCCTATATCCCAGCCCTCACAGATGGATGCAGCTGGACATGACTGAAACTTACATTCGAGACCCACTGAATGGTACAGCTGGGATCATTTTGAGAATCAAATATTCAACACCAGCACTAAGCCTTAGCCTTCAGATTTAGAACAGAGAATAGTGATAGCTCTAAGAGAGTCTAATTCTTGAGTTGAGATATTAGCTATTTTTTGTTTCTCAGATAAGGAAGATTCAACCATGAGAAGGGGGTGAGTTGCTGGCCTTGTCAAAAGACATCGGAGTCAAAGTGCTAGTCTGTGGGCATCTACTTCAGTCTTTTTACCCCAAATTCACAGAAGCTCAAGCTTTTGCTCCTAGGGGAAGAAAAGGAGAGTGACAGCGTGGAGAATCATAGATGCCTAGGTTTTTTTTGGCCAGGAAACCAAGTGCTTTTTCTCAAAAGCTGATTCATTAGCTAGAACAGCGATGAATACCTAGATGCATAAGAGACTACGGAATTTTGGGGGGGATGTTTCTGCCCTGAATAAAATCTGGCTGCTGACAGGAAGAAGTTATTCAGCAGACATTTGAAAGTGACTCCCATGGCTAAGCATCACGCATCACGCATATGTTTTGCATCTTGTTATGTCAGATATGAAAATGAGGCCCATTAATACTCATGTGACATCCGCAGATAGGCAATGTCAGTCACTCTTACTTCCCTCGTGAATAGAGTGGGAGGATAGCAATCCTGTGATCTCAGCCCATCTCTTACAACAGCTAAGAAAACAGACCCAGCCCGGTGGGGTGGTGCATGCCTTTAATCCCAGTACTTGGGAGGCAGAGGTAGCCGGATCTCTGTGAGTTCGAGGTCAGCCTGGTCTACAAAGTGAGTTCCAGGACAGCCAGAACTGAGAACTGTTACACAGAGAAACTCTATCTCAGAAAACTAAAACAAAATAAGGGAAAAAAGAAAAGAAAAAAGGAAAAGAAAGAGAGGAAGGAAGGAAGAAAAGGACACAAAACGAAGCATTTTCAGATCAAGTTGTAGATTCAATCCTTGTTAGAATAACTGGCTTTTCTGAGCCATGATGTTTTGACTAGTACTGATACTAATGCAATACTTGCCTCCTGAAATCCCAGCAAGGCTATGACTTTGCATTCCTGAGATTCCACCTCTGCTTTAGTCTTGTAAAGGTTGGAACAAAGCTCATCTTCCACATTTAATTCCTTGTTCCTCTGCTATACTCCCTTTCTGGCCATGGTTGCTCCCAGACCATTTGCAATGAAACCATCTGTTATACAACTGGCCTCCAATATAGATTTGTCTTATGGGTTTAACTTTCATGTATGTTACAACGGAGAAAGAAAACCACAATTCGTGGTGAAGAAATGAACATTTAAGCAATCTATGTACACCTCCAAAACTCCAGCAATATTTCAAATACTGAATGATACTAAGCTTAATAAAATTAAACACTTCATTGAGTTAGAGTTGTATAAATAAAGGCTGGGTGGTAGTGGTGCACACTTTTAATTCCAGCACTCTGTAGGCATAGGCAGGCAGATCCCTATGAGTTCAAGGCCAGTCTCGTCTACAGAGCAAGTTCCAGGGCAGCCAAGGACAGTTAAAGCTACATAGAGAAACCCTGTCTCAAAA
>LOEQ01000049.1:191284-234056 GCA_001685075.1 Bramus lutescens | reverse complement strand
GAGAGAGAGAGAGAGAGAGAGAGAGAGAGAGAGCATATTAACGGATAACAAAACTCTTACCAGACAATGGGAACTCTCAAAGCCAACATTTTCAGAAAGATTTCAACTTCCGTATCTCAAACCCTTCTATTTCTATCCCACTACACCCTAAATACCTTGCTAATGTTTTCAAAGTTACTTTCCCCTCCCTAACACCCTTTCACTATGAGGAAATGGCAAATTCACATCAAGAAAACCCTGTCTCTGAGAAGTGGCCACGTGGCAATTGAAAATGATGAATATCAATTTCAAGCATCCTTTCCAAAGTTGCACATAGACTCAGTTCAGTAATCACAACCCCGAGATGGCAAGGTCGCACCCCACTGGTGATTAACATTGCTCATGAGTGACTGATAACCCACAGCACAATGTCTGGCCACACAAGTCTCACCAAGACAATTCCTTTATAAGATTGTCCATCTTTCTTTGTTAGTGATTTTCTGTCGTCTGCACCCTGATGTGGTTCAATGTAGCTCCAATTCTACCCTCTGCTGAAAGAAAGGAAGAGAGAAGGGGGGAGGAGGAAGGGAGGAACCCAAAAACCTCTGACATAGTTTATGTTTTTGAAAAATAAACAGAGGATATTTTTCCTTGGGGATATTTTGCTTCTTTCATTAGGGATATTTTAATGTACCTCCCCTACCTTCACACAGTAGATGCTTCCTACTTGAAGTCTCATTAATGAAATCATTTTCCCCTGAACTATATACAGTCCACTGACTGGTTGGGACTTGTTGACGCTTGCTTTTTTGTAAACCAGGAGAGGGCACTGTTGTGGGAGATAAAAATGAAGGTCACAGGTTCACGTAATTAACTCCAAACCACAGCGACTGCTGGAGTAACTAAGCAGGGTCTCTGAGTCATTCGATTGCATTCTTGCTGGTCTCTGCCCACTGTAGCCAATCTCAACCTCTTGCAGGAGCTGGCGCATGAAGGACACGATACAAACCCAGGCAAACAGGCCGAGTGTGTTTGGCATTGGTGTCTACCACCTGCCATGGCCACTGTCTTGGCTCTACAGCCCCCTGGTACTCCTTACATCGTGCATCCAATTAGGACCTCCTCTTAGGGAATCATACCATAGGACATCTTTTTAGATTGCCCCAAAGAGCCCTATCTAGCTTTAAGTTTCTTCAGAGTTCACATTCAAGCAGTAGCTCCTCAGATCTCTGTTGCTAATGGCCAGTGCTGAGAAAAAAACAAATGAACCACTATGGTTCTTCTTTCTCTTTGTGGAATGGAGCACCATTTAGGAGGGCCTCCTATGGAACACCATTCGTGAACGCAGTCATTCAGTTCAGATGCAGGCTGTGATGCTGGAGATTTCTGGACAAACAGCAACTTGGGAGGCACATCAGTGACTCCAGATGACAGTCATTTGCAGGACTCCAGACGACAGTCATTTGCAGGACTCTAGACGACAGTCATTTGCAGGGTCCTGTCACGTCACTGTCACTTTTGAGGCGGTGCATATAGGACAGAACATTGCCTAATTGTCTCAAATAACTGGGGAGCTGTGGAAAGCATGTGCTCAAATAAGGGCAAATGGGAACTCACAAATAGCCAGAGCTGCTCAGCTTCCTAGAAATGCAAACGCAGTTCACAAATAGGAAAACAGTTCAGGCTTCCAGGAAGATCTACTGAGCTTTAGCTTGAAGGCCCCNAGAGGGCGACTCATTCATTCCCTTACCCTCACTATACTTGGTTTCTATTGGCCTGCTGCTCCCAGGTAACCGCTGCTTCCCCCTTTTCTCCTCAGCATGGGTTGTATTCTTTGCTAATTCACAACTTTTTTTTTTAAATTTTGAGACAGGGTTTCATTCTGCAAACCTGGCTGCCCCTATGTAGACCAGGCTGGCCTCAAACTCACCGAGATCCTCCTGCTTCTGCCTCTGAAACGCTGGGTTTAAAGACATGCGCCACCATGCCTGGCAACTTTTCTCATTTGTAATCTCTATTCAGGATTTCAGCCTATGCCAAGCTGTGCTGCCCCAAAGCTTCAATGTGTGTTTCTAGTATCTGTTCTAGATGCTAATGAACACATCCTAATATTTCTAACTCAAATACCGTAAGAAGAGAAGTTACCTGAACCAGTTAATTGTCTTTCTTGTTGAAGCACAGCCTGTTCCAGGCTTTAGCCAAAAGTATTGCCAGCTTCAGCAATAGAAATCAATTTGCCTGATATGTTTTAATGATCAGAGATGTGGACAAATGAATAGAAACAAAGAAGCCAGAATCACACCCGTGAATTAGCAGAGAGGGGAGTCTCCTGCCATCTCAACAGCAGGAGCTGTGACTTGGAACTGATCCTCGGGACACTGGAACCACAGGTCACTAACCATCCATCCCCTTGTCCTGGTGGGTGCTGGAATCCTACACTGGTTTAACTACCACCAGAGGGAGCTCATCCTAGGAGCCCAGCTCCCAACTCCAGGGCTAAGGAATAGATATACATTAGATGGACCAAGTCTAGATTACGTGCTCTTGTCCCAGAGATTATGTGTTCAAATGGAGGAAGAGTGCATGGCGGTTTAGACACTGACCAAGTCTAGATCACTCACTCTTGTCCCAGTGATTACATGTTGAGAGGGAGGAAGAGTATGTGGACTCTTGGACTTCATTGTTGAGACATGCCTCCCACTTGCCACTGAGTCTCAAGCAGTGCAGCTGTAGCATAGGGCAAAGCTACAAAAAAAAAATGGAGACGTCAATTCCAGTAACTCCGACATGGCTGCCTTTCTGTTCCACATCCATCCCCATCCAGCTGGCTTGTTCAGGAAGGAGAATGTGGCTGCTCACTTAGAGGGGACTGTGGGTAGGGAGGGCATCATCAGTCAAGACAGGACAGTGTCACAAAACAGCACAGTGATTTCTTTCACATGAGCCACGAAACGTGCATGAAAACAAGGTCATTTAAAGCATGTTTCGTGACGTGTCTGTCTTTCCGGCTAGTGCATGCAAATTTTAGGGCTCGTGCTTAGTCTCCTTGGTTCTTATATCCTTAATTCCTGGAAGCCAGCAGGAAAAGGTAGATGTGGGGGAGGAGCATCAAAAGGGGGACTGAGATGGAGAGCAACAGGACCTATAAGATTCTGACAACCTAGAAGAATATTTGTGAATGGTCAAAGGAACTCTGAATATTACTTTAATGGTAGCAAGGAAGAAAAGGTGGGATTTTTCAAAGCTTTTATTTTATGTATGAGTGTTGCACATACATGTGTTTACTGTTTGCTACATGTGTGCAATCCCCATAGAGGCTGGAAGAGAGGGCATCAGAACCCCTGGAATTACAATGAGGGTGCTGGGAACTGAACCCAGATTCTCTGCAAGAGCAGCCAATGTTCTTAACCACTGAGTCATTTCTCCCACCCCAGAGGTAATATTTTAAGTGTGTACTGTATTCTGACCTGTGGTGGGAATTCATTCCGCCAATAGCTTTGGGGTACCGGCCTTAGGGTGTGGCTTCTTTTCTCTGGATGTGATCTCTTAAAAGGAGAGAAAAGTTTTGGTTCTCATAACATTGACCTATAACTAAGAACCAGGTACATTGGTACCATTTTGCAAGTGTATACATTAAACATCCCTGACAACAAGAGTCATACAACAGACTCTACTCTATCCAATTATAGATCAAGAAAATTATGAGGCTCCAAGAGTTTTATATAATATAATTAAGTTACATCACCATCACATACATTGTAAGCGTCAGAGTTAGGCTTTAATGATTCATTATTATTCCAAATTCCACATGATTTCAACACCCATTTCTGAATAAAACTGAATTGGGTGAAGACCTAGGTTTCAAGCTCACCAGAAGCTATATCTCCAGAGTCTCCTCACGAGTTCCCTTAACGCCTCCTAGATATTTCTTCATGGAAGAAGAAGAGGAGAAGAGTTGATTCCCATATCAACTGACTATCCAGTTCTTCAGTGCCACAGGAGGCAATAGGAGAGTTTTATACCATTTAAAATAGAGGATGCAATTATTAATCCATTTTAATTTGAAGAAATTGGATAAAGAAAAGTTATACACAGCTAACGAAAATACAAAGACCCCCAAACACACTGGCATGTGTCTCTAGGCCATATTTGAGGGCTCCTTTTTCTTGTGTTATGTGAACAAATTGACTTTGATAAGGAGCTAAAAAGCCTAACATCGCTAGAATTTACCTGATGTCAGACTGGGAAGGCAGGATGTCCTAGCCTCAAAGCCCCAAAGCAAAGAACTTGGATAATCACTAACCTTCTTTAATGGGGTGAGTGGTCCTGCCCCAAAATATATGTACAGCCAGAATCTATGAATGTATGCTTGAAGAACATCTGAAGGTCTAGTTAGGACTGTCAAATGTTGTCTTGCTAGACTAGGGTCAAACTTGAAGCTTATCAAAACTATCCATAGAAAAGAAGAAAAAACACACAGAGAAGATGATGATAAAGATGGGTGGCGATTGGGGTGATCCATCTGCCTACAAGCTGAGAGCCATCAGTGTAGCCAGAATCTAGGGGGAAAGGCATGCAGCAGTTTCTCTCAGAGCTTCCAAAAGGGACCAAGTAACAATTTGATGTCTCCTGTTTAAAGCCATCATGAGGGGGAAAAAAGTCAGTTTATACTAATTGAGAGAGAGACAGAGGCCCCAGGCAGCAACCAGCTTCCCCCCCNCCCGAAATTTACAGGGCCTTTGCAGGATTCTCAATGGAGACTCTGAGCGTGGAAGCCGACTATGGGGCTAGGGCTAGAGATCTTAGACACAGATATGTTTGAGGACAATTGTTCTGAAGGCTGAGAGACTTAATTCTCTCTGAATCCTCAGGATCTCCAAGGGGATGTGTAAGAAAATTCATTTGGCTCAGGACATGATTTTAGGGGGCAGAGAAAACTTTTCTTTCAATGGTAAAACATTCCTGTGTATAACAACCCGATGTAATGGAAATTACTGCTCAGGAAGAGGATACCTGAAAAGGAAAGGTAGAATTTACCAAATAATGAGTACGAGGCTGTTCTAGTCTGCACCTCTGTTGCTGCAACAGACATCATGACCAAGGGCAACTAGGGGAGAAAAGGGTTTATTTGATTTATAGGTTACAGTTTATCATGAAGGGAAGCTAGGGGAAGAACTCAAACAAGAACCAGGAGGCTGAACTGAAGCAGAGTCCCTGGAGGAACACTAGTTATTGGCTTGCTCAACCTGTCCTCTTATATAACCCAGGAGCACCTACTCAGGGGTAGCATTGCCCACAGTGGCTGGGTCCCTCCACACCAACAATTAATCAAGAGGATGCCCCCATAGACTTGCACATCGGCAGATCTGATGGAGACATTTTCTCAGTTGGTGTCTCTAGTTTGTGTTAAGTTGACAAGGAAACCAACCAGCACAGAGGTAGATGACGTAACAGAACTCGTGGAAGTGTCAAATGAACAAATGCGTGAGGTTTACCAATCAGGCACGGTAAGAATGTGTCAGCAATTCCAGCACTTGGGTTGCTAAGGCAGAAGAATGTAATTTTGAGGTTGGTCTGGGCTACACAGGGCATCCCAGACCAGTCTGGGTTATAGAGTGAGACCTCGTCTCAAAAGCAAACAAGCAGTACAAAGTGGGTGAGCTTTGTAATACGAATGTTGGGAGAGAAGCTTCCTTGAACTTGTCTTCTTGACAATACAGGTCATTAAGCCTTTCTGCATTTTTTATTTTATTTTAAATGAGATAGGTGGACAAGACGGCCCTGATACCGGCTAGGTAGTTAAAGATGGCCTTGAACTTCTGATCCTCTGCCTCCACCTTTGGAGTTGTTGGGAGTACAAGGAGGCACCACCATGCTGAATTTATGTGGTGCTGGGAATGAAATCCAGAACCTTCTTTGGCTAGGCAAGCACTCCACCAACTGAGCTATTCATCCCCACCCCTGCATTTTAAATGAGGCCCATGCAGACCCATGCAGAAAAGTCTCACATGTCCAGGAGGAGGAGGAGTGGGAGGAAGAGGAGAAGGAGGAGGAGGAGGAGGCGGAGGAGGAGGAGGAGGAAGAGAGACCCAGCACTATCTTTACTCACAGAGGCGCCTCAGAGTTTAGCTCCCTGCCTGTTTCTACCTGGAAAATCAACAAGCATGGACAGAAGTAGTGTGGTCCAGGAGCTGGGCACTGATGAACAGCGGGATGCGCACATGCATCATAGAAACTTCAGCATCCCAGTGCTCTGTTGAATTGCTTTTCAGGCAAAGAAAAATGGGTCTCCGGGTGGAAATCCATCAATAGAAAGTGACCAACACTTCCCAGAACTCGATGCTTCAGACCGCATAGACCAGGGAGTCAACTGGGCCCTTGGATGTCTGAGTAAAAGGCACCCTTCTCGACTGAAATACCTTCAGGCCTGGAAGGAAGCCCAGGTGTGGAAGGCTCTCGTTCCAGGATTCCTTTATACGACTGTGACAGTTGTTCACAGAGACTTTTACGATTATCTGTGACTAGCAGTCATAGAAACCATGGTCCTACTCATTCATCTGATGGATTCTCAGACTGAAAGTTAAGGAGAAAGGCTAAATGGGGGGTGGGGGAGTCTAAGGTAAAATTCGTAATAGGAGGAGGCTATGTCCCCACACAGCTCGCCTTTGGGAGTGGGGGCTACACAGGGCTCCTAAAGACATAAGAGGAGAAACTTTGGAAGGAAGGGGATGCTTTCCCCTGCGCCTAAAAGAAACCTCAGCCCCACCATATACCCCCACCAAAGTTCACCGCACCACACCTGCCTTCCCCATATGGGGCTCCCCTCGCAAACGCCTCCACATCCTCCAGCCACGGTGTAAGCTCCTCCCTCGTCAGAGACTGATGCTGTCCTAGCGCCTGAGCGCCCCAAATGCCAGGCGTCTGGGAGTGGGCCCGGCTCTCAGCCATTGGTCGCGAGGCCCCTGAGGGCGGAGGGACGCCTCAGAGCTGGGCANTCTGATCGCTCACCGCGTCCGCTCGCTCGCGGTGCTTTCCCTGGGACCGCCCGCCGGGCGCGCAGCTCCGAAGCAGGGCCGCCGCCCCAACCCAACGCCAGAGTCCAGATCCGCAAGTCAGTGAGCCCGGACACAAGAGTGGGAAATTGAGACGTAGGGGGCGAGGAGCAATGGCAGTGGGTTCGTCCCCAGAAAGGGCCGCCGGATGTCCCACCTAGGGTGGCAGTAGGATCCCTTAGCTTCGGACTTCTTCATTCCCCGTCTCTCCTGGGACTACTTGAGATTTGGCTCCTTGCTGTGGAACACCTTTGAATCTTTCCTTGAATCTTTCCTTTTCGTAGCTGGACGCATGCTTAGGGTCCTGAAGCAGGCCCTGCAGCCCAACTCTCAGGGTCTTAGAGACACAAAGCCAGCTACAGCTGGATCCACCTGGGGCCCAGTAGGCAATGTCCTTGGCCCCTGGATGACCTGCGTGGTTCCCTGCACGGGGAGTCAGGAAAGTCTGCACTCGTGTCCACCGCGGCAAAGGTTAATTCCGCTGCCGACTGTGTACACTTTGTAATACGTTTCTGGTGCCTTTTGTGTGGGTTTTATGGTGTGAGAGAGCTTTTCTTTATTTCTAGGGTCATTTGTTCCTTCCCGGGGAGTCGCCACGCAGACGTTGACGGTTGGCATTGCTCTGTGCTGTATTCGCTTGAGTCTTCTCACCTGTCTTCAGTGGCTGCAAATCGGGATAAGTTTTTCCCTGGCGCCCGGGTTCCCGGGCGGAGCTTTCTCCGGGTAAGTAATGCACCCTCAATCCTTCGTTTTCCCAGGATGCGAGAGACTCTGCCTACAGCCCTGCGCCTCCCAGGCAAGAGAAAGGTTCGCAGATTATGGGCAAATGTTTGAATTCTCATTAAGACGGAATACTAGGCAATGTGCCCCCTCCCCTTGAGAGCAGAGAGACACATTTCATTTGCAGAAACGTCTTGTTGAAGACCAGGACTATGTCTGTGCGCTTTGCGTGCCCAGATGTCTGGTCCCGCCGGGGCTCACTTGGGTTTGATATCACGTTCCAATGACAGAGTCTATTTCTTAATGTTCTTCGTTTTCTCTGCCGCTTTATTTTCCTGGGGGAAAACGTTCTGCGGAAGCGCTTCAGTTCGGAGGCTCTTAACTGGCAGCCAGATACTTAGAGATGGTCAGAGTCACCATAATGGACATGGTTCCCCTTGCAGGTACCTATGAGAGGAGAATGGGCAGCCACCGGGTCCAGCCAGGAACCACTCCTAAGGATGTTTATTCTAGGGTGCTTTTTGCTTTCTAGTTCCCTGACTCATTGTTCAGACAACGGAAAAGAGGAAAGATTGTTGAGTCTTTTCTTAAAATATTTGCTTTTGTGCCATCCTGCAATACATCCTCCTTAAGACTGTATTAAAGATTATATGTAATTGTCTTAGTGGGCCAACTAGACTATAAATAAGATTGCTTTGTGATCTAGCCGATAGTAGGTCTTATATACGGGTCTGTACCTGAATGTGCTTCATTTTTGCTGGAAAGAGGTTTCTTGTTCCCACCCACCACATACACACAAGGCACAACCTTTATCAAGAGAAAGTTGAGGTGCTTGTGAGTGAAGTTGCCTGGTGGGACTACGCCCTGATCACCTGACATGCTGGGCAAAGTGGAGAAAGGGTTGCCTGCTTCTCTAATACTCCAGGGTCACTGAGCTCCAGGAAGTGGGTAGGGTATTCCATTTTCTGTCTTTAGCTGGTGGGGGGGGGAGAATTACTTCTCGTCTTTATTCCCCTTCGAAATACAAAGTTCTTTGAAAAGCAGCTCAGAGCACAGTCATGACTGTCACTGAAGAAGCTTGGTGTAAGGTAAGATAGATTCTGGTCTCGTTTGCTCTTGATCGGTTTAGCTTAGCATGTTTACTAGACATGTGTGAGATGCACAACTCTGTCTCATGTTAAGATAATGGCCAGGCTGTTGTGTATGCCACCAATAGATTCATCTGCAGGTTTCCTGCATTCCTCTTCCTGTCTTCCTCTATCCTATTTAATGAGGCAGATGAGCAATAGTGGAGATGAATGGTCACCATGATGAATTGTATAAGTGAGTTACTGAATAACCTTGGGGTTATCATTCATTGTAAGAGTAAAAATGAACCCATCTCAGGTAAAAAAAAAATTCTCTCATTCAGCCTCTGTTTCCAGCAGGATCAATTTGAACTTCATTTGATAAAAGTTCTAGACTCACTCTTTTCCCTGCGCTTGTATTTAACCATTACTATTTTATACAGTGATTTTTACATTTAACATATTACCAGGAAGAAATGGCAAGAGTGGATCATATTGGTAGGTATTATCACATTTACTGCATTAATAAAAGGTATAGACCTGAATTTTGTAAACTTTTATTATTGCTCATAATGAAAGCTAAAGTAACAAAGCCTTTTGGTTGGTTCATAGATTAGTAAATCCAACAACGGTGCTCAAGCTGTAAGTGCATGAATAGGCAGGACTCCTTTCAGATAATATATTTGTGTAAAGGACCAAAACAGGCTTAGGTGAAGTCCTGGGCAAGCATACATGGCTTGTTCTTGGTTTAAATTCAAGAAGTCTATCTGGGCTATTCCAGGATGGAATGATGCAGAGCCATCCTGCATCACTGAGTTCTGAATCCTGAGTTCTGATTCTAATGTTTGGGATGTGACCACAGAGTATAGCAATCTGAGGCCAGCTGTCCCATGACACGAGAATTCCTTCTTTAGGAGTTCCCTAGGGATGTGACCATGCCCATGCTCACACTCGGAATCCACTTTATCATTTAACCAAGCTTGGCAGTGAGAACTGAGAGAGAAAGAGAGGCTGACTGACTCCCAACATTCAGGAAATCATATCTACATTAACAGCATCTCTGGTTTGAAATGGTACAGCCCCACCCAAAACAGCATGAATATGGCAGAGATCTGGATTCTCATCAGGAACTGAACATGTCATTATGCCATAGGCAGATCCTAGTTCTTAGCTGTTAATTTCCCATCTATTGTCTCACGTTAAGACATAAACTCAGTCTAGGTTAAAGTATGTGTTGGGGAGATGGTTGTTTGATATTGATAGTTTTGCCAACAATAATGAAAAGCTCTGATAAATATCAGCCTATAATAATTACTAAAGAAATTACTTAAAGAAGGTAAGGGACTGAATTCAGCTTCTGATGGGAAACAAAAGAATAGATGACTATAATCCCCAATTTTAAATTAGAAAGTCAGGTTGGTGCCCACAGTAGCCTACTAACTGCTGTGCTCAAATTAGAAGATGCCCTTCCATTTGCTTTACAAGCATAGCTTTCCATTTCTTCCTTAGCTGTCTTCAATGACTGACCAGATAACATCCCAGATTTGTAAGTGACTAACAAAAACCACAATTGGTTGTGAGGATGTATGTGCAGATCTTACTCTGTATCTCAAAGCTTAATTTTATTGCTACAAATAAATTCTTTATAAAACATAGGGGAAATTCATGCATATTCTGAGTATTTGCCATTCTGAGTAACTATGATTTTATACAGAATCACTTATTCATTCAGTAAATATTCTTCTGCTTGTAAAAATAGAATATGGGTTGTCTCTCCAAGAAGCTTCAAGTTTCTTTCTTCTTTTACTCATTCATGCAATTGTCTAGCAAATAATCATTGATCCTGTACAGGTATGCTCTGTGGGTAGCAAGGTAAGTGGAATATTGCTCCTTCCATGGAGGGATTCACAGCCCATCAAAGCACATAAACATGCAGATATAACTGGCATACTGAAATGTATAAATGCTTATGGAGAGAATATAGAACATAGTTTGAGAATACAGAGGAGGGAACCAGAAATTTGGATGGAGAAAGTAGGTGGAGATTATGAGATTAAACATAAGTGCTGAAAAATTAATTGGGAAATTCTGAGCAGTTTGGTATGCCTGGAACTTCTTTCTTAGTTGTAATGGGGGGGAGGTTATATTGGAAAAGCAGTCTACGACATAGAATACAGGACATATAATATAGGACAAAACATGTCTGTTTAGATTTCTTAGTCAAGACGCTGTATGAAACATGTGCACGAGGAAACAGTCTTTTCCAGACACAACAGGACAGACACACAAGCTCACAGATACTGTGACAGCATGTATAAGACCCGCACAGGCTCAAGCCAGACCAATCCCAGCACAACATGGGAAGTGGGCACAAAATAACCCGCCACGAAGCAAAGCATAGCTGCTGGGAGAGGGAAAACCAGTTTTCTTCCATGGAGTGCCACTGGGTATCTCAGCCACACTCCAGGGCAGGCCCCAGGGCTGGGCGTGTTCAGCCAACACAAAACAAACTCCATGTTTCTTTAGGGCCATTTTTTAGTTCATTTTTTTAAAGAGAAAGAATACAATGTGGGATGAGTTGTGGTGTAGATCTGGGAGGAGTTGGGGGATGGGAAAGAATATGATTAAAAATTTACTGTGTGAAATTATCAAAAAATAAATGAGGGAAAATAAATGTGCACTGACGGCATGCATGTAATGATCTTTTATCCTTCCCCTGTGTACTACATAATTAATGACTGTTTATTGAATGAATGTTGAAAAGCATTGCTTTTCTGAACTAAAAGAAGCAGCCTTCACCCTAATTTCCATGATGGACTTTTTTTTAAACTTTAAGTCACTTTTAATATCATTGTCACCTGTGACCTAGAAACCATTTGTTTCTGCTGAAGACTTCTTTGTACTTGAGCAGCTCGTCACACTCAAGTTCAAGAGGGATGTGTTTGGCTCTATTGACTGGTAGATTGCTATACTAATTCTTAATATACAAAATTCTTAGTGAACATATTACACATATGATATATGTGGCTGTTACTCAGAATTAGGCTTCTTAGCGGTCATGTTCTTGGAGACCCATCATAAAATGCACCATCTGTAGATTGAGATGTTGTACTAGTCATCACAAGGTGGATTACATGTCAATAACAAAACTCACAAGGAGTGTTTAGCCACTGTTAATGTTCAGTGCCAATAGCATCAGCAAGGACTAAAGGCAGTCGCTGTGCTCATTCTGACTCTGACACCTAGTCACTGCCACAGAGGGGAGACATAGCAGCTCTTGCTCTGGTCACATGTCCCCTGTCATGACACATGCCACAATTCTTACATTTCATTAGCTCTAAGCAACTGATATGACAGCCACCCTAAATTCAGACAGAGTGAGAACACTACAACAGACATAGAAGGAGGGGTAATCGGAGCATTTCCTCACGGATGACTTCCAGTCTCAAAAGATCTCTCTCCCATTTTCAGCCTCCTGGAAAAAAATAAATATAATGAACATAGAACATGAAGACATAGGGATGTAGATATGGATTCCAACTCTGCCTCTAAGTGCATGAGTGACTTGTAGCATCATTTTATAAAAAGTAAAAAAGAAAATGACCTTTAAGAGTCTTAAAGATGGAAAGAGACATGAACAGTCTCTCCCTCTCCCTGTACTTTTTCCTCTTCCTTTCTCCCAGAACATGTACATATTGCTTACCAGCAAATCCTCACAGCTAGCTTCCATGCGGTACTGCTGTTCTCCCGACTGGTTTGTCTAGCTCTTCTTTCTTCCAGAGACATCCAGGCTTTCCCTCCCTCTTCTTATCATGCTCTGAGAATTGCCCTTCCACACATCCCCTGCCTCTTCCCTCTACTTCCTAACCTTCTTCTTTGTGATGTATCGCTACATGCCAGCTTTCAACATTGAAATAAGAAAGAATGAAGAACAGGTAATTGTGATTAAATGTGCATCTCTGACCAAGACTAGTTTTATGACTAGGATGAGGCAATGAGCTTGTAGAAGAGCTTATTCATTATTTCCTCTCTCAAACTGTATTTGTTTATAGTTTAGAAAAATATATAACTATTTTGCATAGGTCACCTATATAGTAGTCTTGTTTTCGGCAAATAATTCTCAGTTATTTTTTAATTTTGCCTTCTTCAATGTCAAAGTTGAAGTACATTCTAGGGGAACCGAGCCAACACTTGTTTTTCTGCTTCCATATTGCATTTGCCAGAGCCTAGTCTTGAGTTATTATCTAAAATGACAACAAGCTGTTGAGGCCTTGAGTTCCTCCTACATTCTATAGATAGCCTGCTGTATCATTTATTTTGTTCAATGTTACAAGGGATATGTCGATATTCTTTGTAAGCCAGACCTTTGAGCTCACTCTGCAGGGTGTAGTGGGGAGGAGGGCAAGTTCTACTACCCTGTTCTCACACATAGGATGAGTAAGACCTCAGAAGTCCCATGAGGAAACATACTTCCCTAGTGAAAAGCACAGCATCCTCTATTCCCTGCTATTCTGGTCTACATTGAGATCCAGGGAAGAGAGTATCTATCCCCTTATAGGGATGGTGGCATTTGTAATCTATATCTCAACTCCAACTTGTCCAGTCTTCATCATTTAAGAGTACCTTTTTGCGCTCTTGTGTGATCAGTGAGAACTGGAAAACCCACTTCTTCAATCAATGCTCCCAATTATTTGCAACTGTGTTTGCAATTGACTAGATTCAGTTTACAAATCATTTACTGGCTCCTGGTTTCAAAGAATTCTGACCCTGGACTGTAGAAGACATTGTAGGATGATGTTGGTTTGGTCTCCTACCACTTTTGAGAACTCACCCAAGCCTGGATGAAGCAGGAGGTGGTCCCTATTGTGGAACTGTGAGAAATATAACTGCTTTGGTCTGTGAAACCTGCTGTTTGCAGCTTGTGTGCTTTATTTGGACATTCATTTCAGTGGATAGTAATGGAAATGAATTCATGAGAAAGGCCCACTGTTTTCTGGTTCCCCTACAGGATCCCTTTACCAGGGACCATCCTGCAATTGCTTATTGCAACCACCTGTGAGATAAGGGACATCCTGAGCTAGCTAATCGTAGCAGCAAAAGGTTGAACATTTTGATGCTTACTGACGCATCATGCTTCCATCCTTGTATTTCTTTAGAAGCTTCTAATGTTTAGGCTAAGTTTTAGATTAATAATCTAAGCATATTTTCTTGAAATCTTTCAAACACTTTATGAAACATTTCAAGAGTTCTAACAGTGAACATCCACACAGCCTTAGATTGGAGCAACCAGTTGTTAACACATTGACACATTTGTTCCGTCATAGTTCTATGCATATGTACATGTATGCACTTCTGTGTTACTTGAAGGTTGCTAATATAGTTAGCTATTTCAACATAATATTTCCTGAGAATACTTTCTTATTTTCTTACATTTCTTTTGGAAACTTACTATTGATATAATCTAACATATAGTCTTTATTCAAATTCCTCAGTGTTTTGGGTCATCTTATATGTTTAGTCCAGGCTGGCCTTGAACCTATGATCCTCTGTGTACTGTGGGGATTACAGATATGTTCCACTATCTTGGATCCTTAATATCCTTTATAACAAAGCTTTTTTAAAAAATTAATTTAAATAAGATCCATCAAAAATTCTGCATTAAGGGGGATAAATGTTGAAATCTGGGTCTTTCTCTCATTGCTCTCAGTATTCAGAAGGCATAAATCATGTCATATGACCAAAACTGAATGCTTCCAAAACTTAGCCAGTACAAGCTAGCAATTACTAAGCATTATTCTTCTTAAATACCCACTTTTTTTTCTACAAAAAGCTTCATCACACTTTGAGTGTCTGCCATAGAGGACTGGAAGTATGGTGGAATTTATTTGGCAAAATTCATCTGGATGTGTTACACTAAATACTTAGCTAATATCCAGATAACATGTGCAATTTGTATACTATATAATCAACTAAGTTCTACTTGTAGCTGCATTACAAGCAATGATGGTTCTTTAATTCAAGCAAATGTTACAACTAAGTTTTATGTTTAAGCCAAAGACTTTGAGCTGGGATCCCTATAGAGAAATGCAAGCTACGTAGCATTTTATACACCCTTGTGATGCTTTATTGTCTGAGGCTTCACTTTAAACAAATGCAGGGATGCATTTATAAAAATATGGATATGAACAGCACCTGGCTGACTATTTTGTTAATGCTGGAGCTTGCTAGACAAGCTGTGTCATCACATGGTTTTCAATGTGCGCATATGCGTATGACTTTATGGATCAATTAGATTTTAGTCTGCTGCATATTGGAATGAGCAAACCCAGAAAATTGGCTATACTAGATAATTTGCATTCCTTTCTTCTCTACGCCTCAATTATCTAGCTATTTCTAGTGGATATAAATTTGGGATCTTGGTTAGACTGAACGAACCGTGCAGTGTTCATACATTCTGTAGGCTGGAAACACATGCACAGGCGCGCACACACACACACACACACACACACACACACTCAAATAATAATAATAAACATTTATAGACCCACATACAAACAGAAGCACATTCGCTGACTACCTTATCTTGGATGTCTATGAACACATAGGAAGTGGCATGAAGAATGGAAGGGAGGGGGTTGGGATCACAGCAGGGCAGGAACTGGGAAGCATGTCTGTGTGGATGAGGAGGGAGGTTGTGGGGGGGGGACTGAAAAGGCAGGGTAGCATGGNGGGAGGGTGACGACAAGCCACATTGTCCTGTTCTCAGCAGCCTGCAGCTGCCCCACTCTGGGGAAGCTGCAGAGGTCTGGGAGGACTTGGTCATCTGCAGTACAAGCAGTCACGTCCCAAGCTCTTCCCTATTCCCCTGGAGCAGTCTAGAGGACACGCAAAAGCTTCTGAAACTGAAGGATAGCTAGCATCGGGTGTAAAGAATTTTAAAGCTGTTTCAATCTCAGAGATCTACGACAATTACAAACCCTACAAGAACAATTTTTTCTATATATTACACTAGATAAAGAAACATTCTAAGCATACATTCACAGGAAATGCACACATTAAATAGAAATTATTTTACAGTTATGGTTACCTGCACAAGACTTGCTCAGGTTGAGGATGCGATCTCCAGTCCTAATTTCATAACTGAGGAGCCACTGGCAGCTAATAGCTGCCGAGGGAGGGACAGACATTATTCTTGGAGGATGTGAACACTGGTAGGTTTCCCATGATCCAGTGAGTGACCTCACACTCATGGACTAATTAATTGGACTTAGTAGACAAGCACTAATTTGATTTAGTGTGTTATCAAAAGAAGAAAGAAGACTTGAAGTTGGGATAAAGGCATGTTGGTGCAGATACTGGGGGAGGTAGGGAAAACGGGGGAGGAGATCATATTTTATTACATACATATATGAAATTTTCAAAGAATAAAAATTATTATAAAATTATTTTAATTTAAGAGATAAAATGGGGCATAATAAGAAAGGATAGAACCTCCTTCAAATTCTTAAAAACACATCCAGATTGTGTAACAGTATGTATGACTTTTTGTATACTAATGATAATGCTATGGTATAAACAATCCTAGAAACTTTAAGGACAAAAATTGTCTTTCTGAACACACCTCTAAGAACTGGTAATGGTCAGACTTGCATATGAGGAAAAAACAGAACTGAAATCCCTCATTAAAACAAAAGGCAACCTTGGCGTTGACTTCTTCTTCGCCAGATTTGTTACAACTTTACCTGTGATCGAGTCATTACTTCCCTGTGTGCTTTTTTGTAAATGATCCCTTTAGCTGTGACCTTTACTCCCGCTCCCAAAAGTGAGGTCCATCACTCTACTACTTCTTAACTAGTGTTTCATTTGACCTTGATGTCACCACTTTGGTCCTTTTGATGTAGTCCAGTCATCCCATGCAAGGTGGGCCCACTCACAAGGGTGGGAACTTTTCTTCTTGATCGTTTCCCAAACACCATGAAAGAATCATTAAAATGCTATGCCTGGAACAACCTCTATGTTGGCTTTATTTTTTTTAATCTAGGCAGTTGCCTATTTAAATTACCTACTCATCTTATTCCAAGAATCAAAATCTTATCCTGAATCTAAGTATGACTCTCGATAAGAGACTGTTGTCACTGCCCCAAGACAGGTCAAGGCTGTGCATTTAAGATGAAACCCCTTTCTTCTTTGTTTTAGCCTCATCTGTGAAAAAGAGCAGGGAAGGGCCATCCTGAAACACTCTCCTGTGATTTCTTTTCCACTGTGCCACCTGCCACGGCATTAAACAAGGAAGGGTTTGGCCATCACCAGCATTATATGCTTGCCACTGGATAAACCATTTGCCAGACAGAAAGAGGATCTGCCAGCTTTTTTTTTTAAAAAACTCCAATAGGGAAACGAGAATTGATGTTACCAAATTAAAATCAGCTCCAGCAATGTATGTGCTCAGTTGTTTCGGAGTAGAACAATGAGATCAAATGTGGGTTTCTGTCATTTTACATTAAGAAGCAATCTGGAAATGATACTCAATTTGCAATATTAGGAAGATGGCTTTCAAGGCAGAAAATATTTTACTGTAACATTAAATAAAGACACAGAGAATTTTCTGCTTTTATTTTCCACCATTATCCTAAGGCCATGAAGGAAACCCATAGCTTCCTAGTTTTTTTTTTTGTGTGTGTGTGTGTGTGTGTGAACTGTTCCATAGACAGCTGAGGATTCCAGGGCAGAGGTGATCTTCGGGAAGTATAAAAAGGTCCTCCTGGGACAGTTACCCTTAAAAGAGAGATTTCTGTCATAACAGCAGTCTGTAGACACTTATCAGCCTTACTATGGTACTATGGCAGCATGGCCTGTGCTCCCAGTATACAAAAATTATACTAATTTGAGTGGCAGAAAAAGTTTGAGAGAAAACCAGCCAATTCCAGCTACACTTGTGACCTCATGTTAGACCTGTGAGGCTGGCAGAGACCTCAAACGCGCCACTTGTCTCTAAGGCCTGTAGAAGAAACTCCCCACTTACTGGTGTTTTTGCTGTGAAGGTCTTTTTTTTATTTTTTCTTTCTCTCCTGGGGTGATAATAGGAGCGGAACTATCTTAGCACAGGCCTACCTGGAGTGGTAGGAAGACAATCATTATGGCACAAGTAGGAAAAAACTGATTTCTCAAGACAAGTTGTGCATGGGTGTCTTGGCTCAGTCCTTTCATCCTGAGACACACAGAGCCTGTCCCAAAACAAACTCGAGCCCATGGTGGAGTGGCAGCTAGGAGCTAGTTACCCAAGTCTTGTTTCATACACTGTTGAGGAAACCCAGAATACAATTTAAGCATGGTTCCAGTTCTCTCACCGCCTAGCTATGCACCCCGAGTAAACCTCAGGGTCTTTGCACCTCTATTTCTCATCTGCAAAATGGCTGCTATCCCTTCCCTACCTTCGCTGGAACGTGTTTTGAGGAACAGGGGGTGCCAAGTCCTCACCTTCTTTGCTCATTCCCGAAGAGGAATACGGGCGTTATTACCAAAACAACCGAAGAATGAAGAGCAGATGGTAGGCGGTGGGGATTCACAGATTCCTGAAACTGGGACTTATCTGCTACCTACAAATCTCGCTCTTGTCAAATCGTCTATGCATCTCCTCTTTCTGCGGCTGCACTTTGGTTGTGCCAGGACATCTGGGGTATCTTTCTGCTAGTGTCTGTCGGGCTTCTATACTAATTCTCTCTTCTTGCATCATCCTGCCTCTGAGACCTCTTAACTTTAGTCCCCAGAAACGAATGGCTGGAGGATGGAAGTGCTGTGGAAAGGCTGCTGCCAGGCCGGGGTGACACATTTGTGCTCCCACTACAACTTCTTTTGTCGTTTTTATTTTGAAAAGATGGTTAGGAGCCTGCAGCAGCCTAATAGAATTAAAAACGCCAGGCAAAGCAGAATGCGAAGTGGGAGTCTAATTATTTTAGGAACTAGTAAGACATTGTTGCTAGCCCAGGTTGAGGCACTCAGCCAGACTCATTACTCTGTGTAAAAACCTGACAGAGACAACCCTTTCTGAGATGTCCCCGATCCAGGGACTGCCAGTCCTGGCCGCAGCAGTAAGTACCATCCACTTAAAGCTTCTGTCACTTAGATTTGGAGAAAAGAAGAAGGGGGCGGGTTCTCAGTTAAAATGTGGGGCAGTGTTTAGGAGGGAAAGCCAGGGACAAGAGTGAACGTCACGGTATCACCTCAGTTTACCACACTTAAGTAAGATGTAGAGACTTAACAGAAAAGTAGCCTCATGCCAGAAGGAGCTAGGAAGAGCTCTTTCATGGACCTGAAGAAAGTTCTGGAATTTTCTACCTGGAGGGATATTCTTTATTAAGGCTATGTCTCCCACAAAATGAAGACCCTTTCTTTGCACCAGAGTAACAGAAAAGCATTCTATTTCCCTACTCCTTAGAAACACACACACACACACCCAACCGAGCCTATTTATTGTTTCTCTTATGAACATGTGTATAAGGCCAGACACTTGAAACTGGAAAACTCAGGGTATTCAACTGTGAAGAAGACTCGCTTTTCTCTCTCAGCAGCCACGGATTGCCTGTATCTCTTCAGCTAGGGTTGGGGCCTTATGAGATTTCCCCATCCACATTGGCAAGTCAACTGGTGTCGCCATTGTGTGGGTCTTGTTTAGGCAGCCACATTGTTGGGGTTTCATGGGTGCAGCTTCTCTGCCACATATAGAAGACACTGCCACACAGCAGATGTTTCTGCTCCCTTTTCTGCAATGTCCCCAAACCTTAGGTATACGGGCTTCACTGCAGAAGTAACAACTCTGACTACGTACACAACTGCATACATGGATTCTCTAGAATTTGACAAGGTTTGGGGTCTCTGTGGTTGCCTCTAAACAGAAATATTCTTAAGGAACCCCCATGCCTGTTTCCTTGCACCATAATGACAGCTAGACTGCTCCTTTTCTACCTTCTGTACTAATTCACTCTAATGATTTCAGTCCCCTTCCGACTTTTAATCAGTTAACAGTAACATAAGCACGATACTGAAAATTTCTCTCTTCTGAAAGTTAAGATTCAAGTGGAAGGGTAAGGGATGGTGGGTAATTTGGGTCTCAAACTGAAACGTCTTGCTCGCAAACCCTGTACAGTCTCCATTATTCAGAGGCAATCTGACCTTAAGAAAGAGAATCACATAAGCATGAATCCTGATCTCATGGCAAGAAAGTTTTATTAATAAATCAAAACTTTAAACAAAAAGCACACCTTGGGTCCTGTGTTTGTCAGGAGTGGATTGGGTGTAGCCTGTGTGGGGTTGATTTTTGTGGAGGAGGGAGTTTTGGATCTGAACTTTGGTTCCCATCTCCGAGCATCCACTTGGAGTATCTGGTAGAATCACAATGGAAGACATCATATGTATATTTTTCTTTTTACTGTCTTTTAAGTTCCTTGCAGAAACCTGGCATCTAGGATCCTGTGAAGGGAAAATTGAAGCTCATTTTTACATCTCATTTATAATAAAAAGACATAAACATTACTTGTCTCTCAGGGAATTATTTCATTCTTTCCCCTCCCTGGTGGGTTTCATAATTAAGCCTCACTGAGAGAAAGACTAAAAGACAAGATGACAGATGTGTTATTTCCTGACAAGTGCACTGAGCTGTGCCTTTGTTGTTTCTGCAGTCTCTGCGGACAGCTGATCCCCGATGCTGCTTTTGTTTAAGGACCAAGACGTTTTGCTGCGCTGACGTTCCGGCCTGCGATCTCTGCTGCTGTCATCATGAGAAAGCAATGCCAATGTCATCGATCCTGAGCCCAGTGTGAAACTTTCAAGTGCACCTACTCCCGCCTGCCTCCCCTGCTTGTAGAGATGTCTGGGGCTGACCCTTCCTCTGCATTTGCAGGAAGTATGGAGAACGGAACCTTTCTGGAGCTGTTTCCCACGTCGCTGTCCACATCGGTAGACCCGTCCTCGGGCCACCTGTCCAACGTCTACATCTATGTGTCCATATTCCTCAGCCTCCTCGCCTTCCTGCTTCTGCTGCTGATCATTGCTCTCCAGAGGCTGAAAAATATCATCTCCTCCAGTTCCTCCTACCCGGAGTACCCAAGTGATGCTGGGAGCTCTTTCACCAATTTAGAAGTCTGTAGCATCTCCTCTCAAAGGTCTACGTTTTCAAACCTCTCGTCGTGAAGAAAATGGAAGGACAGGCTAAGAGATCATGGCTTTGGTTTCTCCAGGCAGAAGGAGCTGCTGCATGAAAGAAATGATCACTCTGGTAGCTGCGTTTCCCGCTTTCATGGTTTATTTCTCTTCTTCTCAGGACGCTTTCTGTTTGTGAGTGGAGGAGCCAATGCTGACAAAAATGTACGTAAACACTGAGGTGTGGGATTCCGCCCAAAGTTCTTGGCCAACCTGGAGGCTGGTCAGAACTGTGTTGGACACTACTGTCTCAGCTGAGTAGACTGCTGGGGATACTGGCTAGAGGCTTTTCCAAAGCCCTGAGACTTACTGAGTCAGTAGAAATAGAACAAAACAAGAAGACTAATATTTTCTGTATTTAAAAGATAAGGCAGAGATGGTATATAAGAGACAAGAGAAAGAAAAAAAACTTAGATTTAACAAACAACGTTTCCAAATGGAGGCTAAAATAGGCTAGATGTTTTTCTTTAATTTCACCTTAGCAAATGTCACACATGATGAGAAGTCATTTGGGAACATTCTGGGGGAGTCAAAAGCTTCAGTGGCACAAGGAATATGTGTCGTGATGCAGCTTGTACTGCTTTTCTGCTCCTGGGTTTTCTCTTGGCTCTTTTTGCAGTCCTGATGCTCTCCAGCTCTGGAATCCTTTGTGACAGTTGCTGCTGCTATTACTTAATGAAGCCCAGAAGAGGCGCAATTCATTTTTATTTCCTCACTATCTTTTCCATCCAGTAGGAATTAAACATAGAGAATTATCTGTTCAGTTGTATTTTATCTAGTAATACTCTTAGTGGTTGTGTGATCCTTCACTGAGTTCATCTCTAAAGCCTTACTACAAAATAGCATTGTCTCTATGGAGGCAGGCATATTTGCTCCTGTAAGTATGTAAACCTTAGGGACTATATTGCTGATACAGTGCCACACTCTGTGAACATGACGAGCCTCTGATAACTTCTTTGTGTTGATAATATTATGCACTGGGTTTCTAGGGTGAGAGCTTATACTAAAAGTTGCAGACATTTCAATTGGGTCGCTGCAAGTCCTTCAGGGCTGCTGGAAGGTACTGTACTGAGGCCAGGCACAGGCATCCACGCAATGGAGCACAGCTATAAGCGCAAGCATGGTGTGTATAGTATGTGCAGGGAACTGGGCAAAGCCAACCATTGCTTCTTGTGAATAAGAATTTAGACCCAAATTTTCAAATAAACTGTCCACAGCCTGAACACTGAGTTGAGGACCCTTGAGTGCCACTGTGCCAATATACAAGTCTTTCTGGGACAAACCCTGCACAAAACATTTACTGATCTTAAACACTGGAACTCCAACATATCTCCTGGGTGGATTGTGCAGTCAGACCTCCCCAGGGACAGGAATGGGAGAAAAAGTTTCAACCTTCTATAGGCCTTGCCTGATATCCTAGCCATGTGGAGGTTTGGAAAGGAAGATCTAAAGCTACTTCCTTTGTTTTGCTCCACAATCAAATCAGGACACACTTAGCTGCTTACATATTGAAACCATCCACAGACACCATAGGACCGGTACAGATGCTGCCCTAAAATGTGTAGTGAAAATCTTGTCTCTGCTGTCACTTAAAGTGTAAAATCTTAGACTAGAGAAGTTCTACATTTGGGGTGGTTATAGCCATTCTCTGAGTACTGTGGACACATGTAAAAGTGTAACTATGTACACACAGTGTACACACACACACACACACACACACACACACACACACGTCTGCACGTATTTCCAGGGAAATGATGTGTGACCACCATCAGGATTACAGAAGCACCTGTAATGTCACTTCGACACTTTCGATTATTCTTGTACTATTTTTATTCTGAGGTTACTAGGTAAAGAGATTTTAATAAATACCAAGACAAACATCCCATTTGACAGACAGCCTGGCAAGGTGTTGTCCTGTGGAGATGACGTTATATTCTTTTCTCCTGGAATAGATTCAAGGACTTTAGACAAGAAAACCACTTGAGTCAAATTCGCTCACCTCTGCAGGTGTCCTCCCCAGCCACGTGATTCTTGCTCCCTGTGATAACTGGATAATTACCAGCAAGACTCAAAGATGGAAAATAGGCGTCACCACTACACACTGTACAAGTTGAGATGAGTTTGCCTTGTTAAAAAAGTTCAGAGAGACTAAAGAACAGGTACACGAATAAAGAAATGGAGTCTGTTGGAAACCTGGCTTCTTCTTTTTTACCCTCCCTAGAGAAGACACTTCACCTGAGAGTTCTAAGTATGTCTGTAGTTACATATTATCCATATGCCAAATGCCTATGGGGATGGAAGAGATGGCTCAGTGGATAAAAGGGTTTGCTGCTTTTCCACAGAACGAGAATTCAAGTCCCAGCACCAACGTTGGGTGGATCACAACCACCTGAACTCCAGCTCCAGGAGATCCAATGCCCTCCTCTGGCCTCAGTCACACACACACACACACACACACACACACTGCACAGACAGACATTTTACTCAGTGTATCTATGGAATGTGTGGACATGTTTATAGGCATATCACCCCTGCTTTTCTCTAAAGGAGGATCACCAATGTTTGACCTACTGCCATCCTCTCCTCCTCACTCCCTCTTGGCAGTGGCGGAGTCTCAGATGGACCTAATGAGAAGAGTCATTCCACAGGAATGCATGGAAACGTTTTAAGTTCCAAACAAATCAAGCATCTAAAGATCACAGAAGGCCCCAGGTGCAGAGGAGGAGCAGAAGGAGGAGGAGGAGGAGGTGGAGGAAGAGGAAGAGGAGAAGGAAGAAGAGGAAGAGGAGGAGAAGGAGGAGGAGGAGAAGGAGGAGGAGGAGGAGGAGAAGGAGGAGGAGGAAAGTGTCCCTCTTCTCCACACGTCCCGGGAGTAAGGCAGTACATAGGGCTCACATACACTTGGGAAGAGAACTTTCCTCTTGGGCACTGCCCACCTAACAGCAGCGTCTCCAATCTGAGCAGTGACCCTCCTGCCACCCACTCACAGACCCACTTCAGCCTCCTCTTCTGCTGGAGTGTGGAGGCCAGGCCCTTCCTAAGCATGAGAGAATGCTGCTACCGTGATGGGTTTGGAGGAAAAGACAGGTGAGCAAAATCCTTTCTCTCTCATCAAATCCCTTTGCTCCTACAACTCTACGTTCACGAGATGAAGCATGTGTAGTAGGCTAGAGGATTGAAGGATTTATGTGATGAGGCGAAAAAAAAATGTACATTGTACACCAAGACAGTCCCACAGCCTAAAGGAGAAACACAAACTGATCGGACAGTCAAATCTTTAGACAGACACCAGGTTCGTCGATGCCCTGCCTTGACATCAGCTTCCCACTTGTCACCAACACCAGGTCCCACCTTTCCATTCTCCATTACAATGTCCTTGGGGATGCATCTCCATCAGTCTAATGCACAGCACCTCATCCTTTAGCTAAGCCATGTATCCAAGAGAGATTGGTCCATGTTGTTTATGGAAAGACTAAGGGTAAGACACCACCTCAATTCTTAAAGTCCTCTCAGCTCAATTTAACCCAGCCTTCCACGGCAAACAGAATGTGATTTCCCCCTTATGTATCCTTCCGTTTCAAAATTATGCTCAAGTCATTAATACTTTATGAAATGCTTCCTGTTCATACTGATTTTTATTGTGACTCTGACCATTCTTCTGACAGCAGAGACCACATCAAACCATCCCAAATGCAGGTTTTCTTCTTCTTAGCTGGAGTCCACACTCTGAAGGAAGTTTGCCATCCTGAACATTATAAGAAATAGTTAGCTAGTATTTGCAAAATAGATGAATGCATCATTTGGTACTGAATAGAGCAGACAGATATAGTTCCTACTCTCCTGAAACATATATAATCTAGTGAAGGAAGGACTCAGAAGAATATGAAAAAGAAATATATACAGTTGTGGTGTGTCCTTGAGTGCAACTGAGAAAAAGCAGTTGTGAAGTGACAGACCCCAAGGGCAATTCACTTAGGAAAATGCTTGAAAGGTGTCAGAAAGAGTGTTCTCTGAAAAGAGAAGAAAATACACAAAATCACTATAGTAGGGAAAGCCTTGGCTCTTGCAAGCAGAACCATTAGTGCTGGAGTCTGAGATGTGGTATGGGGAGGTGGGTGGTCCAGGTCAAGCAGGGGCTTGGAAGTTTCATGATTGAAATTTCTTTGCGGGAAAGCGACCAAAGATGGATGAAAAGTGCTAGTCAGATGCATGCTGGGTGGGATACGGGAGTGGGAGGAGAGTTCTTCTGTCTGAAACAAATACCTGCTCGTCTTCTAGCCATGGAGACAGCCTGAGCTGAGAGCCAGCTTCCCACACAGCCCCTTCCGCCTACACTAATTGTTTCCAATCCTACCACACCCTCTCTCACACAGATAAACACACACACGCACACACATGCACACATGCACACATGCGCACACACCTTCTTACACTCCCCCCTCCTCTCCTGACTTGTCCCCATTTGGCCCTTATTTAAAAGTCTTTCAATCATTTTCGGTACACACTGGGACTCACTCTTACTCTAGTATTTTTAACATATTGTATGACTAATGCTCCAACAAAACTCTAATGCCACAGTAAAGTTGCAGCATTAAAAGTCTTGAAAAATCCCATTTCTAAACAAGCTATTGTCCTGTGTATCCTAGAAAGCCAACCCCTTATGATTCTCACCTCCTGTAGCTAGATAATATTTTGAGATGTGCTCTCCTTGGTTATCTGCCTGCCCTGTTAATTAATGCTAACCTTCTTAGAATGTGGGACCAATCTATGCAGATATTTAAGTCCCTAAGCTCCAGGTATTCCCTCTGTGACCTCAGACAACATGTTCCGAGGCCCCAGGTCTTGATAAAATGAAGAAGTAATAATGACTTTAAATGCTGTGTGGATTCAGAGACAGCCATATGTGAACTGGTACCCCACTGTTTAGTACATGGTAATATATGCATGTGTCAAGCCAACATCACTTTGAACATTTGGCTTTGGGGGTTCAAATCTTCCCACTGTTTCTTCTTACCGCCAACTCTCTCTGTTTTTCTCCACCTAATTCCTCTCCCCTTCTTCCTTGGCAACTCTAAACTAACCTTTCACATGCTGAGCCTTCTGCCCTGCTGTCATCTTCTGGCTTTAGCCTATCACTAGTCTGAGGCCCCAGCATAGGTATATGGGGAAATACAGAGGGCTTTCTGAAGCCCCTTCTCCCAAGGGATCCACCCACTTATTCAGCCTATCCCTTCCCATGGACCATAGGTGATATTCATGGCTCTTATGCCAGCAGAATTGGTGAGGAAATATCCAAACTCAAAGACGTCTCTTGAGTACCCTGCGGTTCAGAAAGCATCACCAATGTGCTGGGGAAAGTGGGGGTTACAACAAAACCGGCACTGACTCAGGGAAAGTCATATGGAGTAAGGTGCTGTGCTCTTTAAAATTTTTGTCAGAGAAGCTTTTTTTTTTAATTGCAGTGGGCAGGGGTTAATGCATACTCAGAACTCCCAAAGCACAAGGAGTCACTGACCAAATGTTTAGGCCTAATGGAGCATCTGTATCAGGCCCCTGCCGAGGCTCAGGGAACACTGTGGGAGAGGAGGCAAGAAGAATGTAAGAGCCATGGGATGAAGAGGAGTGCAGTAAAGTGCTGTCCATGTGACATGACCATTGCACCCATGAACGCATAGAACTTGTGGTTGCCTGTACAAGACCTTCGCAAGATCAAGCCAGTCAAAACTTCTGCATGAGGGAGGGAGGGACTCGCAGGCTCCATACCTGGATGAGGACCATTGGCAGTTAATGGGTGCTGGGGGTGGGAGAGTCATCTTCCCTTGGGGATATGGCCCCTGGTAGGTTGCCATTCTCCATACGGGTAACATAGCTAGACTCAATAGGTTATAAAAAGAAGATGTAAAGTTGTGAGGTACGCATGTTGGGGGAGTTTTAGAAGGAATTAGAAGAGGGATATATATTCATATATAAACATGTGAAATTTTCAAATAGTAAATGGAATGATATCTTTAAGTTAGTAGAGGAATGATGATAAACTAAACATTAAGATTTATAATAGATCTAAGACTAATATCAGGATCTACTTGCTGTAAAATGTTAGGCATTCTTACCCAAATGTGGCTATAGATCCTGTGAGCCTCCCTACTCACTGACACGCTACACCCAGTAAGGACTTGCTTCTGCAGTGTGCATACAAAACCATCTCAGCCTCCTGGGCAACCCAAAGAACATGCCTGTACCGGGACTTTTCTTTTGGGCCACGATCCAGCTCCCAAATCATGACACAGGGACTTAATATTAGTTATGAATGCTCAGCCTAGATTAGGCTCATTTCTGGCTAGTTCTTTTAACTTAAATTAACCTGTTTCTCTTTATCTGCCGTTTGTCTCAGGGCTTCTTTTCTTTCCTTCTGTATGTCTTACTTTCACAGCTTCTTGTGTCTGACTGTCTGGTGGCTGCCTGGCTTCTTTCCTCGAGTGTGTCCTTCTCTTTCTCTCTCTTTCTCCCTTGTTCTCTTCTCTTTCTTCTCTCTCAAGCCTAGATTTCTCCTTCTATTTATTCTCTCTACCTGCCAACCCCTCTTATCCCTCTACTGCCTAGCTATTGGCAGATAGCTTTTTATTAGACAAATCGGGTGCCATTAAACTGGTAAGGTGAAGCAAATACAACACATCTTTACACAACTAAATACACATCCTTTCATCATTAAACAAATGCAGTATAAACAAATGTAACACCTTTACATAGCTAAAGTAATATTCCCCAGCATAAACAAATGTAACACATATTTACATTGTTAAGATAGTATTCCACAACACATGTCAGTACACACATAAAAGATGTATTTTAGGGCTCCCCTTCCTGGAAAAGATTGATTTTTTATGAAATGATAAGCAGTCATTCATTTAACAAATATCTACTGGATTGTTTCTTGCTCTTGGGATTTGGCATTAAATAAAACACACAAAAACCCTTAAAGAATTTTACATTCTGGTGGAATTTATACAACAACAAATCAAGGAAGTAAAATATACAATATGTTTGATAATCATTGGTGAAGGAACACTATGTAACAAAGAAATGAGATAGAGAGTTTAAATTTAGTTGGAAGTTTAGACAAAAGGAGGTCTCTCTGTGTAGATGGTATTTGAGTGGCAAAATGAATCTTTATGCTCTTCTCCCAAAATCATAACAGAATGGGCAATCTTCCAGGAGATTACAGTACAGAAACTATTAGCGAGCATTCATTATTTCAGTCTCTTAAACTCAACCAGCAGGAGACCACATGGGAAATATTTCATAGATTCGCCTTTTTTAAAAAAGAATACAAATAAATTAACCTTGCACTAATTTGGCTTCTCATTGCTCTACCCTCTACATGCTAATGAGAACAATGGGAATAATTCTGAGCTCACAGGGTTTGATAATTTTTTTCTGCCATACTAGGATGGATACTCATTTTGGCATCCTGTCAAACTAGCCTCAGTCGAAACAGCACGTGTTAGCTCTAACATTTTCTCTGCTGGAAGGAAGCATTGTGTACGGCACACACAGGGGGAGAAATCTGTACTCAAGCTGAGGAGACTTGAGCCAACTGCTGGCCACAGGTCTGGTACTGAGGGGAGGCAGTCTAAGACAACACCAAGTTCTCTCAGAAATGTAAGACAGTCAGAGAAGATGTAGCCTGTGCAAGGGTGCTGGGCATTCCCTATTGTTAGCCACAGCACTAACACCATCAACAGAATACCCACAGCCTTCATAGCTGGGACAACATCTAACTCCTTGTGCCTCTGACTCCTGGACACTGATAACTAGATAACTCATGCAGTTCGATGACGGTGCAAGGATCTTAGTTCAAGACTGAGGGCAGGTTGCCCCTGCACGAGGAGGCTGATCCATCTCACCTCATCCATGTGCCTCTTCCTCTGAGGATCTAAGAATACCCCAGAATGAATTACAGGAAGCACTCTTCCAGGGAATAGTGAAGAATGGGCTCAGGCAATAAGAACTTCACAGAACAGGCCTGAATGCTGCAATAGATCTGGGTGTCATCCTGTAACTAAGGGAACTGTGGGACCTTCACACACAGTGGAAATAATGATATATAGAGAAGTGTTTTTGCAAACTTTAAAGTCCTGGGGTCCCCCGTTGGTGCTTAGGATGACTTAATAACATTCATAGAATGAACGAGGGATTAAAACACAAACGCACATTTAGACCCACATTTCCTCCGCTCCCAGAAGGAAAGCAGCTGAACCAAGAGGTGACCTGACTCCCACCAATTTCACTGGCACCTTCTTGGAGAGCCTCTCTGTTGCAATGAGGTTGCTTCAGAGAATATTTTGCTTGGACAGGGGAGTGGGCAGAAGTCATCTGGAAGCCATGAGGTACCTGGATTACTGGCTTTGGGAGATTTAACTGTTTCTCTGATAAAGCAGGGTACATGTCCTAAGAATATCCCCCAAAGCTCCAGGGACACAAGAATAAGCTCCAAGAGCAGGTAACACCGCTAAAGAGGAAAGGGACCTTTAGTCCTGGAACCTGGCCTTTTGAGACTTTAACCCTCCCTTTCTGACTCTGGGAATTAAGGTTTTAGTCATCTATTCTGTGTAAATATCACCGTATTTCAGGCTCATTTGCACCTTTTCCTTCAGTGACCCTGTAGAAAATGGACCCTAAGCTGTTAGCTAGGTCGAATGAGATCCAAGGTGCAGCCTGAAATATTCTTCCCCTCTAGAGGTCCTTCCTTCCCTGTAACTGGCAAAGGTGATCTGGTTCACAACTCTCTCCTCACTTCTGATGCTGTCCTCTGGTAACCCCAAGACTCTTCGGGGTTTCTATGGGCTCCTCAACATTCTTCAGAGCAATCACCCCTACATACACACTTAAGGATTCTCTGTCCTGTGCTCAAATACCAACACCTATTGGCTTGTTCTTCCGAATGCAAGGCTATTAAAACCATTTTCTCTGGCAACCTCCACAGAGTTACTTCGACAGTTAATCTGCAGGATCGATTTGACTATATTTAGAATCCCCTGAGAAACAGGCTCCTGGGCATGTTTGTGGGTATTTTTCTAGTGGTTAACTTGGGGCAGGGGAGCCCCACCTGAATGTGGGGACACCATCCTCTGAGCTGTAAATCCAAACATAGCTAAAGGGAGAAAAGAAAGCCAGATGAGCATTGCCTCCGGGTTCACCCAGATGTGCAAGACCCTACCACAGCTGTAAGCGCCTTCTCCCATCATGCCATCTGCACTGTGATGAACTACATTTCTCAAGCCATGAGCCAAAATAAGCCCATCCCCTAAACCCTCTTCTTTCTTGGGTATTTGGTGTCAGCAACAAGAAGAGAAACTAACATAGCCACAAGATATCTGTACTCTGATCTACAAAAATATCTCTACTCGATTTGCTGTTCAGTTGCACCACCATAAGGAAGTAGTAAAGTAGAGTGTGAAATACTACATATCTTCTAATACTTTGGGGTAGAACTGACTAAATATTTACCTCACCTGCATTTTTATCTCACCTATATTTTCCAGAAAGCATTTATAATGATCATATGTTCTTCGGTGGCAACATTATTAGCCTTGCTCTACAATCTAAATAAACTGTGTAGCAATTACTCTCTGTGC
Source organism: Bramus lutescens (assembly GCA_001685075.1). NCBI lineage: Eukaryota > Metazoa > Chordata > Mammalia > Rodentia > Cricetidae > Bramus > Bramus lutescens. The sequence continues at coordinate 203,405 of LOEQ01000049.1, read as the reverse complement.
CCTCTGGAGAATTAACTTTCTTCTTACATGAACGATACTTTTGTTACCTCCTGGGGTGTGTGTGTGTGTGTGTGTGTGTGTGTGTGTGTGGTACTAGGCTGGAACTCTTGTCTTCTTCTTATATGCAAGATGAGCACTTAACCACTCAACTCTACACTGAGCCCTGATACCTCATATATGACACAATTTGATCAAAAAATTCTTTATGAAGATTAGTATTCATATTCTCATCACACTTGGACGCCACTGTCCCAGTTTCACTTGTGCTATTAAAATAAAACAATCTGACAAAAAAAGCAGTTTAGAGGCAAAGGGGCTTCTTCGGCTTACAGTTCCAGGTTAGAGTCCACCATTGCAGAGAAGCTGAGGCAAGAACTGGAGAAGTTAATCACACCATTGGTACAGGAAAGAGCTGAGAGAAACTGATGCATGCTTGCCAGTGCTAGCTCACCTTCTACTTTTCATTCAGCCCAGGGCCCAGCACAGGAAATAGTGCTCTCCAGAGTGTGCTGGGTCTTCCCACATCAATCAATGTAATAATTTTTTTAAAAAGTCCCCCATGGACATGCCCATAGGCCAAACTAATCTAGACAACCTCACATTGATAGATCATTCAAGGTTGTATAGAATTGACAATGAAAGGTGACCATTGCATCGATCCCCATGCTCCTAACTCAAGATGGAAGAAAGTAAGTGGTAGGTGGTCACAACCTTGGATATGTGGCTTATAACTTTGTGAGGGACCAATGCCACCAAGAACAAACAGGGAAACCACAGAGGAAACCTGTCAGGACCGTAAGTCTGGCTTCAGGAGGTGATGGAGTGAGACAGTGCCAAGAGCCTAAAGCAGCAACGGAGGATTAAGACACCCAGTGAGAACCTCGGTCTGGCCCTCTCTGACCTCTGCAGCATCTGGTGCTGCTGATTTGTGCCCACCCCTTGCCCCAGCTCTACCCCATTGTAAGACCCCATATCCACATGCTTTTCATAAGGCCACTTATTTCCAATTACTCTGCATCGCCTTTCTCAACTTTTCTTTTAAACATAGTGTGTTTCACTGCAGGAAATGGTGCCGGCATTGTTTCCCCACCACACACAGCATGGCCTCTGCCCAGGTCTCCTTATTCATTGCAGTTCACATACTGTTCACTTGCAGCTGACCCCAAACAAACCGCTTCCTCCTACCCTGAACGCAGCCTATTCAAAACAGAATACCCACTTCTTAGACGCCTGCCCTGCAGACAGATTTCCCGCCCACTTTCCTCTCTGTCCAACCCTGTGACACCTGCTGCCTCGCCTACCATCCTACAATCAGGAAAGCTCCTGACCTGCAAACTCCAAGCAGCTCTGAAAGACATCTGCATCTCCAGAAGAACCTTCTTACTTTAGGCCCCTTCAAGAAGATCTGTTACTGGTCTTTCAGTATCCGCTCTTAGTCCGTGACAATCTTTTATCTAATCTACAGCCAAAATGGTCTTCCTAACTTGAAACGCCAATCTACCATTTACCATTCCTCAATGACTTCCCAGCAAAATTTCTCTAGTGGTTATAAAGCCCCCGTTCTTTTTCTCTTACCAGGCAGGACCCAACTTTCTCTGCCCCCATCTTTTACATATTTTTTTCTTTTTATCTGGATTTGAAAATCATGTCTCCACCCCAAATGACACATGTCCTTGTGTCTTGCCTCGTGACTGTGCATCCACAAGGTTTTCTATCACTATTCCAAGGCAGTGCCTCCTGTGGGCTTCATGCCAACCCTATTCATGGTCTATGACCTACTCCTCACTGGGGTGAGGCATCTATCTCCCCTCACACAGGATTCCCTGAGCTTGCTCAGGCAAATCTGTAAGCTACCACAACAGGGCTGAGTGCACAGAGCACTTCCATGAAGAAGCCCATCAAGTGATGAGTGACCAGCTAAGAATGTAGAAGTAAATTTTCTTCCTCTGTTTCAAGATTTTCATACAAAATCCATTTAGAGTAACAAAACACTTGGAATCCCCTTTTAAATGCTTGCTTGTATGCTACATAATAATTCACACAAGAAAATTGGGAACAGAAAAGCAAATCTTAGTTTAGATGATTTGTCTAAGTTCCTTAACAGCAGAAAGCTTGCTGTCCTGACTCTTTTCAGAGTGTGCTAACCACAGGCTGCTTCGAACTCTGGCCTCTTCCCTTCGGCTTCCTGTGGAGCTGGAAGGCTGGTATGGAGTGTACTCCACCCTCTTTCTCTTTGTGGAAGGGATCACCCTGACTTAGCAGCATGTAATCTTTTTGCCCAAAGCAGACTGGGCCAGCTCCCAACTGCCTAACTTAAGGCGATTTTAAGTTATGGCCACACTGAACAGAGCAGGTACTTTCTCAATCAAAAGGTACCTGCTTCTGAATGGCAAAGATCTGGAATCATTGTTATTTCTCAAGAAGAGATCATCATTCGTCCATGTTCTGTTGTCATAGTGAATGCTTAACTATAACAAATAAAGGAACAATGTCAGTACTCGGTGCTTCACCCTCCAAAATAATAACCTAGACACTGGCAATGGATATGATTCCAATTTAATGGCTACCAAAATTAAGCATAAAATCCTTTGGTTCAACAATGTGGACAGTGAAAGTTTCACTGAAATTTAGAAATGTGGTTTTTGATTGTTTAGACTGGGGGAGGGTTGTTTTTATTAGTTACTGGGAGGCTTTAGTTATTTTTGGTTTTGTCTTAGAATGAATTTTGCTTGATCGCTCAGGCTGGCTTCAAACCTGCAGCCGGATACTGGGGTTATAGGTGTGTCCCACAAGGCCCTGTTTCTAGATTGTGTCCTGAATACAGGACACGGGCTGTGTAGATGATTTATTCCTAACACTGTAAAGACACAGTAATTTAAAAACTTAAATGAATGTTTGCTCTTTCACCATCCCTCCGTAGGCTTAGTCTAGTGAGGGAAAGAAGAGAGGGGAAAAAGAAAAAGAAGAAGCAACATTCCAAGTGTGTGCTGACTGTCAGAAACTTTGAGACATCCATGGAATTCCACTTAGCCTTCACAGTAACCATGTGTGTGGGGAATCAGCTGTGTCGATGAGGGAACCAGAAAGGGTCGGAGGGCCCAGCCAAGGTTACATAAGCATAAATCACTGCAAAACAATATGATAAGAGTTGTTTTCTTCGGGAAGGAAGCAAGGCCCACAGAACTAAGGGAAACAAACAGGAAGGCTGAAAGAGTCTTCCTTTCCAAACATAAAGGATTCAGCAACCTCGGTTTGGGGATTCTCATAAGTCAATCCTGAAAAGAGGCCAATTAGCTGAGTACATGGTCTGGAGGTCAGAAGAGCTACATGGCTGAAGGCACGCTTGAGATGTCCTGAGATCATTTCAAACCCGAAAGAAAAAGGTTGATGACTGATTTATGATTCTTTTAAAAATCAACACATAAGAGACAGATAAAAAGGGAATGATTCACCAAAAAAGAAAAAGATGAAGGAGAAGGCAGTGTAGTGAGGTAAAAGCTGCAAAAATGCAAAGGATGAGCAAGCGTCAAAGGAGGGGGGGATTGACGGTGGAGAGCAGGGTGGGGCTTGGCCAAGAATAAGCAGCCCAGTAGACTGCAGCGGTTAAAGGACCAGAAGGGAAAGATGGACTTGTCCCCTCAGCCTTCACCCTTGACCTGCAGAGCTGCAGAGTATCACAGCACAGAGTATACAGCACAGTATCAGAATTATGCCTTGAATTACTCCATAAACCATTCAACTAACTGAAGAAGAAACTAGAACACAATGAGCCTGGAGCAGAGAGGGATCAGTTCCATTTTTGATACTAGAATCAGCAATGCCATAGCACAGTGCTCAGATTAGAGGAGACCAGAAAAGGTTTGTGGACCAAGTAAATTCTATTTAAGTCATTATCAAGATATAGCTCTTTTGTGTTTCTTAACTCCACAGTTAGAAAGTTTTATTTCAAAAAATTAATAAGCCCCAAACTGGGACAGACAATAAGCAACATACAGACGACTTGTAGGGTTGTGGATTAAGATCTCCAGGGAGTAAGCAGCTGGGTAGCAGCTGTGATGGCGCATGACCTGGCAATGGGACTGGCATCTAGGAACACCTACAGCAAAGGCTGGACCCATCGGCAGATGAGAGGTCACTTCAGACTCTGCACTATGCCCAGATCTCATCCCTTGGCTTCTATCCTTTTGCTAATATCTAACTAAGGCCAGTTTAGAAGACCAACTTGGTCCTGCTCCGTTTCCCACTCTGTATTGTTTCTTGATTCTCTTTTGTTTTTTCTATTTGCATTTTTGTTTTGGTCGGCTAGCTTGGTTTGGGGAGTGTCCCTACCTTAGCCTCTTGAGAGCTGACCATATTGCTCTTCCTCTTTTTATCCAGTTTTCAGCCATGGCTGTCTTGTCTTCTGACTCTCATTCTCCTTCTCCCAGTGCATTTTCTCTTTCCTCCCTTTTTAATCTGTCACCCCAATACTAATTACTAGTCTTATTCTGCCTTTTTCCTCTCCACTCATATTTATAGTGCAAATGTCTAACTGCACATAGTACTACCAATATTCCTTTATGTTAGACAACCTTGAGAGGTGAAGAGCCACTGTTACTTAATCGATTATTGCTATATTTTTTGACTACTACTTGATTTCGCTTTGACAGTGATTGTTTCTGCAGACACTATTCTACTCTTAGTGACATGTTGAAGATTGAGCCTGGCGCTCCAGCACGTGGACTGACATGTAAGTACTATGCATAGAGAAATGACATATCAACCCTACTGCAGTCTAGTCCCACTTGAACATGGTAAGCAATTATACTGAAAGGATGAAAGTGATTTTAAAACTCCCCAGTCAATGGCTTTATCTCACAGGTGCAGCTCTGAACAAAAAAAGCACAAGAAACATGATAAACCAAACAACAGGACTTCTCAAAAAATTACTAATTCCATAGTGATGACTTCCAATGTGAGTTGATTTATATGAAGTCTTAGATGTAGAATTAAAACCACATAAGCATGCTAAAAGAAGCCACAGAGGAAATAAATGAACTCCTGAATGAATTCAAAGAGAACACAGACAAATTAATAAAGGAAGTCATGCCAGGCAATGGTGGTGCACACCATTAATCCCAGCACTTGGGAGGCAGAGGCAGGTAGATCTCTGTGAGTTCAAGACCAGCCTGGTCTACAAGAGCTAGTTCCAGGACAGGCTCCACACTACAGAGAACCCTGACTCAAAAAAACAAATAAATAAATAAAAAGAAAGGAAGGAAGGAAGGAAGGAGAAGATGGATGCTAAAAATAAATCCCATACTAGATCAGAATTGAGTATAATAAAGAGTTATTTATTTAGGGGTAGACTCACAGATCACAGTCCTCTGCACGAACGGGGAACAGGAACCGAGTCCAGCATCCAGAAGAGAGAGGGAATGTGAGCTTTACTTTGGCATTTATAGTATAAGAGGCCACACCCAAGTGGGATGGTAAAGGCTACTGGCTGTAGGATTTCCTACAGCAGGAAGGAAGTCATAAGATATGAAAGTTAAATTCAGTGAAAAGATGGAAATGTTGTAAAGTCAAGCTGAAATATTGAAATTAAAAGTTCAGGGATAGGGAGATGACTCAGTAAATAAGAGTACTTGCTGGTCAAGCATGAGGATCTGAGTTCAAATCCAGACACAACATAAAAATCTGGGAATTTTTCTGTGTGAGACCGGGTCTCAGAGAAATAAAGAAGAAAATTTTAACTGAACATAGGACATTTATGGGACACAAATGTAAACAGAAAATTTACAAATCCCAGGCATGTAAGAATAAGACTCTCAGTGTTGACAGTTTAATGCTATATGCTTCAACAATGAACAGTGGGCATGATAGAAACTGGTTCTTTTAGATGTGTGACAAAGATGCTCATGCTACCTAATGTAATGTAAAGTATATTCATGGGTAAACGAGGTACACCAAATAAGCATGAAATGTGGGCATTTGTCTTAATCTGGTGTTGATCTGATGAAAGGAGAAAGAAACAGAAATGTGAAAAAAGGATTTTTCTAAGATAGTAGATCATAGCATCATTCAGTGCTATGACTATGAAAAGCCCCACTGTGTAGAGTTGAGAAATGCTGCAGCAGAGTCTAGTCCATGAGTGTTCTCCAAGTGGCACTAAAGGCAGAGCTGTGATCTTAGTGTTAAGTTTTTGTTACACCCAAAGTCCAGATCCTCAAAACATAAGCACAAGACTGTACTCAAAGCAAAAGCAACGAGTCTTTATTGCAAGTTAACTCAGGTCCCTTGGTCTGTCCAAAGCGGCAGTAGCAATGACACACCAGCAGCCACAGCGGCAGTGACAATGACAGCAACCGGAACAGCCAGCGCAGGAGAGACCCTGAGTGGTGAAAAGAGGGGTTTTATACAGGGGAAGAGGCTTCGGGAATTCCAAGCCTCTGGAATGGGGTGAGGGGAATTCCAGATTTCCAGGCTTGGGATTGGCTGCCCCCTATGATGTAAAGGGATTTCCAGGCCTGAGGGGAATTCCCATCTGCCAGTGAAGGGAATGCCAAGCCTCTAGGGACTCAGTGATTGGTTCGTTTTCCCTGCTCAAGGATTGGCTGGTTTTGTGTCGGGGCAGAGATGGCTCTAATTCTAGACCCAAACTGTGTTTCTTTCTTTGGTTCTTTTTAACCATTTTGGCTCTAATTTGGGGACCAGGGCAAATATCTTTGGTATGTTCTGAATCTAGGGCATTAGTGCATTCTTTTGGTCCTGGTTTCAGGGTCTGGGGTCTTTTCTCTGGCTCTAGGCTCAGAGGAAAAAGTGTCTCTTCCCCTGGTTCTGGTCCCATTTTCAGGGTGTGTTTCTTTCCCTGTCTCTGAACCTGAAGTCGGACTGTTCTGGGGTTGTGCTAGGGCTACAGACTCACTAGATCTGTGGGGGTCTGAGCCTCTCAGTTTGAATCCCTGATTATTGAAAATCCACTGCCGCCGATGTAATAAGTCAATCAAACTGAATTGTTTAATACATTTGCTTAAATCTGACTTAATGAACAGAGCAAAGCAACTCCTGAGTGACCCTCCAGAGAGCAGGAGAGGAATCACTTGGCAAATAATAGCTACCAGATCTTAATTAGCGTATAGGCATGGTCGAGCAGCCCCAAGGAGAGGCTGACTTTTGAAATGCTTTCTCGGGGCAGAGCCTGAAGAGGGAGGGGAGGGGCTGCCACTTCACACTGAGGGTAGAATTTGGAATGGGAGAAGTGAGTCCTGAGCAGGGAATGGGGCCCCGAGCTAAAGATGCCAAACATTGAAACCTTTTTGGGTATAAACGGAATGAAGAAAAGATGGACAGCCATATAAACACATGATATTGGAATCAGGTGGGGTTCTCTAATGTTCCTAACACAACCTGGAACTTCAGCATATTGATTAGGTATAGCATGGGGGGCTAGCTAGTCTTGGTAGGAGGTCTCTGTAGGGAAACAGTCTTTGGCTGTAAACATCCAGGAGCAGGAAGCTGCAGTTGATGCTCTTTGCACACACTGATCAATGTTAGCTCATAAACACTGAGACTTGAGAGTCCTGAGAAAAACTTTGACATTCCCTCTCGAGCCTGGCCATATGGGTAATGGCTTTGCCAATTTCCCAAGGGCCAATTGACCTGAAAGTCCTGCTGTGCCCATATCAAAATACACATTGACTCACTCTGGGCTTCTTTCATTCCCTACACAGAAAGTCAGAGTTTACTCCAAATGGCTGGCTATCTTGTTTTCCCCTGGATTTGAGCTTTCTTCTCAGATGTGGAAAACCTGAAGGGTCATCTTACTCCCTGCCCAGTCACTCACTGACATGAATCCATACCTAGCCACTTTCAAGGCATTGTAGGAGGAGGCTTGTTCATTTCTCGGCCAACCAGACTTCCTAAATAATCACACAGAAACCATATTATTTAAATTACTGCTTGGCCCATTAGCTCTAGCTTCTTATTTGCTAACTCTTACATCTTAGTTTAACCCATTTCCATTATTTTATATTTTATCATGAGGTTGGTGGCCTACCAGCAAAGTTCTGGCATCTGTCTCCAGTGGAGCTACATGGCTTCTCCCTGACTCTGCCTCCTTTCTCCCAGCCTTCAGTTCAGTCTTCCCCACCTAGCTCTGCTCTGCCCTATCACAGGCCTAAGACAGTTTCTTTATTCATTAATGGTATTCACAGCATACAGAAGGGAATCCCAAATCATCAAGGGATGGAACTGCCTTAGGGAAGATGGGGAATGCTACCCTCCCAATGGATAAACTTGCTCAGCTGTTTTCCTTAATTTCTAGCCACACACCAATTTTCTCCAGAGTTCCTCTTTTAATGGTGTGTCCTGTCCCTTTAAGAGACAAGCCACACCCACTCCCCCCAAGGCAAGCTGATCTTCAGCTTCCAGCCTGAGTCCCTTCCTTTTCTGTCTCCCTCTCAAAGAAGCAGCTTCTGTCTCTTCCCCACTTCTCCCCTTCCCTCCTTCTGTTTCCCTGTTTCTCTCTCTCTCTCTCTCTCTCTCTCTCNGCTCTTGGAACCCACTGTCCAATACCCACTTCCGTGGCTTAAGGACCTGCAGCATTTCTGCCACTGCAGCCACTCGGGTATCCGCAGCATTTTATCTTTACCATTACACCTCTTGCCCAGTGTTTTTCCTCAAGGAGTGCTATTTGGATAATGACAGTAAAACAATTTCCTGTTCTGCCTGTTCCCATTGCCCCCTCTTGCAGCCAACTGGAATCAAATCAACTGGGACAATCTAGAAAGTCACTGTTTGATCCAAAATTCTTTCCCCACATCTGATTCATCCTTACCTTCATGGTCAGGAGGATTTCTAAGAACATTCCAGGAGCTACCATTTTAAGGCCCTCCTCTGGGACCAACAAGGGTCCTCTTGCCTACTATATCTTAATTCTTTCAGGTAGCATTTAAGACCTGAATTTGGATTCACTCTAGTTGTCGAGACTTCTCCCCACTAGGACACCTTCAGGTAGAACAATGTTCTTTCTGAAGGGACACAGCTCACTCGAGCATGTGGCTCTGGCAGGCCTTGCCTTTCTTCCCCATTCCCTCTGCCCTGCTAAAAACCACTAGGTTACATTCCTAAAACTAGCCACCAAGGTCTGTGCCCTTATTTGGGCATATCCTCCTCCTAAGGCTGACCACCAGAGTCCAGCAATCAGAAGCCTCTTTTGGTTCACCTAATTAACATGCCCAATTAAAATTAAACACCTCCTCCTAACATGGGGTCCCCCCTTTACCTTTATAAACTTCCATTTTCCTATGTGCCACATCAGTCTCCTCTCTGTCCAGAGGCAGACCTTTGTCCCTCTATGACAAAAACCCTTTTCCCTTTCTCTAGTCACCTGTCCCCTTTACCACTGCATCCTTGCTGATTCTAACACAGTCCTCCCCTTCTTTTCCTCCTCTTAAATCACCTGTAAGGTGATTTGCTGCTGTTTTTCTGCCTGAGACAGAAAGCAGCCATTTTAACTTTTCTTCCCCACTTAATAAAAGATCTCTGTGAAAATAGGTGTTTAGGAGTGGTTTGTGCCTAATCCAGGGTCTGGAAGGGACCCCCATTGTGTGGGCGGGGAGGGGAGTCCTCCTGCACTTTCTGATTTGGGTTGTTCTGGTCTCCACCCCACTGCTTGCCCTTGTCCTACTTCCCCACCAATGGGAAGGCCTTCCTCCCCTTTCAGGTACTCCTAACAGTTTCATCTCTTAAACCTGAGAAACAGAAGAGAAAGACCAGTTCCACAGGTTCTGAGCCAAATTTGAAATAAGGTTTAAACTAAATACTGACCAGGATGACAGACTCTGGCTAGAACCATTCCCAGGTCCCCAGATAATGGTGACAAGTTGCATTTTGCAGAGGCTTATAAAAGCAAACCCATAAGACCAACATATTTCTAGTCAGGCCCAATCAAGGGCAAGCATACATTCTGATATTTCCTTCCCACATAATTCCTGCCCACACGTGATCAAGCACATCCAGTGCAGGTGAGCCAAACTTTAAACATGTGGTTTGTTATCTTCTATAAACAACAGCCTCCAGCATTAAAAAAAAAAAATCTATCCTAGAGTAAGGATTCTTACAGGTTAGAGGTATTTTTGTTTCTTGGATCTCTTAGGCAGTTAAACTAAAAGTCATTAAATCTTAAAACACACCTTTAATCCCAGTACTCAGGCAAAGGTAGGCAGATCTCTGTGAGTTCGAGTCCAGCCTCATCTACAAGAGCTAGTTCCAAGACAGCTAGGTATGTTACACAGAGAAACCCTGTCTCAAAAAAAAAAAAAAACAACAAACAAACAAAAAACCCAACAACAACAACAGCAAAATAAATAAATAAATAAAACCCCACAATTTTGGTTCTTATACATTCTATGAATGAAATTTCCCTTTCCAAGGAAGTGTCTAAATCTTTCAGCCTTTGTCAGCCTCTTTTCCTGCTTATTGGGCATCAACATCAGATGATAAATAAGTAACTTACTGTCCTGTGAACAAGGGAACTAAATGGAAGAATTAAAAGGCTCCCAAAACACAGCAAATATAAATTTTTATGGAGATGAACATGCTACTTGCCATAATTTTATTACACATCTTATACATGCATTAAATCATCCCATTAATATGTACAAAGTATATGTGGCAATTAAACTAAAGGCCAGCTAGATAATTTGGAGATAAGGGTCTATGACTTTACTGTTCTTTATTAAATCTATCTTGGGAAGGTATCTTGTGTCGATGTCAATATTCTTCACGCAGTAGTGGAGATGACACTGAAGTCTTCATGGCTGCACAGTGGCTCCTGAAGTCTCAGTGTCCTCTGGATGACCATCAGATCAAAGTCACATTCCCATTCTTTCCCCACACCTGCTCTTCACAGCACACCCTCGGCAAATGCAAATCTACACTGTTGCTCCAAAAAAAGGCTTCTTCAAACTCATTCAGTGTTACCCAGAATTTAATATTTGCCTCTGGAAGATTTTCACTACTTTTTCAGAAATGTGCAATGGATTTTTGATCCATGCCCTACTGAAAGTGTGATGAACTAAAGAGAAAAGTTAATTGATGGGGACAGGTGCTTATGGCTATAGAAGCTCTGAGATTTGGTCATTCCCAGATCCTTTAGGTCCACAGCTAGCCTAAACTAAATTCATGTGCTTGCTTGGCCTGAAAGCCCCTCTGTGACATCAGAGGGCACCACAGCAGAACTATGTGCTTTACTGACCATTTGAGAGACACTACTGAAGAAAATAGAAACTTGGGGTTCTCGGTTTAACTCTTGAGGCTCCACTCCTCAAAGGCTCAAGGGAAGTTCAGGCCTTTCTTCGATGCTCTGAAGTCTTTCTTCAATCATTCCCAACATTAGAATTAGCTTCTCCCTTGATTTTTATTCTAAATGTTAATTATACATTAACTGAGGAACCAGAAATAAATGGCATTTTTATTTTTGGTTTTCTGTGATTATTTAGGTCTCTTTCTTCAGAATGAAATCATTTCCTTCCTGCCTCATCAGAATATGGCTGTAGACCTCAGCTAGATCTCAAAAGAGAGGCACCACTTCCCAGCTGACTGTGTGCTCCCGTAGCTCCCCCCCACACACACTTCTTCGTGGAGTGCTATCCCTGGGATTCTTGGAAACCATGTGCCCATTCTTTAAAACCAAGTTCAGCTATCCTTCTCTCTGACAAGCCTTCCCCAGCACTCCCAGCTTAGTGCCTCCTCTTCCACTAACAGCACTTGCATGGTTCTTTGAAGTCGCAAATATTTATTACTTTTCATAGTAACTGTAATGGTAAAAATAAAACCAAATGTTATGGTAAAAATAAAATGGTGCCATTCCCTGAGGGGCCCAAGGGGCCTGTGGGCCATGAGGAACAGTGGGTCCCAGGCAGGGAGCTGTGTGGCAGGAGAGAGACCTTGGCAGGTCAGTTGGTCCCACGAGGAGAGACAGAGACGGATAGGCACACAACACAGAGAAAGTGGGTATTTGTTTAGTGGGTTATGGAGGAGAAAGGGGAAGAAGAGAGAGAGGGAGAGAGAAACAGAGAAGAGAGGGAAAGGAGAGAGCTCAGCTAAAAGTGGAAGATCTGCTTTCCTAGGTGGACGG
>LOEQ01000049.1:161735-172295 GCA_001685075.1 Bramus lutescens | reverse complement strand
CTACCATGGAAACGGTCCGGAATCACAAGTACCACTAACTACTGGCCCTGACTACCATGGAAACGGTCCGGAATCACAAGTACCACTAACTACTGGTCCTGACTACCATGGAAACGGTCCGGAATCACAAGTACCACTAACTACTGGCCCTGACTAGCATGGAAACGGTCCAGAATCACAAGTACCACTAACTACTGGCCCTGACTAGCATGGAAACGGTACAGAATCACAAGTACCACTAACTACTGGCCCTCACTACCATGGCAATGGTCCGAAATCACAAGTACCACTAACTACTGGCCCTCACTACCATATCAAGTCCTTCTACTGCATCAGTACTTCTCCTATATTGACCAACTCACAGAAAACAAATGACAAGCTTGATTCATGGCTGCCTCCACATCTACTTTTACATAACTGGCAATAGATCTCTGCTACATCACAGCACATCTGTGGGTGCTTCTAAACCACGGTCTAAATGGTGCTTGTACAGGGGGACCCTGGACTCAAATGTCAGGGTAGCATAAGCGAAAACCAGGCATGACAGTATGGCTTCTTGCCATCATGGCTTGTCCAGCTGTCGCTGAGAAGAGAGTGCACCAACAACAGAGACTGGGGCTGTGCCTCAAGACAGGTCTACTCATTGATACATCAGCCAAACACATACCTAGTGGTTATATAAGATTATGTGTACGCTGTAGGGGACAGTGACCAAGAGCCCACATTTATGGCTGTCTTTCCTACTACACTGCCTCTTTTAACTATCAAAAGACTTAAAGGACGTCTTCCCCTTTACTGTGTTTATCACATAATGTTCCTTTAGCAAGGGACTTTTCAACAGCAAAGGAAATACAAAAGTGGGTTTGATATCAGGAGACCCACTGCCAGTATTATCACTACAGTGCTGGCAGACAACCCAATATGTCATGGCTAGCCTAGCTAAGGCTATGGGTATGGCATCTTACGAGTTTGGCTGGTGTCTCTGATAAGTAATAAATTGGCTAAATCAACAGCTGGAATGATACCATTGAGACTAGATGGGCCTCAGACCATGGGAAGATGCTCCCATTCCACTAAACACGGGTACCTTATTTATATTTGAGTCTTCCTCCTGGGACTGAAGGTTCTACTTAGAGGTCCTTGTTCCCATAAAGTCAGGGTGTATAAGGAGCCATCGATTTAGAATTATGGCTATCCGCTGATCACTTTGGGCCTGTATGTCAATATTCCAAGAGGCAAGGAAGTGATTTACTGTTAGCTAAGGGACTGGTACTAGAGCACAGAGTGGGTTTATAAAGGAAAATGTATGAAACCCAGTGGACTTCCTGGGTCTCCCAGAACTCTAAGGTCCACAGATAACAGCAATGGGAAAATGCCAAATTAGAAACTCATTCTGTACAGAGCTGTCACACCACCTGAACTTCCACATCATCACACCAGGAACCCAGCTTACACTAAGAAAAACTGGCTAGGGCTGAGGGAAACACAGAACAGATAGTAAGAGAGAGGCTGGACAAACTCCATACGGAGACTGAAGCTAATTCATGAACTTAAGTGTTCTATAAAATCACGAGTCACCATCTTGAAGCAGAGGCTGTGGCTCCTGAACTTGCACCTCTGCCCTTGGGAAGCGGCATGGGCTACTCACTCTCAGGTAATGGAAGGCTTCGCCTCAGAGTCTCTCAGCCTTACCTACCAATTGATGGTGGTTAGTTTGTGCTTCTGCTGTTGCTGCGATGTCCAAACCTAGGCGGGCTATGTAGTTCTGCTGCTTGAGGCCGACACCTAGTATCACTTGATATCACCTAGAGACATTCAGCTTCTCTTCCTCCTCAGACTCAGAGCAAATGCTATTGCAAGGGGAGGGCCCACTTATTTGTCCCAGCTGCCTGGCTAGCTTAGCCCCGAAATAACCACACAGAAATTGTATTAATTAAATCACTGCTTGGCCCATTAGTTCTAGCCTCTTATTAACTAACTCTCACATCTTGATTTAATCCATTTCTATTAATCTGTATATCAGCACGTGGCAGTGGCTTACCGGGAAAGATTCAGCATGTCTGTCTCTGGCGGCAACATGGCAGTTCCTCTCAGTTTGCTCTCTTCTTCCCAGAATTCAGTTCTGTCTTCCCCACCTACCTAAGTTCTGCCCCTATCAGGCCAAGGCAGGTTTTTTTTATTCATTAACCAATACTAGCAAAACATAGAAAGAAAGACCTCGTGCACTAAAATACCACTGTACACACCATGGAATCTAGCTTTCTGGAATGTGTTGTGTGATGTGATCCAGAGGTACGAAGAAATCCGCGCCTCTGCTGAAGTGGAAGCAGATGAACTCTTTCTCCATCTACCCTCTGATGTCCTGGACAGCCTTAGGAGATGTCCCACATGGCTGGGATCAGGCTGCATTTCCCATGAAGTGATGGGAAGGTTCGGAAGGGTTAGGCTTTAAGTTACCTCTTCGCTCCCTTCTACCCTCTCAACACTCTGAGACTACCTGTCCTGGGGCAGGAATTGCAGTTGCTTTTTTCTTTGAAATCTTTTGGCTAAGGTACTTGCATCTCTGCCTGTCCAGAGATCTATCTGATGCTTCTTCCTGTTCTTGCTGGCAATTCCAGTCCTAAAGGTTGTCCGTAATCATCTTATAGTAAGCCTAAATGCTCTACAGTGTTTTGTTTTGTTTGACATATGGTCTCATTTTACAGGCTGGCCTCAAACCTGAAATCCTCATTGTTCACAAAATTCATCACATTAATGAAAATATTATAAAGCCTCTTTGGAGGTCTTCTTAATACTGAAAGAAGAAAAAGACAGAAAGTCAGACATGATTGGGTACCTGATACTTACTCTTCCAATAGTGGTAGGGGAAAAAACTATTGAAATTCAAATAAATCAACATGGAGATAAGCTAAATGATCATATATCACCAAACGCAACTGAAAATTCTCTGAAAACACAGCTGAAGCCATACAGAGTGTAAAGAACAGGAATGCTTCCTGCACCAACAAGAGGAAGGGGTAGCTAGCAGGGCCAAGAACAGTCCTGCTCTAGTTGTAAAAAATAATTCATTCTGGGCACAACTAAAAGAAAACACACCAAACAAGATATTTTCTCTGTGACAGATTTAAAAAAGTGAGCTATTTTTTTTATAATATTCTTAATTTAAAGGCTACTTTAAATGTCATAAAACACATTCTGAGGCAAAATCAAAGAGAATGCTCCACAAATAAACTCTGTTTTACATCATTCACAGTCAACATGTTCCAGGAAGGTGCTAAGTGCCAGAAACGGGTTTTGAAAAATGTTGCTACTTTCCACAAAAACAAGAATTCTGAAATATAATGGGCTCTTTTACAACTTAGCAATAGCATGGGAATAGCTCTAGATTTTGAATGACACGGAGGGTTATTTTGGCAAAATACCTAGAAAACTTACTTTAAAGGTATTATACCTCTTTATTATACAAAACAGTTCCAAATTTGCTGTCTGTCTGATGACAAGAGGCTGTCAGGATACAAAGATGACTCAAGAAAAGCAAATACTTTTAATTATTTCCTTCAGAATAAAGCTGCTGTATTAATAATGAGAGATTGTCACTTCTTTATTTTTATTTCGTCATTTATTTATTTATTTATTTATTTATTTATTTATTTATTTATTTATTTTTGGTTTTGCAAGACAGGGTTTCTCTGTGTTGTTTTGGAGCCTGTCCTGGAACTAGCTCTTATAGACCAGGCTGACCTCAAACTCACAAAGATCCACTTGCCTCTGCCTCCAGAGTGTTGGGATTAAAGGTGTGTGCCACCACTGCCTATCTGAGATTGTCATCTCTTAAAGGAAACGTGCTAAGGGGAGAATATTTCAGAAAATGTATGTTTGGTATTAATTCCAGCATTATACAAACATGAAGTTGAAAATGAAGTGTGCCACCTGTGATGACCCTTCTGTTCACAATTTTAGAATTGAAAAATAAAAATTTCAAATCTATTTTTAAGATTTTAACTGGTGGGAACCTCAGTAAATTTGGCCCAATCTGTAAAAATTTATAAAATGTAAAGCATTTTGATGGCTTAGCACAAATAACTGATTGACTGACATAAGGGACAATGGACATCTGTGAGTAATTTTCACTAAAAACATTTGCATAATCCATAAAGTAGAAATTAAAGACCAGAGTAACCTGTAATAGGCATAACCTATGATTCACACAGACCAGGAAATAGCACATCCTTGACTTAGAAACTAGCACCTCTGTACTGTACATGAGCATCTTTTCATTGGACATAGGCAACTTCATATTGGGAAGATGCATCCTTGCTCTGAGTATCATTTTCTTTTTACTGGGCATATGCATGCTTGAACTGAACATAGACATCTTCACTCTAGGCATATTCGCCCATCCTTGCTTTAGACTTGAGCTTCCTAGGTTTGGATGTAATCATTGTTGAAAGATGACCACCATGGGCAAAATAAAACTATGCAAAGAAACAAAATTTAGAACCAGAACCTAAAACCTAGAATTTTTAAATCAACATGGTTTGCTCAAATAAATAAAATATCATATTTCCTTATTCTTTTAAATTTTGAATTTACTTATATTTAGCATATAATTCAAGTTTATAATTTAGAATACATATGTCAATCATCATACAGAGCTATTTGACAGCAACTTATCGAAAATTACACAAACAACTAAAGAAAATACAGATAAATTGGACTTCATTAAAACTATGAACATTTTGCACTACTAACAGCATGAAAAATCAGTGCAGAGAATGGTAGAGAACTCTGGCAAGTCAGACATTTATTAAGAGGTTAATACAATTTAAAACTCCCTATGATTTACAATACAACAGAAAACAGAGCTTCAGCTAAAATATATACAAAGTATTGAGATGAATACAGCTCTAAAGATGTCAATAACTCATGAAATGATGTTTGATGTTACTACTAGCTGTGGAAACACCAAGCAAACTACACAGAGATGCTACTTTATACAAATAAGGATGACTATTAGTTAAAAGATATAAACTGATAATGAAAAATATGTGTGAAGATGTAGGGAACCAGAGCCTTCATGCATTGCTGGTAGAAACAAAAAACTGTGAGGTCACAACAGCAAGAAAATGTGATGCTTCCTAAAAATGTTAGGCATAGAATTACCTCATTTCCAGCAATTCCAGAGCTGAAAGCAAAATGGGAGTGGATACCAGTACTAAAATTATCAGTGTTCATGGAAGCACCATTCACTGTGGCAAAACTGAAGGAGCGATCCAAGTGTCAGTCTCCAGGTGAAATGACAGACAAAATGCACACACACACACACACACACACACACACACACACACACACAAAGGGGTACTCTACAACTTGAATAATGACAGAAACTCCAAGACTCAATGAATAACATTACTGAACCTTAAAGATATCAGACTGAAATTAGTCAGACCCAGAAGGAGCGACGTTGTATGAATCCACTTGGCTGAAACATCTAAAATAGTCATGTAGGTGCTGGGAACCAAACCTAGATCCTCTGGAAGATCAGCAAGTGCTCTAAACCACTGACTGCTCTTTCAAGTCCCCTTCACTTTTTTTGCATTTCACTTTTAAAATGTTGTTGTCAGGAGCTCTACTTGGTAAGACTCCAGCATCTTCAAGTCATTTCCTTATAAAGTAACTTATTGGAATCAGGTAATTTTCCTTTCCTTCCCTTCCCTCCTTTTCCCTTCCCTCCCTTCCCTTCCCCTCCCTTCCTTTCACTTCCCTCCCTTCTCTTTTCTTCTCTTATCCCAGAACTTTTCAACCAGACCTGGCACACAAGTGTACCGTAAGTACTTGTAAGGAACAAAGTAAGGTATTCATTAAATGCATTGTTTGGATAAAAGCCTCACTCCAGCCCCTGGCATCCATATAACCAAAGAGTCTGGAATGCTTGGGTGGAAGTTCCACCCCAAGCCCCCTCCCCTGGGAGTTGCCTCAGTCCATACTCCACCCTTGAGAAAGCCTGCCAATTTATGACCCCTCCCCCAGAGATACTCAAGACCACTCCCACAGAGAATTAAACTGCCCCTCCCCCCGAGAACAAACACATGATTTTCATGTCTTCCTTTCCTGTCTCCTCTCTGGGAGGCTGGAAAGCCATCCAGGAAGGTTGGCATTGTGGGATTCCCCTCTGTATGCTGTGAATCCCATTGGTGAATAAAGAAACTGCCTTGGCCTGTTGATAGGGCAGAACTTCTAGGTGGGGAAAACTAAACTGAATGCTGGGAGAAAGAAGGGCAGAGTGAGAGAGAAGCCATGCAGCACCTCCGGAGCTGGATGGAACTTTAGCCAGTAAGCCACAACCACATGGCAATACACAGATTAATGGAGATGGATTAAATTAATATGTAAGAGTTAGGCAATAAGAAGCTAGAGCTAATGGGCCAAGCAGTGATTTAATTAATAGTTTCTGTGTGATTATTTTGGGGCTAAGCAGCCAGGAATGAAACAAGTGGCCTCCTCCAACAGGTTGGTATCCATTAAACCTGGACTTATTCTAATATAGTTTGATTGGTCTGATTTGGATTATTGGAGAGGCTTATTGGGTACAGAACCTTTTCACGCATCTTAGGGTAAAACAGGGCATTGGACTGTTTTTGCTCATGAACAAACCCAGCCCCATCTCACAGAGTGACTTGCTCCCCACAGCTAGTTAGTCAGTGGCAGAGTATACACATTGGTCTCTTCATCACCCCTTCACGTCCTTGAAATCCGTGCTGACATAAGTCTACACAAGCAGAAGAAAGTCATTGTGTTTATTCCTAAGCCAGGATAAAAATTCAGAAAATGAAGGTCAAACTCCCAGATTTCTTCAGCTGACTGGGAAAGAAAGAAGGGAAAAGCTAGAGAAGAGGAGTGATGGAGATTTTTCTGGAAGAGGAAAGAAGGAAGGCATGAGGGAAACCCAGCTATGTCTCCTAAGGATTTACCATGGTTTCACACCTTGTTCCATTGCCTCAGAATTTGTTTTCTGCACTCATTTTTAGTACCAGCTCCCAATTCTCTTTAGTACTAAGTCAGAAGCTGAACAAGACTCTTGAACTACTTTTTATATCAAACATGTATCATAATATTGAGCTCAAAGTAGATACAATGCTAAATACCAACCCCCAAAGAATATCCCACATGCAGTTGTCTTTGTTATTGGGCTCCATATCTGCAGATCCAGCCAATCTTATGTAGAAATTTTGAAAAATATCATATCTGTATGTATACAGATATTTATCTTCTCATTATTTCTAAACTTAATAGTAACTATCATAGAGATAGCCCTTACACTGTATCATAAGAAGAAATAACTGTACTATAGGAATTATATAGGAATATTGCTCCACTTTGGCAACAGTCTTTAGCTACTACTGATTTTAATTTTCTTAGGGATCCTTGGATAGATACAGAGGGACAATGATAATTAAGATTTTTTAATATAATTATGTACTTTCTCAAAAGAAAATATAGTTACATTTCACTTCTCAAAAAGACTTTGTTTGCTGGAAAAAAAATAGAAATTTCTACTTTTATTCAAAGGCACGAAAGAAAGAGACAAAAGGTCAAATAAGAAAACACAGTGTTTATATCCTAAAGAAAATGCGAACATCTTATTAGTGTTCAAGCAATTGTTTTTTAAAAAAGAGATCATCCCCTCAGCACTGAGTAGTATATACAGTAGAAAGTCATTATGGGGCTGGAGAGATGGCTCAGTGGTTGAGAATATGTATTGCTTGATTGGAAGCGTCACCCCAGGCCCTGGCATTCATCCTTGGGGCGCCAATGGAGCAGAAAGCTCCATCTCAAGCCCCCTACCCCTGTGAACTGCCTTGATCTGGACTCCACCTCCGGAAAAGCCCGCTAAGTGCTAAGCCCTCCCCAGGGAGGGTCTGGACCACTCCTACAGGCTATTTAGGCTGCAGTTTGTCATTTTTATTAGTGGTGGGTAGGTTTCATGTGAAAATGAGTTATTCCCAGGGCAATACTGAATCACTGCTCAGACGAAAATGAAGCACCATCCCCACATTTACAAATGCTGGCACTTTCCTTGACTGTGACAGATGGCTTGTACTCTTTCTACTGGAGAGGCAGATATGCTAGCCAATTGTTATCAAATTCTACCCCTCAGGAATTATAGTGAATGTTAAATGATGGTGAGGAAGAAGGAATTCCTATATACTGCTGCTAGGAATATAAATTAGTAGTTATTATAGAAAAAAATATGCAGGCTCTTCCACAAACTAAGATTAGATGTACCACATTATATATGGTATATATTACAGATACCATTTCTGGGCTTATGCTAAAGATACGAAATTGGTGTATCAAAGAGATACTTGAGTGTCCATTATGTGTGACACCGTTTATAATAGTTAAGATCTGGAATCCATGTAGGTGCCCAATTATGGGTGAATGATAAAATGTGGGGCATATGTGTAATTGAATATTGTTCAGCCCCAAGAAGGATGAAGTCTTGTCATATGAATAGACCTAACTAGAGGACATTATGTCAGATATAGAAAGAAAAGCACTGATTGTGCGTGCGTGCGTGCGTGCGTGTGTGTGTGTGTGTGTGTAAGTTTTAAAAATAAAAAGTAACCCAAACCATGGAATAACAATTTCTAGAGGTTGAACAAGTACAGTGGGGGAACCTGGATGAAGGGAGGCTGGAAGTGCTTGACCTCGAGCATCCTGGGGCATCACAGTGAACTGTAATACCACATCCAGTTAATATGTTAATCACACATAGATTCGAAGGGAATTATAAAAATGTTAATAGATGCTACTAACAAAATCTGCAATTACAAAGCATGAATGGTGTAAGAGGTTAAAGCTTAGACGCTTTTCCGCCATGTTCCTTCCTGCTCCAGTTGCACCAGGAGACTTGCAGTCCACTGTTGGAACAAGGTCCATGGACGAACCTGTGCAAGAAGACTTGGTGCCAGCCTTACTTCTTTCCACTTAAAACCTGTAGACATGCCCACGTGTCCCTGCGAAGGCCTTTCTGGTCTTTCTCCAGGAGACCCTGGCCAGTCAGAAGGGCCTGGTTAGCCTCCTCTCGATCCCTACCCCACGGACTTGCCTGCTCTGATTTGTTTCAGTTCTTGCTGCCTGTGTTCCACCACAGCTGTCCTCCTGCCTTCAAGCCTCCATCCCTCGTGCATTTCCTGCACTGCAGGTACTGTATAAATGGAAGAAATAAATGAATGAATTTTCACCAAATAAATGCAATGGGGCTAGGGCAGAGACCCTATGAGATCTGTTAGCAACCCTTTTGAGTCTCCAAGGAACAGACCAAAACCATACCCATTTGTGGCAAGGAGAAATCTGCACACTTATTTTTAACTCTATTAGACATATAAACATGCTTCAAGCCTGAAAACCTACACATGTCATCCTTCAGCCGCTGACTCGTTCCTTACAAATACGTCCTTTACTACTACTACTTAATTCCCCTATCATACATGAGAGCTCCATTAATACACAGCTGTTTCATTTTCAGTGTTACAGGAATTGTTTTAGGGAACAAGGGCTGGTGCTCAAGATCTCCCGTGCAACCCCACGGCTGCATCACTGCCACCCACTATGCGTGGATGCTTCCTGCTTCTGCACAGGTTCACCTGAGAGACAGCGGCAGGAATGTCCGCTTAGTAGGAAGACAATTCCTACTAACAATTCCCTGAAATCACAAAAGGGTATACCTTTCATGTGATCATCTGCGGCTTCTAGGTGTCCCTTCAGTTTAGCATAATGTTGCTCGTGTGCGAGTGCGCATGCGTGTGAGTGTGTGTGTGTGTATTTAACAGTTTGAACCAAAATTGGGGAGATGTGTGTGTGTCCCTGTGTGTGTGTACATGTGTGTGTGAGTGTGTGTGTGTGTGTAGGGGTATTTTTAATTGTTTAAACCAAAATTGGGGAGAGAGAGAGATCAATGTCTCTATCTCACTCACACCCACACCCACAAAAGTGTTCTGATTTGTAGAAAAGGTGAAAGAAAAGCCAGGGAATCTGCATCTGTAGATTTTGCCTTCAGATTTCTGTAGGAGTCCTAATTTCTGGAACCCATTACAATCCCACTCCTCCCAACAATCTTGAAAAACTAGAATGTATGATAAGATACATCTTCTTGGAGAATGTTATTGGGCTCACCTGGTGCTTTGCACTAAACGCACTTCACACCACTTCCCTGTATCTGCACAGACACACCAGAGGGGAAGGCACCAAACACCTGAGAAAAGAATATATGTTTTAGAAGCAGAGACTGCTTCTGAGCTGCATCATCTGTCATTTTGACTCAGCAGCAGAACTCTGAACAGTACAGTCACAGACCGACACAGCTTCCCTCAGTGATACTACAAGCAATCACCAATACTGTAAGAAACAAAAGCTACAAGTATCTATATTCACTTCCTATGGATGCTAGAACAAATTAGTACAAACATACCAGCTTAACACAACAGAAATTTGTTGTCTCACAGTTCTGAAAGCCAAAAATGTCAAAGCACAGTGTCAACAAGGCTAGACTGCCCC
>LOEQ01000049.1:147284-161703 GCA_001685075.1 Bramus lutescens | reverse complement strand
TTGCAGCTAAATCATGACAGCCTCTGCCACTATTTTCACTTGCTTCTTACATCCATTCCACACGCCCTCAACTCTCTCTTACAAGGACACGTCTGACTGCATTCATGGCATTCCTGGATAAATTAGGAATACCTCACCTCAAAATCTTTGATTCTATCACATCTGTAAAGATGGAAGAAAAAAAAATAGGGTAACAGTCATAGATTCCAGAGATGATCACGTGGTTATCTTGAGGTAGATTTATGTTTCAGCCTACCATGGTCTCCTTAAATGCTTCCTTAAGACCTATGAGTGATGGTTTTTGGTAATGAGTACTTGGGTTTGCCTCATGACCGGCAATGTACAAAGAGAGAAGTTAAGGTTGATCAATGCATATACAAGGTAAAGATTTTGTGTAACATGAGGGCCTGCTTGTTGGAGTTTTCTATCCTGCCCGGTTCCCACAGCTGGCAAGTCCCAAAGAAAATCACACAGAGAGTCTGCATTACTTATANTTGCAGCTAAATCATGACAGCCTCTGCCACTATTTTCACTTGCTTCTTACATCCATTCCACACGCCCTCAACTCTCTCTTACAAGGACACGTCTGACTGCATTCATGGCATTCCTGGATAAATTAGGAATACCTCACCTCAAAATCTTTGATTCTATCACATCTGTAAAGATGGAAGAAAAAAAAATAGGGTAACAGTCATAGATTCCAGAGATGATCACGTGGTTATCTTGAGGTAGATTTATGTTTCAGCCTACCATGGTCTCCTTAAATGCTTCCTTAAGACCTATGAGTGATGGTTTTTGGTAATGAGTACTTGGGTTTGCCTCATGACCGGCAATGTACAAAGAGAGAAGTTAAGGTTGATCAATGCATATACAAGGTAAAGATTTTGTGTAACATGAGGGCCTGCTTGTTGGAGTTTTCTATCCTGCCCGGTTCCCACAGCTGGCAAGTCCCAAAGAAAATCACACAGAGAGTCTGCATTACTTATAAACTGATTGGCCCATTAGCTCAGGCTTCGTATTAGCTCTTATAACTCATATATTAACCCATTATTCTTATCTATGTTAGCCACATGGCTCAGTACCTTTCACAGCGGGACAGGTTACATGTTGCTTCTTTGGTGGTCTGGGCTGGACTGCCAAGGGAGCTTCCTGCTTCCCAGAATTCTTCTATTCTTATTGCCCCACCTCTATGAGATACAATAGAAGCTGCCAACTACTGAGCCTAAAGAATGAAAAATGTAAGCATGTGTAATAAGGAAAATGCTTCATTTTTTAATTTACAAAAATTAAAACGGTCGTCATTTTAAACAGATTTGTGTTGTCTGTATAACAGAAGAGCCTCTAGTTAACTAGGAGTCATAGGATGAGTTCTATCTAATAACAATTCAAAGCAAACAAATTATGGTATTTTATGCAATATGTATGCATATGAAATGGAATATGGTTTGCCACAAAAAGGAAGAAAAACTGTCATTTGCAGCAACACGGATAGAACTACAGGTCATTCTATCCAGAGAAGTAAGCCAGACACAGAAAGACAAGCACACCACAGGCATGCCCCTTTCCTACATGCATCTAAAGACATCCATCTTACAAAGGTGAAAATAGAATGCCACGTACCACAAACAGTGGAAGCAACAGGGGCAAAAGGCGAGTTGTAAAAACCCTCATCACTGGTGACTGAGTTATAATTTCACAGAAGAAACCATTTCTGACAAGTGCACTCTAATGCACAGGAGGATTTCTATAGACAAAGATGATATGTCCTATTTTTTTAAGGCTAGGAGAAAAACGTTGAGTGTTTCCATCATCACAAAAAGATAAGTCTGTGGGAAGATAGATGTACTTACCTTGACTCAAACATTGCATGATGCATAGATGTATCCTTTAAATATGCACAATTCTGTATTGATTAAAGAATAAAGATTGGCTGAAGATGTAACCCAACAATAGGACACTTTCTAAGTATATAAAGGGCCCAGCTTTCAATCTCCAGTACCAACAAACAAACATGCATACAAAAGCTCATATCTGTTTGTGAACTACATCTTAGCACCTCCCTGACTACCAAAGCATGACTATTTGTGTCAAATACATTAAGTCACTGTTCATCCATCCCATGTTGGGTCCCAAGCTCCATCTCCAGAGTAATGGAATAGGAAGCAATATGTTTTAGAATTTTTCTCCCAAAGGTCACTGATGTTGTCGCAACAAAACGTAATAAGCAACAATTAAAGCTCCTGAATTTAGGGTTCAGATATTCCTGGCCTAGGTAGTTATGACTTTAGTGAAACTGTGATTCCAGAAACAGGAAGCCGGTTTCCTGTCATCAGACTGGAGAGATGGCTGAGTGGGTAAAGTGCTGGCTTTGCAAGCATGAAAATCTAAGGTTGGAACTCTAGAACCCACATATAAACCACGAGTACTCAAAAGAATTTTTAAAGAAACTGAAGATCCCATCACAGCATCAGAAGAAAGCCAGAATGGTCAGGGTAGATTGCTCAGCCATAAGAAAAAGCTGCCATCTCAGAAATGAATGGGTATTTTCCCTGAATGTATGAACATGGGTGCAAGTGCCCACAAGAGCCAGAAGAGGGCTCTGGATTCCCTGGAACTGAAGTGCTCCCACAGTGTCACACTTCCTCCAACAAGACAACACTTCCTCCAATACCTTCTAACAGTGCCAGTCCCTATGGGTCAAGCACTCAAACACATGAGTTTATGGGGGACATTCCTATTCAAGCCACCATAGTAGACTTTACTATATAAAAATTGCAAGTCATTTTCCAAGTGCCTGTGCCATCTTGAAGGCCCATTGTTGATTAGTGGACATTCGAGTTGCTTCAGATCCTCATCAGCACTACTATTGCCTCCTTAAAATTGAAGCCATCTTGATGGGCAATACCCCTACTCCCTTGGGTTTTTAATTTACATTTTCTGGTGATAGGTAGTGTTGAGCACATGTGCCTGAATCAATGCATATATTGTACAAGGTGTCTGGTCGAATATTTTGATCACTTTTAATTGTTAAATCTTATTACTCAGCTAACATTTCTTCATAAATTCTTTACAAATGTCCTCTGTTAAGTTCTGTGATAATATGTCTGTTGCTTACTGTTATAACCTTAATGCCTACCACAGAGCTGGGCATACAACATATACCAATATCTGTTCATAAATGAGTTCATGAATGAATTCCTGAGGACACCCAGTATCCTACAGCTGAACATCAAAGCTAGACAGAATAAAAGCAAGAATACACTTGGAGTTATCTCTGCTCTAGAATAAGGTGCTTTTCCAGACCAGAATAATGTGCAACAAGCATCTACAGAACATCCAAGCAGACTTTCAGCCCCAAATTCATCTCTTTCATTTGCTTGTGACCAAGCTGAGGAGCAAGGGACTAACGTGCATAGGGAAAGTTGTCTCAGGGCTTCGTCTTGAGTTGGGCAGCCTCAGGAAAAGTGGTGCAGATTACTGGCTCTCAGACCTGGGTATTTATAGCAATTCCCTAGGGAACTCATTAAAACCTGCATTGCATGGTCCCACTCCTGACGCTATTCATTAATTCTACAGAGACTTTGCAGTCTTGGCAGGTTCCCAGGTGATACAGCTGCTGTTCCCAAGAATCACACTTCAGAAACCATTGCTGAATGTGAACAGATTATCACGTAAAACAGAGAACAGCGGCTCTCAGCCTTTCTGATGCTGCCACCATTTAACACAGTTCATCATGTGTGGTGACCCTAACCAAAGAGTATTCTCATTGCTACTTCATAGATATAATTTTGCTACTGTTTTGAATGGTAGTGTAAATACCTGAGATACAAGATCTCTGGTGTGCAACCCTTGCAGGGTTGGGACCCACAGGTTGAGAACCACTGCTCTAGCGTGCTCTCCATATGGCGTTCTGGTACAAAGCAGAAAAGAATTTGTGGAAAAATAATTCATTTCAGTTTTTCACATTAACACAGGTAAATAACATAAACCTGAACATCATGCATACGTTTCTGAGGATCTAGGAACACTTAAGTGTATACACACTAAAAGCAAATCCTAAAAGCAGTCTGCATCTAACTGTATCTGAAAAATGGGACTAAATAAACACATCTACAGGCAAGCTATAAAATTATTCTAGGAATGTCACTCTGGTGGCACATGCCTGAAATCCGTATTACTCAGGAGGTTGAAGCAGAAAGATCACAAGCTGCCCTAGGCTGCAGACTGTCTCTCTCTCTCTTTTTTTTTTTTAAGGAGCTGGAGCTTTAACTGTATGTTGGAAGATAGCATGTACAAGCTATGGATTAGATCCATAGTACCTAAAATAATTAAGTGCAAGGCAAGATAATATTTCAAGAAGCAGTTATCTGTAAGAAATAATATAAGATTAGATCAAGATTTGCTCAATGTTCTCAGCAATCAGGAGCCCATCCTCCCTGAATACTGGAGCAGAGAACTATGGGAAGGTCAGAAGCCTGTAGTCAGTCTGCAACAGAGAGAATTAAGAGAAAAGAAATCAAAGAAAACTAAATGAAATTTATGAAAATCAAATTTAAAAAGGCTTCCTCAAATCTAAATAGCCACTGGAAAGATAACATAAAGACCTGATAAAGGCATACATTTCTAAAAACATGTGCACTAGACTTCCATTCCAAAATGCTAAAACAACAGAGCTAAACACAATAGCTAAAACCTAAAAGTTTTCATTTAAATCCACAGCTTACCGTCTGGGAAAGTAAGAGAATACAAAATCCTCCAAAATGAAAGAGAAGCTAAGGGTTCCCAAGGCAAAGCCCTGAACTACTGAAAGGTTTCAGGCCCTTGAGCAATGGGTGAGTTCTATCTAAGACTTCACAGCAATATCAGAAACATTAAACACTTAAATTCATGAAAAGTATGAAAAAGGCCATGCCTAGGATACGACTGGAAGTGTGCTAAGTCATCCAGAAAAAGAAAGACAAAAGAATGGAAAGAAAAATGTATCAATGAACAACTAATTTACATATCATTGAAAGAATAGAGGAGACAAATTCATACTTTATTAAATTAAAAAAGGGTGGGAGAAGGGCATATGCCACAAAACATATGTGGAGGTCTGAGAACTTATGGAATTCCATGTGTGGGTCCAGGTAACAGTTGGCAGCAGGTACCTTTACCATCTGAGCCATTCTACTGGCCTTCACTCCTAACTAATGACGATAACAATACTGGAAATGATGTTAAATACAAGTTATTAGGTGAACAGTATTTCATTAACATTTATGGAGAAAATCATGATGCATACTCCCAACCCAAGATATCCAAAAGAATAAATTATATTATCTCCATGCAGTAAATTATATTAACTGATCACTGGAAACATATATCCTTATATCAATAAAGTATATGAACTAAATTATACTTTAAAGTAAAAAAATAGTTTATTCATAAACACAAAGGACATTGACTGTTTTTGCTACTGGGAGACTTAATCAAAAGAACGGTGGTAGTGATTAGAGGTGGTCAACAAAGTCACAGTTGAGTCAGTTCTATCCAATGCTACAGTTTTGCATTTAAAGTTGTTTATATGACATTCTTTGATTGAGTTAAAAAAACATATTTGTTTGGTCTAAAGCAGAAATATAAAATATGGTATCTTACATCCATTTAATGTGCTATTGCAGGAAATAAACATGATAAGAGAGAAAAAAGAAGCAAAATGGTAAAAATTCCTAAAGAATTGTTAAGAGAGGAGTTGTAAATGGCATTATAAGAGGTAGGTGTGTGTTTAAGGGGTGGTGACGTCACTGTCCCCTTACATTTGATAGACTACTCTGACCAAAAGCAACTTTTGGAGAAAAAGTTTTATTTAGCTTGCACCAAGTCACACTCCAGCGCTGAGGGAAATCAGGACAAGAACTCAGGCAGGAACTAGATGCAGAAATCATGGAGTAATTCTGTTTACTGGCTTCCTCTCTAGCTACCTCACAGGCTCATGCTGAGCTAGCTTTCTTATACAACCCTGCCGCACCTCCTCAGGGGACCTTGCTGCCACCAGTGAACTGGACACTCCTAAATCAATCAATAATCAAGACAATCCCCCACAGGCCAATCTGATCCAGACAATTCGTCAGTGGAGCTTTTCCTCTCAGAGGACTCTAGGGCTGTGTCAAGTTGACAGTGTTAACTAGGACAATGCCAAGACTTCTGCAGAGTTGACAGAAGATTAAAACAACAACAATAAATATAACCCTTAGGTTTAGAAAGCACAATGGTTCTTGGTCAAGAAAATCTGAGACAATTTATATCCATACATTTCATGGGGAAGTCACAGTTCTCCAAAGATAACTTTGGACAAAGTAAGAAAAAAAAAAAAGATGTTTTACTCACTAAAGAATAAGCAGATTGACAACAGGGTTCCCAATACCAAGAGCAGAATCCAAATAAAGAGTGAAATCATACTTTCAATGTTCTGAAAGACACTAACTGGTGATCTAAGAAATACACCTAAGGGCTACATTTTTAGCTCCCAGCAAAGTATTAACATCTATCGATAACATTTGTTAGGCACAAAAATGAAACAAACAGGCTTTTTAGAGAATTAACAAATGAAAAGGGCAATTCTCAAGGGAATCCTTCAAAAAAGAGATGTGAACAGAACTAACAGGGTGGTAAACATTTGAAGCTTTAATTCACTTTCTATCTCTTCCAGCATGCTCGTGTATATATGAACTAAGACAAGATTTGTCACCCTTCTTCCCAGTTAGCTGTATACAACACATTCTCATCTTCCACTTGTTTACTGACTCCTGTTTCCCCCACATTGTAGCCTGGCAGTATGTTCCCGGCAGCGTGAAAAGCTAATGTCACCAGCACTGCTCAAGTCTACAATTGTGCCACATCTGCTACTAGACAGAGTCGCACGCCCAGTGCCAAAGCCCATACCAGAGGAGACTGTAGGAGTGAGATTAAAGGAGACAGGAACAAATGGAGGGTCATTGCCATAACACTCAAATCATTCATGCAACTCGAATCCTACAGTGTTGTCTCAGTTACACAGGGTTCTGGGAAGTTTAGAGCAAGTCTGTTCTCACAGCTGCCTCTTCTCTCCGTTTCCTTCTAAAGGCAGAGCTATTTCAGCGGTAAGGAAAGCATTGGGATCTCTCAACATCCAACAACACCATTCTCATCTCAGATTTACCAAGTGGGTGGACTGTGTTGAGCTCTTTAAGCCCTTGGAGAGGTACAGACTGGACCACACCTTTTAGTAGCAATTCACAATCACAGTAGGGATAATGGCAGGGTGAGTCACCTAAAGATGAGCCTAGGGTATGGTGCCCTTTGAAGACAGGAAAGCGGTCAGTGGCTGGAGAACTGACTCAGAAGTTAAGAGTATTTACTTCTTGCAGAGGACCTGGATTTGGTTCCCAGGATGCCCTCCTCAACACACACTGAATAAATGTAATTTAAAAAATACTTAAAGGTGATAATTTTAAAATACCATTTCTAAGGAACATGCCTTTTCAAAACACCACAGAAACCCTGGAGTGTTTTTGAAAAACGTATCAATGTTAATGTGAAAACACAAGCAGAAGAAAACTGATAATAAAGAAGCAGAATTAAGCTAGATAACTGTTGATTTTCATAGAATTTAGGTTAAATCTTGGGAAACACACTCAAATTAAATGAAATTAAGGATGCAAAGCCCTTAGTCATAAAAGGCACAAGAGAATGTTTTTAAAATCTATCTCATTAGTAGGGGTTTTGGATGTTTTGTGTTTAGATGTTACAAGATCAGAAGCAGAGAATCAAGAAATTTCATAATTATTCAAGATTTGGACAGGAAAAAGAGCAGTACATTAAAATAATGCTCTAGAAAGGGCTCAGGTCCAGGAAAGCATTAAATAGTGCATTACAGAGGGCACTGTCTAGCCTTCCCTCCTGAACCCCTATAATCCATTCCTTTTTTCAAAACTGTTGTGGTATAGGGATTGCTTGTGCTAGGTGAAGAATCCAAGAATAAGAATATAGAAATGTAGATTCCAGAAATAAGAATGTATAAATAAGTACAAAATTATAAGCCCAGAAGAATGAGACCAGGCTGTCAGCAGCTTTCTCAGAAGCTTGAGGATTAACAGTGGGTTACTTCGCTTTACAACCCATCTGTCTGTCTACAAGACCAAAGCATCCCTCTGCAAACTGAGGGTCAGCTCCGCAAACTGAGAATTAGCCCTAAGATACTACCCAGCCCCCATGATCAACAATGGATATGAGCGGAGTTAACCTTTAGAGGGTGGGATATACCTGACTTTTCTGTTATGCATTGTCCCTGCTACAGGAAACTGACTGCAATGGGGGAGGGCAGAGCTTTGGTAAACACCATCAGGGAGTTCCAGGGAAAAACAAAGACCTAAAATACAAACATTGGTCTAATTAAAAACTCTGTTAATGAAAATTGCAAAGAAGGGCAGTTTGTATCTGAGTTTTACCTTGAGATTGTAATAATTCTTTAATATTGCCTAATACTCGTTTCTTTTTGCTATAAAAAGGAGTTCAGAAACTGGCCTTTGCCACAGCCTTACAAGCCCATCTCTGGCTGCGGTCTCAGCTAGCTGATAAGCTTTTTTGTGCTCCATGGAAATTTATTTATTTTTAATTTTTTTTCCTGGAATAAAGTTTGCTTCTGGTTTACTAGACATTCCGGGGGTCTGTCCTCATCTTTGCACGACACCCGTGGACCTAACACTAGGCATCTAAGCTCCATCTCCAGTCCTTAATTCATTCATTTCTACAACTCAAATCTTCATGTGGTGGTTCCTTATTCAGAAACACACACACATCATATATGTACACACTGAGAAACACATGTGTACACATACACATGCACATACACACATACACATGTATACACACTCACACACCCCAAAACCAATTTTCCTGTGTAGAGTTTTTAATCTGCGAGGTATCCTGAAGGCAACACCACCTATCAGAGGCTCCATCTTGTGAAGATCCAAATTCATTTGAAGGACAAAAGCCTAAGCAGAAGGGTTCCCCAGTTCCTCAGAGGCAACTACCTAGGAGACTGTGTTCCCATGCTCAACACACAGAAATGGACACCACTGTGAACCACATCTCAAGTGGACAGCTGAGCTTCCCAGTACCGTCCAAAAGGGACTGATTTTATATGCATGAAAGCTGCAAAACTGATGGAATAAAGGAAGCAGCTAAGGCCATGGAGTGTGTGTGTCAGCACTGAAGTTCCTGCAAGGAGATGTAAAAGTGAACCTCAAGCTGCAGTGGAGACCTCAGCATATTGGAGATGATAGACTTATGGGTCAGCTACAGAGGAAAGTTGCAGGCCCGGAGTGGAACTGAAATAAAGGGAGGCTACATGGACTTCAGGTGGCAGGGCTGGGGAAGCAAGGGATGCTCTGCCTTGGAGGCCGATCATCTTCATCACAAGCCTCAGATGCTAGACTCAGAACTGCAGGATTTGGTGTTTCACTGGCAGGATTTAGTCTTAGGTCCAAAAATTTCTTGCTGCATCCCAATCCTTCCATTTTGAAACATAAGGTCTTTATTCTCTAACTATTTCATGTTGGAAGTATATAACTTGATTTTTATTTTACAGGTGTCCACAGCTAAGATCCAGCTTTGTATCTCAGATTAATCACAAGGACTTTGAAACTGTTGGAATTGTTAAAGACTATGAGGACTTTTGAAACTGGATTGTGTTCTACATTGTAAGAATGTGACACCTTGGGGAGAAGATACAGAACATTGTGGTTTAAATGGATGTTTCTGGATGTCATGTTGACAAAATGGACAGAGTTGTGATGGTTAATTTGAAGTATCAACTCAATGATATCTCGAGTCGGCTGGGAGATGGCCTCTGGACGTGCCTATCAGAGATCACCTTGATTATGTTATATGTTAACTGGGGTGGGAAGTCCCACCTATTCACTGTGAGTGGCACCATTCCCTAGGCCAGTATCCTGGACTGTATGAAAAGGGAAAAGTAGGCTGAGCACAAACATTTATTTCTTCTTTTAAAATTTATTTTAAGGTTTTTTTTTTTAATTCAAAAATGTTGCAGGGGCTAGAGAGATGGCTCGGCAGTTAAGAGCACTGGTTACCCTTCCAGAGGACCCAAGTCTGATTCCCCACATCCACATAGTGGCTCACAATCATGTTACTCCAGCCTCATAGCGCCCTCTTCTGACCTCTATGAACACCAGGCATGTACAAGGGGCACAGACATACATTCAGGCAAACACTCATACACATAAAATTAAAAAATAAATCTTTAAAATTAAACAAATAAAAAATAATTTCATTTACACTATAAACTTGTATGATTTTTAAAAATTTAATCAATGAAAAAGAATCAAATTTTAAAAATTTAAAGACAATAAAAATATATCTTTCAAGAATAAATTGACTAAGTCCTCCCTCTTTACATAGTTGTAAATATTTTAATATATGCCTTTATTAATACACATATTTTCAAATGCATATAAATGTTTTAAAAAAACATGGCAATGAGTACCCATATACCTTGATTCAACATTTGTAAATTCTGTATCATAACTGCTTGCATGTGTGTGTGCATTATTGTGTGTGCTCATGTGTGTGTTCATGTGTGTGTGTTCATGTGTGTGTGTTCATGTGTGTGTTCGTGTGTGAGTGTGTGTGCGTGTGAGCTAAAGCATCTCAGTCAAATGTAGTTATCACATAAATGCATCCGCAAGTTGTCAATTATGAGTCTTACAAATTTAAGGACAATTTCTTCCATAACCAAATAGGATTAATACACCTTTGAAAATTCAGGATAATTATCTAATACCATCTGTCTTTTATTATTTCCACATATGGGATTTTTTTCTAATTTCTCCCACATCCTGTGGTTTTAATACTTTACTCCCAGTGTCTCTGTAAACAGGAAATGAGTTCTATAGAATTAATCAAATTCATGCTACCCGTTTTTGGCACTCATCATCATGTATAATGCCCCACTTTGTAAAATTTCACATTTCTCAGTCGGAGTCTGTGTTCTCTCCTGTTAAGGCTATAATGAGTGAGGAGGTGACAGCTCTATCTCTCCATTGGGAAGGCATGCTTACTCTGTTTGCATTTTAAGGAAAGGGGGTCAGTCATATTACAGTAAAAGAAAATTCCATAGCTTTACAGTGTAATGTTTTAAAAGTAACTTTGTTACCCTATTTAGGCTGCCATAAGAGAACACCACCTTATAGAGATGGTTTATAAGTAGGTAATAACCATGCGTTCCTCACAGTTCTAGAGGCTGGCAAGTCTCAGATTAAGCTCCCAGTAGATTGTCTACCGAAAGCCTCTTCCCTAGCACAAAAACGGCTGCCTTCCTATTGGATCCACAAGACAGAAGGAGCAAGGAATGTTTCTAGAATCTGTGTATGTGAATACTACATGCGTGGGTGGCGTATGTGTGTGGTGTATGTGCATGCATGTGGCCAGAGGTCTCTCACTGAACCTGGAATTCATGAATTCAGCAAGGCTAGCTGACCAATTAAACTCCAGGAATCCATCTGTCTCTGTAGCCCAAGCACCGAGGTGACAGACACATGTCAAACCAAACTTTTAACAAGAGTGCTGAGGATATGAGCTCAGTGCAAGCCCTTCACCAACTGAGCCATTTCCTCAGGCCCTGGAATATCTTTTCTTAGGACATTAATTGTGGCCATGAGAACTCCGCCTTTATTACCTGATCATCATCTATAGGTCTACCTCTTAACACTGTCACCTTGAAGAGGAGCACATTAAGAATGCTATGAACTGTAGGGGGAAATGCTTGTTCTCCAAGTACCTTCAGATTTTTCAGTTTCGCAGCATAATCTAGCTGGCATCTAATAGTAGGATAGACTGAGCAAAACTGAGGCAGAAATATACTGCCCCCATTTGGATGCTACGGTGAACAGTTGACACTAACAGACCGAACAGTTTCGAACAAATGTGAGACATGCTTGCCAGCATTCTTAACAGAACCTATTTAAGTCTAAAAAGTTAATTAATCTTGGAAAGAATACTGAGGAGGAAGAAAAATTAATCAGTTTAATTAAGAAGATCTGAGACCCAGCTAAGCTTGTCCCACGCACTTCTTTGAAAGAGTTCCATGCTACCAGCATCTCTTGACACACACAGACAAGAATGGTCTCTGTGTGTTACTGCCAATGTCATGGAGCAGTCCAATGACAAACATGACTTTTAAACTAACTTTAAAAGTCTTGGTAGTTGAATATAAATCACCAACACATGAAACAGACATGTTACTGAACTTCAAGTAGCTTGAATTTCAATTTATGTGTTATAGAGAACATATGTTATAAAATTTCTGTTTTGGAACTGTGTGTTTATTTTTGGTGACTTATTCTTGTTGTATTTAATTAAGCTATTCACAGTTTGCAGAGGTCTAACCAAATCTCCCACTAGCCTCTTACCCATGTATCTCCTCAAACTATTCCTTCACTGCTACTGATCCAGAAGTAGTCTTCGTGTGCTTTTAAGCTATAGAAATATGTATGAATCAATGAATTGTGAGATTTTTAGGATATGTAACTTGAGATATTCTGTTTTGTTGTTCTTTGGGGGGGTTATTTTTTTATTATTTGTTTTGAGGCAGGGGCTCAGGATGGCCTTGAACTTACTACTTTCTTGTCTCACTCCCATATACCACCCAAGAGCTCCAAGGTCCTCTTATCAGAAGACTGTGTCATAATTAACCAAAAATGTTATCATTCTTTACATTGTTTTTTCTCTATTGCAAAGTTCATGACTGGCACCTCTATAACAAAGCAAATATTAACAAATTTAAAGAATGTAAACTATGCTTGACATAGGGAACTTCAGAAATAAAGTTTCAAAGATCCAGGGAGTTATATGTTCTTGAACAGTTTTTTTTTTTTCACTTTTATATCATCACAAACTTAAAAACCCTTAAGGCAAACCATTGTGAGTTTGGTATGGTCTATTTATATTCAAACCTTAGCTTAGAGGCAATTTAAGCCAACTTTATCAATGTTTTTTCTTTATAATGCAAATTTACAATGAATGAACTTTATGGCCATGGAAGTGAAACTTTAAAAACAACAGGTTGAAACAAAATTGACAAGTAAGATTGAGTTAGAAAATATAAGACTTAAAATCAGAGATGAGAGAAGCATTAGAAATGGCATCACAGAACTACACAGGATTATTATAGAATATTATGAACAACTGTCAATAAACTGATAACGGAGGAGATAACAAATGGACCAATTTCTAGACATATACATCTTCTGAAGATTGAATCAGGAAAAAGTGGAAAACCTATAGAGCAATAAAAAGTGATGAGATTGGCCAGCAACAACAAGATAATTGAATAATAGTGAATACCGATTATTCTTAAAAATTGAATGACTTAAGACTAGAATTACTCTGATATCAAAGCCAGATGAAAATGTTGTGGTGTATTCACCAGAGAAGACTGTTTGGACTTGGGTTTAAGCCAATAAAAAGTCTTTATTAGCCAGCTGGCAAATACTCTAGGTGTTTGAAATCCCAGTGCAGCACAGAACCTTTCTCGGGGTAGGCTTTGAAGCACAGAAGCCATATTCTGGGTTCACAGAGTTCCGTTAACAAGAAGAGTTAGCCAGAAGCAGAACTACAGAAGCTAAAAGGCAAGGTTGGTATGTTTTTCGAGTTTCCCAGAAATATAGGGACTTTGATGAAGTAGGTCTTTGTTTTATTTTTGGCAGGTGGTGCTGTCTACCTGCTGAGTTTTATAGCCTGAATGGCACTTCCAACACAGAGTCATTTGTGCTAAGTTCTGGGGATAAGGCCTATTACAAAAATGGCACCAAATAAGGAAACTTGTTTTGTAATAATACTAGAATGAGTCTATTATTCAGAATGTAAACTAGGTGCATAGAAGCCAATATGATGGAAATATGATTTTTGCTTTTGTCAAAGGTAAAACTTTTTATTTTTTACCTTTGACAAAAGCAAAAATCTTTGGCAAAAGGATGAAGAAGTGGTCTAGTTGGTCAAGAACTTACCCTATAAACATGATGACCTGAATTTGATCCCCCAGATCGCACTTAAAAAAAAAAGCCAAGAACTGGGGCGATAACTTACTGGGTAAAGTTCTGCCTTGCAAGAATGAGGACTAGTATTCTATCCCCAGCAGCCAGTCGGAAGCCAGAAATGGCCACTCATGCCTATAACCCTAAGAATGGGGCAGGTTCAATTGTTGAATTTCCACAGATGGCCAAATAGTTTACTTAACTAATTGATGAGCTCTGAGTTCAGTGAGAGATAGTCTCTCAAAAAGATAAAGTGAAAGCAATAATGAAAGACAGCAGGCTGACCCCTGGCCACCACACACACACACACACACACACACACACACACACACACACACACACAC
>LOEQ01000049.1:132459-144195 GCA_001685075.1 Bramus lutescens | reverse complement strand
CAGCGCAGGCAGTGTCAAGCTGGAGTTATGCGCCTCGGGTCCCGGGCCAGGGCAGGTGGGTGCAACTCCACTCTCTTCACAAATGTAGGTGCTCCCCCGCCTGCTCCCAAGGGGGCTGGGCTCATCTTCCACTCCCGGGGGGTAAGAGAGCAGACAGCGAGGACTCCAGCTGATGTTGGCACTTTGGAGGTGATCTGCCTCTCGTCATTAACCCATTCCTACTCTCTACCATGTGGTATCCTGCCTGTTTACTTACCCCGTCCTTGGTTGTCAGTAACTTCAGTGCCCCTATCCTTTTCTTAACTCCGCCCCCCTAAAAGTTGGATTATTAGTGGGGTGGTAGGTCACGAAACACTTTGGAGTTGCTTAATCTGACTCGCATGGGAGAGTAAAAGCAAGGGTACTCCGCAATTGGGGTTCTGCTACTAGCGCTATGGACTTGGGCCCGTTATTCACCTTGCTTAAGTTTTGGCTATTTTGTTTGTTGGCCTTAAAACAATGCCCAATCAGTGTTTGCTAAATATCTAATGAAGGGGGAAAGGGATATTTTAATAGACACTCAGGAGCCAGTAGATAAAAGGACAAGACAAAAACAAAAACAAAATCCCAAATAAAGATAACACTGCTAAATTCATGTTATGCCTGGTCTCATGGAAAGCATTTTGTTTAAGAACAGCAAGTTCTTTGCATGTGCAAGGCCCTAGATCCAACTCCTAGCCCATTTCTCCCACACTTCATTGTCATAGTGTGGTTTTATCAGAGGGCAGAGCGTTTCACTTAACTTCAGCAACATTCTCTTACGTAAGGAAAAGCTAAGTGTTTAGATTCTTTCATATTTGGGAGTAAACACTGCTTGTTTATTATGGGATTTGAGGGCTCAGGTAAGGTTGCTGTTGCAGCTTGCCTGTTTACTCCTTACAGGTGACTTCACACCTGTGATTTCCAGCTCCTAGCTTTACTCAGAAAGCTGTATTGTCTGCTTCTGTAACCGGTATTTTACTGTCTCCTTCACACCTGAGGGGTGTGAATCAGGTGTGACTCCAGCATCTCTTTAGCAGGAGATTGCCTCCTAATTCATTTATCCAAAAGCAGGCAGACTGTTTTGACTTAGATTGTTCTGTAGAGAGAACTTGGTTTTGCTTGCATTCTTCTGTTATATTGAAAACAGCTGACAGGTAAGCCCCTCTGCCCAAAATCTTCAATTTGAGACCTCACAGGAGACTACAGACCCCTGTCTGGAAAGCCTGCAGGGAGGAGTTTTTCTCTG
This sequence comes from Bramus lutescens, assembly GCA_001685075.1. Lineage (NCBI taxonomy): Eukaryota > Metazoa > Chordata > Mammalia > Rodentia > Cricetidae > Bramus > Bramus lutescens. Next base: position 142,928 of record LOEQ01000049.1, on the reverse strand, counting down.
AATTAATGGCCAGCACCCTACCTGTGACTTACCAAGAGGCTTTCCAAGTTTCACAGAAACTGAACCAAAGGAAGAAAATCAAAGATGTTTTCGTTATCACTGAAAGGCCTGCTGTTGTAGATTATAATATCATGTTAAATGTTCTTTCATTGACCCCAGGAAAGTGCAGACAACATACTCTCCATTGTCAAGCAAAGAACGGGATCTTTCGGGGATCGCCCTGCAAGGCCTACTCTCTTAGAACAAGTGTTAAATCAGAAAAGACTGGTAAGTGTTTTCTTGTAAAGTAGATGTAGATCTGTTAGGGAAAAAAACCTGCTTCTTCTCAGTGGAGCTGTTTTCCCTTTTTAAGACTGAAGTGGTTCACTGCCATCAGAAGTGCATAGTGCTGTGCCTCTGGACACGCTGGAGATGCCCCGTTCCCCCAGGACTGCAGCGGAAGGAACACCCTGAGCCCTGTGTCTTCACTGACTAATGTTTGAGCAAGATGAAATTCTAAAACAGTCTAAATATATGGAATAGTATTGTAATGAAATTAAGATATAATTACTAGTATTTAATAAGGGTCTCTGATGCAAAACTGATAGGAATAATCAGAAGTCATTCAGGAAAGAAGCGATTGTTTGATAAATACTGGAATATTTGGATAGTAATTTGAAGAATTTAACTCATACTACATAAATTTTTTGGTAGACTATTAGAAATTTTTTTAAAAATTGAATTAGGATTTCATCTCAAAATTCCACAATGAGGTGTTATAATATTGAAGAATCGTGAAGTAAAGATTTTAACTTGACAATATACAAATGTAGACAAAGGCAATGCTGAAAATTAAAACTACAAAGTGACATAGGAAAAATAGAGGCAACAGCTATGGAAGGCTGGTCAGTGTGTTTGATATTATTATAACATCCCAGCACTTGAAAGACTCAGGCCGGGGTGCTGCCTTGAGTTCAAAGCCAGCCTGGCTATGGTGTGACCTGATCTCAACCAACAAATATATGATAATTCTATTAATAATCTCTTTTCCTTCTTTTCTCTTTAAGTCATTACTAAGAAGTCCAGAAGTTGTCCAGTTTTTACAGAAACAGCAGCAGCTATTAAATCAACAAGTTCTGGAGCAAAGACAGCAGCAGTTTCCAGGAGCACCAGTGTGAGTGGCTCACAAACTCTGTGATTTTTCTTACTGTAATGGATGAATGGAATTTTATGCTAAAGGTGATATCCTGATAGTCAGGCATTGGTGGTGCACACCTGGAATCCCTGTACTTGGGAGACTGAGCCAAGAGGATCCCAAGTTTGAGCCAGCCTGTGCTCACACTCATGCTCAGACAAGTCTTAAGCCTCCTCACTGACTCTNTCTTTCTCAAAAAAAAAAAAAAAAGAAAGAAAGAAAAAAGAGGTAGAGAGAAGCTGTTAGCAAAAATATTTTCCTGTAAATGTGTGTGTGCATTTGGGGATGAGTATTGCGTTTTTGCATCTAATCCTTCCAGATCGCTATGAGTTTGAAAAAAAATCACCTTTATAGTTTAATGTTTTTCTTCAGTTGTGCATACTGGAGCTAATGAAGCAGTTACTTTCTGTGGAAGTTATAGTTCATAGTAATATCAATTCATCCAGTACCATGATTCTCTCCAGAGGCATGGAACCGAGTGTTTTGGGTTGTCATAGAGACATTAAACATAGCTAGGCTGGGGTGAGGGGCCAGGAATACTGAATGTTTTCAAGGTCTGTGATGTTCCCACAGCTAAATGTTCCCTTGCCATTAATGCACCTCAGCTGCAGTGATAACCTGATGTCAGAGTGTCAAGATCAAGTTCTCGTAATAACCGTTCTTTACAGTTCAGACAGGAGCTGTGAGAGCTGAGCATGTTCACACCTGTGAGGAGAGTGGTTGTGTAAACTACAGAGAATGCACTAAAGCTGGCACCTTGGTTGTTGGTGTCACTCTCCTCTAAGGCAGATAATCTCTTGAATTTGTCAACAGTTTAGACATCACAGCCCACCAAGGCCGGGGCGGAATTGGTTTTCTTATATTCATTCATTCTTACGTTCTTCATAAAGGAGATCCTGAAAATAGAGGAACACTTCACATTTTGTCAGTGGTTTTCAGAACCACTTTAACTCTTATTCCTAAGTACTATTTATTAAAAGATTCATGAATTATTTTTTCTTTTACTTGCGCCTAAGAAAACTTTAAAAAGGCAAAAATACCATAAGATGAAGAATCAAATGTCAGGAGTATATCCAGGAGTAGGTTAATAAATGTGTCACAGGCTGAACTCTGCAGAAGTGTGTGGTTGGTTCCTAAGCTCTGAAATGTACATGATGTTAAGCTTACAGCTATTATAGTAAGTACTCACAGGGCTGGGGATGAGCTTAGCCTTAGAGCACTTGCCTAGCCTGTGCAAAGGCCCTCAGTTCAATTCCCTGAATATCCACCACAAAAAAAAAAAATAGAGGGAAAATGGTGTTTTTCTCCATTTTGTGCTGTACACTTATGTACCTGAAAAAGACCGTTTTGCCAAAATCATTCATTAAAGTCCTGTTGTTGACCTTTGACTTGTCTCTTGTACTTATTTCTTCAGTTGCTTCACACTGGCTATAGAGGAATTCGTTTACTGTCTGGTACTGTTCTTACAGTAAATGGAGCTTTATCGTTTCTGTACACTTGCAGGCCTTGCACTGAGCAAGCTCATGGACCACATGTCCTAGGGCAGCTGTGAATCTGCCCAGCACATTTGTAGTGACTCTTGTTGCGGTGCCGAAAGGGTGGATATTCCTGACAGAATATGTTAACTTTTGTAGCAAAATAGCCCAGCTTATACTTCAGTTATAAAAATGTGACATCAATAGAGAAAATGAATAGATTCATGTTTTAAAAATCTGGAAATGGCTTAAATACTTGTTAAGCCCTAGAGTAGATCATTAAGGGCTTCAGAGTCTTTCTCTAGGGTGTTAAGAATAAAGTAGATACCCATTCGTGAATTTAGATAGGAATTAGGATAGTATCTAATACAGCTTAATTATAGAGTAGATGCTCCTCTGCAGCTTATCCACACTTCCCTATTCTATATACTCATGAGTTCTGACTTGACTGTAGCTTCTTCACCAACAGGCTTTTATTTACCTATCCCTTAGTTCAGGAAATACTGGTGTGCAGGCCTTAAGATAACCTCTGAGCGTTTTGAATATTCACACTTATATATTTAGACTCCCACCTAGTTACCATAGTAAGAAGCCCTACCTGCACAGTGAGGTCTATGGTCTAATCTCTGTTATACCATCTGATAACGTGATACATGTGACCACTGAGGCTATGTGACATAAGCTATCCATCCCTTGCCAGGTAAGTCTGATGCCAGCCTAAGCCAGCTAATGTACAAAACCACCCTGTAGGCCTGTCAATGCTGAACAGCTACTGAAGGGTTGGGATTAAAGGCCTTAAAGTTTGGGGTGGTCAAGTCAATATTTATGCTAGTGAGTAACTGATACACTTAGTTGTTAGGGTTATTTTTCACCGGATAACAAATTTTAAAATTGGTGAACTTTATCAGAGAAGACAGTGAAGACTACATAGTAAGCTCTTACCCTGCAAGAAGTAGATGTGATGGTGAATGGATGGAAGACGCTGGAGGTTTCAAGAAAAGGGAAATACACCCAGCCCCCATGACTTAAAAATAATGCAATTCCTCCAGCATCTCCAGAATCAGCCCTGCCAGCACCTTGGCATTAGCACAGAGGGACTGATTTCAGACTTGTGGCTTTCAGAACTCTGAAATAATACTGTCTTGTGGTACTTTTTTTTTATCAGCAGCAAGGAGGGAGGGCTCCATGAACGGCTTACCTAGAAATGCTAGAGGATATTAGCTTGCATGCCAAGCCACTAAAACCACAAGTGAAGATATTTTTAGCTGTAAGAGTATGGATTATCGAGTTTAAAAGGCACCCCAGTGTTCTAATACAGACAGTACTGATTGTACATTGTGCAGCCTCTGCCCCTTACCAAGGCTTTCTGAACCCCAACCAGCTCACAGCAGTAAAACCTAGAACCAGTAGGACAACTTGGGCAGGGGAAACAAAAGCAGCTCACAAACACTTCAAGTCATCCACAATTGTACAGGCTTCTCTTAGAAAACATTTTAATCAATTAGACATATTTCACGGCATATGAAAAATAAATGATTTTGAGTGACAGTTTTCCTTACACATCCAGGTGTTTGGCGCATCACCTGCTAATGCTCTTACTATATACGTGTTCCTTGACTAACATGCACGGTGCTGAGTCGCTAAGGTAGGATGCTCAACTGACGATATGTATTAGGTTCACGTTTTACTTCCATTAATTCAACATGCAAAGGTTTATTTAGTTGTGGCCTGGCGCTAAGCTGGGGAGAGGCTGTCAACCACCCCTAATTTCTGCAAAGTATCCTTAAAATTACACATAAAATGCTGATTACTTCAAGAATTTTTTAAAAAAGTGCCGCCAATGTTTTTACAGCATGACGTCTTAAAATCCCATTTTCCTAGTAGGATAGCTTATGGTTAAGCATCTTAAGGAACCACGGATCACATACCTAGAATTGTTATCTAAGGTTTGAAAGAAAAAAACAAGCCTAAAGATGTATTTACAGCATTGTCTACCATAAACCACCAGATGTGTATAATAGCATTTTCAGGACAGAAAGTGAGGCTGCTGGATCAAAGCAGCCTTTGGTTTGATCTTCTTGGTGGTCTGTTCTATACTCATTTGAACTTATCTTTAACATATGTGAAGGTTACCCACCCTTGTACAGTTCAGCTGCTGAATCCTAGCAGCTAAGATGATGTGGAATGCATGGAATATTTTGATTTATTAAATATATACATGAAATATCTGGAACACATTCAGAATTAAGCAGGAGCTTGACATCCAGTAGGCAATGTTTATAAAATGCTTTTGCTACTATTCTTTCTGTTGTCATTATTCTAACTCGATCCTTAGAAGACAATGAAAAGAGGATTCTAAATTTTGTTAAGACTCACACAAATACTGACTTGAACTGGGTGATAAGCATCCAGCCTCTTGTAGGCAGACCAGACTGGTGCATTCTCCATTGCATGACCCTGCCCAGGACAACTGGACCCAGGTTTGCAGTGGGTGAAGACCTGGCCTGCCCACTGTCCTCTTTATCCTGTAAGACAACACTGCGCAGCTTGTCTGTTTCATGGACTTCATGTCAAATGGTCAAAGGAGTCTGAAGTCACGTATTACATTATGAAAAGGAGCCTGAAGTCACGTATTACATTATGATTTTTAGATCTCTTAGCAGCCAAGGGGAGCCTATTAAAATGTGACTATGTTACATAAGCAGAGGGCTAACATCTCTTTAATGCTAAATTCTCTGATGGTATATATGCACCTATGGCACAATTCCTTTCGCAAAGAAATCGGGCACACTTAGAAATTTTGTCTGCTTTCTTAATACTGCAAGGAAATCAAGTGGTCTGTTTCATTTTTTAGTCTTGTTTTTAAGATTCTACTTTTGTTTTGAGACACACTGTCCCGGAACTCATTGTGTAGTCCAGGCTGCATTGAATTCACAGAGATCCACCTGCCTCTGCCTCCCCAGTGTGCCTCCACCACATATGGAAGCTTCTACCTCTGAACAGTACAGTAAAGCTACATATCGCCAGAGGATGTTTAACCACCGCGGAAGATAACAAAAGGACTGCTGGAAATCTGAGACAAATACTTGGTGGCCTTGCGTGGCCACTCAGGGAAGATCTGCCATAGCAATGACTTCCAGGGAAGAAGCTGGGAGAACAATTGATCAGAAATATAGGGAGGCAAGGAGGTGGGGTGGCGAGGAATCAGAGTAGCACTTATGCAAAGATAAATTACCTAATTGTTCTGAAAAGACACAAAATTTCAATAGAGTAATCATTAAGAACTTGATTACATTTTTTTCCACGCCCAAGAAAATTTGCATGTGTGGGTTTTAAAAGTTCTGAGACCCGATGTCTGGGCAAATGACCCACTGTTAGATTTGTGGCACCCTGGAGGTGGGGACTGCCTCTGATGTACATTCGATTCTGCAGCACCTGACATTGTACCTGGTATACACAAATGCACGAGGCAGACTTAATGAATCAATGAGCTCGGTTCTTTCTACACTCTAAGTGGGCTCCCAGGCTTTAATGCGAGGCATAAATGATATGTATATATCATACATATTTATGATATATATATGATAGGTTTTATAGATACAGCTAGGCATTCTGAGTATAACTTGTCACATCTTATCGATCTTAAATACAATTGCATGGGAACAACAAATGCATGTGCATTGATGCTAGGTAGAACGGATTAAATGAAGGAAACTCAGGTTACAGAAGCTCTGTCCTTCACAAGCACAAACGCCATCTTAAAGAATGTGCTTCCCAAAGGGCATGAAGTAAACTTACAAGCAATGTGGTGATCATCGAGAGGCACATGCCATGAAATCGGAAGGAAATTTCCCTTTATCATCCAAAGACGGAAATAGTAGACTTTAAGGATACATGCATAGTGCCATATGCATGTATATACACATTTCTAAAGATGCTCTATTATTCACTACCACTGTCTCCTCAAAAATGTAGGCCATATGAAGCATCCCCACTGCACTTGGGAAGTTATATCCTGGTATTTCATAGCTGTAGGGGAGGCTGCCAGGTGTAGCCGGCCAACAAAGGTGCCAGGCTAAGTACTATATAAATATGACCCAGAGGTACATCTAGGTTGCCCCCAAGGCTTTGCTGTTGTTTTGATCATTGTACCTAATTGATATTTGTCACCAGGAGGCAAGATGTGGCAAAGGGGTGCCCTGCCTTGGAGGCTTCAGTCTGCACACGTTGAACAGTGCCGGTAGCCACACGATGCTCCTCCCACCTTCTAGTCTACAGCTTTGTCTCTGCACAGGGTTTGCACGCAGTGTACACAGGCAGACACAGCCATCTGCAAGGCTACCTGGCAGGGAGAACCGGAAGCTGGAGCCTAACTGGAAGCAGGAGTCTTCTGCACAACTTGGGACTGAATTCTGCTCTAACACTCAGGGCCATGGCGCATCTCAGGCTGTTTCCCCTTATCAGCCTCTTTCATTTTTAAGCAGCGGCGATATGACTCTAAGCTTCACAGCTTCTCCGTTTCCAATCACAGCTTCAATCTGTTTAAACGTACCACTGACCTCGGCACAGCCGGCTTTGCCTATTCCAACTTCAGAGATAGAGTTTCTGAGGTTTATCCCACAAATCACTGAACGAGTTTGATTTTCTTTCTTGCCATTCACATTGAAAGTGAGAGCTTTTAAGCTATGTGGATTTCATTAGGTTTTGCTCTAGTGCTCCTAAACACTATTCTTTTTCCCCTCCTTAATGTAAGCAGCTTTGTGCTTTCATTAGCGGGCACGACATTCTGTACTGTGACAAGCTGACTAAAGTGGCCAGTGCCCTTCACATGCGTTTCCCTTCTCACCAAAGACATGGCTTCTCATTCTAGCACTGGCCTGGAAAACACACAGTACTAGCTCTGGGTTAACTAGGTAGCACACACACACAAAAAAAAGTGAAAAAAATGTGAATAGTATACATTATATGTATTTACATCTGCATCCAAAAGCTTCCGTTGGCTGCAGGAACCACTGCCTGCATCTATTCTGTGGAAATGTAGCTGACGACGTGACTGTTAAGACACTGAAGAAATGGGGTTATGTGGGGAGCCCATCTGAGTTAAAACCTTGTCCAGCCACTGCAGTGGTCCATGAAGATGAATCTCAATCCAGCAGGGGGTGCTTGTGACATCCTGACGATGATACTCAGCTCCCCAGCCCTGAAAAGCAAGAAAAGAGCCCAGAATGAATAGTGCCTCTTTGCCAGGGGTCTGCTAGTTAGAAGTGACCCTCAACTCCTACCTGGATTCTGTTAACAGCTCCTTTAAAATATTTTTTTAACTTTTATGGTTTTATTTTTGTGTACGAGTGTTTTGCTTGTTTGCATATCTATGTACTACGTATGTGCGGTGCCTGTAGTTGTTTACTTGTTTGCCTAGCTATGCATTATGTGTGTGCAGTGTCTGCGCAAGTCAGAAGAGGGTGTCAGATCCCCTAGAACTGGAGTTCAAATGGCTGTGAGCCGCCATGTGGGTGCTGGGAACTGAACCTAGGCCCTCTGCAAGAGTAACCAGTGCTCTTAACCCCTGGTCAACCTCTCCAGCCCCCACAGTGGCTTCTAAGCAGCTTGTCTCACTGCAGCCCGGCACACCGTTTCTCCACTTAGCAGTCAAATGGCCCTTTAAAGACAGACCGGAACTGGGTGGGTGCTTCATGCCAGTCACGCCAGCAGGAGAGGGAAGGGAAGAGGCAGAGCTCAAGGCCAGCTTGGGCTACACAGAATGACCCTGTGCCCAAACAAACAAAATAACAAGTCTTACAGCATCCCAAAGTGCTGATCTCTGCTCGGCTCTCAGGAAATGCTCCAATCTCATTTGCAGAAACCTCCCTGCACAAGACTGCAGTCACCCAGCCCTGATTCCCTCCCATATTCAGCCAGGGGCTTCTGAGCTTGCTTTTTCTCCACCTCTATGGCTTTCCTACACGGGACCCAGGACCTTCTGGCCTCTGCCGGCACACACTATTTCCCACCCTGCCTCCCTACCTGTAACCTCTCTATTTCCCTTTATCTGATTCATTCCACTCCCGTGTTGCTTGCTGCCTGTCTTTCTCTCCCAGCACACTGGTCCCACAAGGCAGAGGCCTATGAGTAACCAACGCCCAGGCCTGGGAACTTCCCAACGCCAGGGCAGCACCTGGCCCGCCCCTGGCAGCTGCCCAATAAAGAGTTATTGATTGGCCGACTGAAGGAGCAGGAGCGCTATGGCCAGTAAAATCACAGCTGANAAAAAAAAAAACTTTAAAGATGTTCTGCTCTTTCACCTACAATGACCAACACCTGTGTTGGGTCAGCTGTAAAATTTTAAACTAATCATTGCCACTTTTTATTTTGTTTAAGTCCTTGCAGGGCTAGCAGTGAATCTCAGTGCTAAAGTGACTGCCTAGCCTGTGTGAGGACCCAAGGTTTTGCCTCATCATTGCAGGGAGGAGGGGGTAGGAAGGGGGTTGGGGAAGAGCATCTCTATGCATGCTTGTATTACAGTAATTACCTATGAGATACATTAAAAAACATGGACTCAGGAAAAAAAAAATAACTGTCCCATTCACTAACGGTGAGTTACTGCCCCCTGTTGCTCCAATGCAACAGTGTACTGGAAATTTTCCTGTCTTGAAAGATGAAAAAAGCTGGTTTGTCCTCATAAAAGGCCCCTTTAAGACTTTTTTCCTGGTTTTCAAGACAGGGTCTCTCTGTGTAACTGCTCTTGCTGTTCTGAAACTCATAGAGAGATTCACCTTCCTCTGCCTCCCAAGCGCAGAGATTAAAGGTGTGAGCCATCACCACTCAGTTTAAGAATTGAAAGCTATATGTGCTGATCCTTACTTTTAAAATAATTATTAAAATTATAAATATGATAAAATATAATTTGGGTATAGAAAAATAAGACAACCATTGATCATAGTAACTAACTTTTTCCCCCAACCTCAAGACAGAGTTTCTCTGTGTAACAGCTCAGGCTGTTCTGGAACTTGCTTATGTAGAACAGGCTGTCCTCAAACTCACAGAGATCCACCTGCCTCTGCCTCTCAAGAGCTAGGATTAAAAGCGTGCACCACCACTGCCTGGCTATCATTTAAATGGCTAGTAAAACTTACTTTAAGGCTAGGAACTTAGCTCAGTAGAGGGCACTTACCTAACTCAATCAGGAAGCCCTGGTTTCCACTCCCAGTGCTGCTTTTAAAAAGGCAAACAGGGCCTGGAGATGTGGCTCAGTGGTTAAGAGCACTGGCTGCTCTTGTTGAGGACCTGGGTTCAATTCCCAGTACCCACATGACAGCTCACACAACTACCTGTAACTCCAGTTTGGGGGGGTCTGGTACTCTCTTCTGGCCTTTTTTGGGCCAAGAATGTTCATGAATCCCCCAGCCCTAACTGAAGACAGTTGATGGTGTTTACGGAGGGTAATTTTCTTTAAGGTTGTGACCTCAACCATACTATTTCCTTTGGGTGGCCCCACACTCAGGAACATATGAGCATCTGAAGTTGGACTAGATAATTTAAAAAAAAAAGAAAAGAGGGCAAGAATCAAAATTTTTAGAAGAAAAAAACCAAAGTTGTTATCCACCTGAACTGGCTGAGCAAATGCCACGTCCAGTCAGGAGCATTTTGCACTTCCTGCCCATTTTCCTCTTTACAACCGCGGAGCCAGCAGCCTCACCTTCACAAAGCTCATCCGAATCGTGCACATCTTGGTCAGCTCGTACACAACCTCAAAGCCGTGGTGCACTGACTGCGCAAGCAGCTGGGCGAAGAGCTGGTTGTTGAAGACCTTGAGGCTGCAG
>LOEQ01000049.1:99032-112665 GCA_001685075.1 Bramus lutescens | reverse complement strand
CTCTTTCTCCATGGACCGGAGCCTCAGCCATCACCAGCTCTTTCTCCATGGACCAGAGACTCAGCCATCACCAACTCTTTCTGCCTCCATGGACCGGAGCCTCAGCCATCAGCAGCTACTAGCCAGTCCTTCTCTATGGTTCTGTCAGGTGTTATATCACATCGAAGAAAATTTGACTAACTCCATCAGGTCCAGACTTCTGTGCCAGCTCAATAGTAATGGCTTTTCCTCACTGTTCTCAGCCTTTGGGTACCCACAGTCTATAACTGGCACCCAAAGGACAGCTTTCCTGACTCCCCAGACCAGAGCTGGGACCCTGCGGTATGAACATGCACACCTCCAGGCTGCCTGTTTTCTCAAGTGGATCTCTTTGGAAACAGGTAACAATGTAGCTAAGAGGGCACCAACTGCCATCCTTAGGCTTCTGCCTGTTAAGTTCATCCTTGCCTGCTCTTCCCTTCACCCACCACATTCCTGCTAAGCAGACAACCTGTCCTTGACACTCTCTCCTTCCGTAAAGAATTCCAGAAATTAAAAAGCAAAACAAAACAAAAACGAAGCAATGAGTCAGCATGGCAGTGAGTGTGCTCTGTACCTCCTCAAGCCAGATTAGCACAGCGAGGGGGCGGGGTGTAAAACAGGCAGGGGATGGTTTGGCTGAGAATGGTGATAGCAATTGTGTGTGTGTGTGTGTGTGTGTGTGTACTAGATAATGAGGCTTGATTGTACCATTGACTTAAAAGCTTAGACTTGGAGGGTTTCATTTTTGCCGGAGACATCCAGGGCAAAGGAGGGCAACTGCTTTCCAAAATACAACATGGCTGACCCATGACCCCTTAACAGGAGGTCATCCATGAATCTAGGACATCTAGAAAGTTAGTCAGTGTGCGGGAAGAAAACTTTTCCCTGTGTAGATCTGTCACCAAATGAAACCTCGAGCTTTACACGTTAAGGAGTCAGAGAACATCCCCATCAGAAAACACACAAGAACTAGCATGACCTTTTGGGAAAAAAAACAAAAACAAAAACAAAAACAAAAACTCTGAACGAAATTTTCAGTAAACACTTTCATCAGTTATAGTTGAACTCAAAAGCCAGTCAGTGACGTCAGCCAGATTGAACTCTGCTGTTGCTCAAAAGAACAAACTCTAGTTAGGAAAGGGTCGTGGCTGCCCGTGGTGCACTGCAATGCACTCATCTGCAGTCTTCATGAATGTGTTTCTCAGCACAGAGAATTTCAAATGTAAATAATTTTGGCAGTCTAACACGTGTCATTAATAATTCACATCTTTTATGAAAACTGCCACTGAACAACTGTAGGGTTTTTTTTTTTTCGTAACAGCAAACATTGCTGCTGTGACATTAAGCAATCTATTGCCATCCGAAAAATTGAGCCATATGGCCCCATCTGTTTCTAGGTTCCATTACAACAGCTACTTTGGGTCAATAAAGGAATTGCTAACCAGAGGATGCAAACGTGTCTCTTACTGCACAACTTTGCAAATCATCAATGCGTTGTCTACATAAACAGACAGAATCTGATGGTGATGGGAATCTGCTCAGCACCTCATGGCCCTGGTGACGATTTCAAACAATGTATGAAGTATATACACATTCTCTAAATTGCGTTATTCCGGGATTACCGGCACTAACCACTCTACTTAATCCTCAGGGAAATGTATATATAATCGTCCCATGCGATCACCTCAACCAGAGATTCTGAGTCCCTTGTGCACACAACTTTGCTTCAGACTTGATCTTCCTCTCAACAAGTCAGTGAAACCCACCGCAAGAGACACTCTCCCAAGCCAGCTCAGATATCACAGGCCATTGTGGCATTCCCAGATGCTGTGTATCCTGCACACATTCCGTTGTCAAGCTTTTTATGGGTAGTGATTATCTTACCCATGGGTAGCATTCAACCCATGTACATAATCACTGACATAATGACAACATCAACTGTTGGTGTCAATACACAACGGATGCTCAAAAATATTAACGACTGGTTCTGGCATGTTCTTTACACAGGAGCCCCTTGTTTGAACACCTTTGTTGCCAGCTGCTATGAATACCCAGCTCCTCTCACCACACGTGTCTCCGCTCCTAAGGAGGGAAGACAACAGTTGTTGTTGTTGTTTTTGGGTTTTGTTTTGCTTCTGAGGGGAGAGTTGGCAGCTGAACACATCTTAGTTGTCACAACTAGGGAAGGAAGATGTCACTGGGATCTATGTACTGGCTAGAAGCCAAGGATCCTATTAAATGTTCTATGATGCAGAGGACAGCCCCTAAACAGGAATGATCTGGATCTAATAGTCAACAGAGTCACAGAGACTTATTCTTCAATGGCAGTTGGCTCAACCTTATTCTTATTACTGCCCCCGCCCTTAACCTATTCTTTTCAAAATCTATCACTGCTAATGGTCCTACTTAATTATGTCTGATATTTATTTTTGGTTGTCTTTGGGTTTGGGGGTGTTTTCAATTGGACTTTCAGAAAAACTACCCAATATATCAATACTTCACAAGAAGAAATGAAACCAGGTTTTAAATATTCTTGCTGCTGCCGGGAAGAGAGGCAGGTGGATCTCTGTGAATTCAAAGTCAGGCTGGTCTACAAAGAGTGTTCCAGGACAGTCAGGGCTACATAGTGAGACCTTGTCTAGGATAAAAACGAAAAACAAAACAAAACAAAAGTGGAGAAAGCACTTAAACATTTATTTTCCTTCCCTTCCCTACCCTCCCCCTTCCTTCCTTGTTTTCTTTTGAATCAGTGTCTTTTTGTTGACTAGGCTGGCCTTGAACTCATAGATTTAAATGACCCTTCAGCCTCTCAGGTAACTAGAACTTGTTCCTCTGCCCATCACCCCTAGCTTTAAATACACATTTCTTCAAGGAGAATACAAGGTGACAAATGAGCCCAAGATGCATGAGCATCACTGGGAAGACACAATCAAACACAGAAAGGGGTGGCTTCTCCCTGTCAGAACTGCCACTACCAACAAAACGTAAAGTATCTCAGTGACCTGGAGCTCAAAGGTTTCAGCCCTGTGGGTGGGAATGGAAAACAGCTTGACCACCATGGACAAGCTTAGCCATTGTTCACAGAGTTACCATGTGACAACCAATCCTAGGTGTGCACCATAAGTCAAAAGCAAGCATTTGGAGTTCATGGCAGTTGGATTCACAATGGCTGAGAGGTGGAAACCAAAGAACATCCATCAAGAGACGAACGGGTAAACAGAGGTGGTGCACACCCCGGAGGTATCTATTTTGCGGTCACAAGCAGGGAAGAGGCAGGCTGTGCAATGTGGCTGAACCTTGGAAACACTGCTTAGCAATGTAAAGCAGACACAAAGGATGCTAAGGATTCAACCTGTGTGGAATATCTACAGATTCATCAAGACAGTACACAGAAGGGAGGTGACCCGAGGGGGATGGAAGGGGAATAGGAACCACTGCTCAAAGGGCATCGAAGTTTTGTTTGAGAAGAAACGTTCTGAAGATGGGCAGTGGCTACAGGTTCATTGTATGAGTATGCTTAAGGATACTAAGTTTAAACTCAAAAATGGTTAAATGGTAAACGTATATTTTTTTATCGTGAAAAAGAAAGATTCCATTCCAAGTGTCAAATGATATGCTCTGTTACCCTTCAAGGGCTTTTCTCTCCCCTTCTCTGCCAGAATTAGAAATGGTTTTTAATGAATATTAATTCTTGTAAAATAACATGTCATGGTTTCGTAGAACTCTGAATAGCCAATGACGTAAAATGCTGAGGAATCTTCTAAATAACCGGTCCTGTCGGCTAATCCCTCTCAAAGCTGCTCTCTGAAGGACAGCCCGGCTCGGGAGCCCTGGCGCTCTGCCTGCCCTTCAGATCCTTTCTTCCACTAAATGCAGATTCATGTAAACATATCAATTTCCTCTGAGGGCGGTGGTTTGGAGTTTAGAGCAAAGTATGTACCATTTTAAAAAATAACATTTGCTTCAACACCGAGGGAAGGAGGAATTACGCACTGAACCCCAGAGAGAGTCATTTTTTTAATGAGACCGGCTTTCTAACTCAGAACCAATTGGCAGCAACTTTATATGGCCTCAATCAATAATGCTCAGCCTTTTCTTCTCCGTATCAGTTTGCCTTATGATGCAAACTCTAAAATTTCTACCAGGGTTGGAAAGACGGCTCTGGCGGAGAACTTAGGCTCTGTTCCCAGCATCCACCTGTCAGCTCAAACCATCCATAACTCCTGTTCCAGGGGCGCCAATGCCCTCTTCTTGTCTCCATAGGAACTGCATGCATGTGGTGCACAGACATACATGTAGGTGAACAGTCATACATATAAAAAATTAATCTTTTAAAAACGTTTTCCAGTTAAAATAATATATTAAGAACATCCCTAAGACAACTATGTATTGGGGGTGGGGAGGGCAGAAATACTCATTTCTTCTTGGAGTAACAGTTTGATGTTTATGGTTGCCAATAATATTTCAGAACCTCCAAAACATTATGGGAAGATCCACACAGTCTGAACTTCATTCTTTCATAAAACTGACTCTATGGTCTCTCCTGAAATAGAACAACAGAGCTGACCACCTGAATATATTATGGGTTCAACCCAATTTCCACTACACTACCTACATTACACAATTAAGTACAAGAATATTTGAAGCTCATTTAAAAACATACTTTAAATTTTTATTTGTTTTTACTTATATAGAGATTTCGGTTATTTTAATGCTCAGTTTAATGAAGTTGTCCAGTGACCTCTAAGCTTGCTGAGCAACGGACTGGGAGAAGTGGAGATTCCCTTGCAGGGGCCGGGTATGAAGTGTGCAGCTGCTGGAGCTTGGCCACCCTTTGCCAGGTGCTGAGCTGGAACACATGTGGAGCCAGTAAGTCCCGGTCACTCATGTGCAAACCACACTGTCTTTCTTTCCTCGACCCCACATTCAGGAGGGCACCAAATCCCGATGTCCTGTGCAACTGTTCCTCCATCCTCCTAATGTTTGGATCCTTCAGCGGATTCCATTCCTCATCCACAGCAGCTCTGCCTGTAGACCAAGTGACCCTTTGCTGCGACTTGGCAAGACATTGGGATCATCGTTTCTTTAGCTTGGGATTGAGAGGGCTACATTTGCACTGAATGCCACCCTCCCACCCCCGATTTTTACTCTGAACTATCTACTTTACATATTTTCTAACAAACACAGTGAAGCTGAGTGTGCACTGATGTTTTTTTAGCTTTGAAAGCTCTTCTGGCCTCCTCACTTGTATTTCCAGCTTCAAGGCTCCCTCTGCTCCTCCTTCAGGAAGCAGACTTCCTGGAAACCCTCCCCAGTGGCCTTCAGGTGGTGGTGGCAGCACCAGCGAGCTTCCCTCCTACCCACTGGGATCCCACAGCATCAAACAGCATCTTCACTCCTCTTTCTTAAAGGCTGGGAGTCTCCTCAAAGTCATCACCATACCACCTGGCAAGCGGGGTGCCATCAGCAAATGTAGAGTGAGCGAAAGTCCAAGTCCAGTTTTATCAATGACACGAACCATTGCTTCATTAAATCTCATGCACTCAGTACAGCATCCACCCTAAAACTCGTGGCTTTGCTAGTTTCATACAATAAATTTCTTTAAAAGGCAGACATACATAACAAATACAATTACTTTTGGGCATTTGCATTTAATACTTTATCTGCTTCAAGTGGTATTATACAGAATACTAACTTGAAAGTGAATCCTTGTAAAGGCTTAAATGGCTACAAATAGGATTTTAATGTCTTTAAACAGATGTGTGTTTGTGTGTGTGTTGAGTTTCCTGGCCGCCTGAAGGGCGATGGAATCATTAATAACTCACATGAGATAGTATGTGCCTAGAATCCTAGCGCTTGGGAGTCTGAAACAGGAAGATAGCGATTTCAAGACCAGCCTGGCATCATAGTGACATGTTGACTCAAACAAATGATTCACTAATAAACCATGTGATGGATGCTATCCTGGGAAGCTCAGAAGTGATGGCGCACCACTGTCAGAACACCTGATCTGCTGGTGTGTCCATATGGCCATTAGAAATGTGATATCACCTCCAACTGTCTTCCCTGTCCCCCTAGTCTTTCTAGTCCAACCTCTTGAATGTTCTCTTTTTGCCCACAGGTTAAATTTAAATAGTTCTTCCTTGTCTAAGGATTAGCCCTGAATCCCTGTACCCTTCTCCCCACTGCAGCCTACACCCCCAAGCGACTAGGGAAGATGAGGAAGGGAGATGAAGGCAGAACCTAAACTTGGGCAATCAAGGATGACCTGCGCCTCTACTAGAGCTGAGTGGCTCAAGATGAGATGTAATTCCTAAACTCTACAATCTTTCAGTCGTACCAAGGAGACCGACTAGGAGGCATCGATGGGCACAGACGAAAGGACTTTATCCAGCTGTCAGCAGAGACGCCTGGCCAGATGCCTGGGGTGGTATGCTTCAAACCTCCCTGCAGGATATTCAGACTCACTCTTGATAGTGTAGAGGTCACAGCAACAAACCATAGTGACCTCCAGAAAGAAGCAGTGAACCACACCATCCCCCTGCCTCAGAGTCCTGACATTCTCACAGGGATTTCTACAAAAATCTCTCTTCTTTTCAGACCTAGTTTACTCATATTTATATTCTCAAACCTCGAGGGGCTGAGAACTCATACAGACAGTGATGAAGTTCTACCTAAGAACAATATAAATAAACCCAAACAGACCACAACTGGACAGGGCATTAGTGAATCTCACTGTCTGGGATTATAACAATATTTGTTTATTTCTACTTTTACATGTACAAATGTTGGCCTGATTGTATATCTGCGCACCACATGCATGCAGCACCCACAGAAGCCAAAAGAGGGCATCAGATCCCCTGAAACTGGAGTTACTGATGATTTTTGAGCTGCCAAGTGGGTGCTGGGAATTGAAGCCAGGTCCTTGGCAAGAGCAGCCAGAGCTCTTAACCATTGAGCCTTCTCTTCAACCCTGTTACTATCCTTAACATTTTTCTTTATTCTTGTAATTTCACACATATAGACATAGGAATAAGATCACATATGCCCTCCACTTCCTCTCCAACATGCCCATGACCTCATAACATATCCCCTTTTCAACTCTGGATCTTTTTAGCATAACCCACTAAACGCTGCTAGTGCTGCCCACATGCCCATGGGTGTGGGGTCATTCACTGGAGCATGGGAATCCCAGGAGTGGCCACATTCCCTAAAATGAATGATTCTCCTTCCCTCAGGAACTATCCATTGCCTGTAGCTCTTTAGTAAGGGCTGTAGCTCTGAGATCTTCTACTCTATCTACGCTGGGATTTCAGTAGGCTTGACCTTGTGCACTGCAGACACTGTGAGCTCCTGAGTCCAATAGCCATGACATTTCTAGAAAACCAGACTTTTACAGCACTCTGCCCCATCCTGAGATCTTAGATTCTTTCCATGATGGTCCCTGAGTCTTGGTGCGGTAGGGTAGGGGGTTAATACAGACACACTGCTCAGAGCTGAGCCCTCAGTCTCTTATTCTCAGCACTTTGATAATCCCTGCATCTCCACATTGACTGCTGCCCACTGCATAGAGAGAGAGGGAGAGAGACAGATTATTTGACTGATACATAAATAAACAGACAGACAGATGATTGATTGATTGATTGACAGAAATAAGACCTCTCTGACCAGGTCCTAGCTCAGGACTGGTCTCCACTCTGGGTCCACAGCTCCCCTGGAATACTATCCTGGCATCTGCCTTTCTGCTCTCCTTCCCTCCCTGTGAACTTGTCTGTAGAGTCCACAATTTTATTTATTATGTTGTTTCTTGATTTTGTGGAATGTCCCCATCCCCTGCCTGGTTTGTGGGGGGGAGTATCTCATAAGTAATTTGGATTCAGTAGTTATAGGGTAAATGAAGTTGAAAAGTATCAACACTACCGGCAACCCCACACGCTGGCATGCAGAAGCTGCATCTACAAAATCCTCACATTTAAAAATCAACACAAAAAATAATGTGGTTTTTTTTTTCAAAAACCAGACACTTTATACAGAATATTTTGCCAGTGGTTTATATATAATCACAATAAAAAGCAATGAGACGGCCATGTCTCTGAACATTCAGGCGCCAGCTGTTCACAAACACAGCCAGCACCTGATGGCCAGTTTGAGCAAACACGCGATTAGTCAATACGCCATAGGGAAGCATTCGCGTCCTCAGAGCTTTGTATATGACCAACACCTGAGCCAATTCACACTCCTGAGAATGAAGCTCAGCTGCCNNNNAGAGAACGGTGACAAAAACATGTCAAGAGACAGGCTCGTGGGACCTAAAATCTTGTGCACATGGCACATTTTCTCGCAGTCCCTTTTCACTGCTGCTGGTTTTGGCTCTGCACTGTCTTCCCTGCCGTTGTCACTCATCATTCCTGGTAGTCACTCGTCACTGGTGGTCCCCCTTACAAATATGTTCTGTGACATCCAACAGGCCAGATAGTTATTGGGGTATTTCCTCCGCCAGTCTAAGACCCTGCTGTGACTCAGGGACCTTGTACTCTGCTAATGCCAAGCCAAACAGATCCTGCCTCCTGGGACACCTGACAATCTACTTCTAGAGGCTCACCTCCCTACCCTTTTAAGCCTCACACTGCCCCAACTGTACAAACGTCCTAGCTTTAAAATTACCTGCCCTTTCCCTGCTCCTCCTAAATGCCAACTCTTTCCTCTCTGAGTCTCAGCAAACAAAAAGATGAACTCACTAATTTATAATGAAGTGTGAATGAGAGAGGTCAAATATCCTACCACAAAGCAGAAAATAGGTAGACTCCGAATCCTTGCCTGGGTTGTCATTGTTTTCTGAAGGATGGTGCTGCCCAGGCAGGCAACATTAGATCCCACAGTGTGAACAAAAAACAAGGCTTCAGTTGAACATGCATCACACATCAAGCATGCCTTAAGAAAGTTCTGCACATCTGCTCTGCACTTTCCATAGCACATGAAACATATATGCAACTCAGCCCAGAACAGGCATCGGGGAGATTAAAGGCAAAAGCACTAGGCCGTGTAGAGAGAGATAGTCTACAGATGAAAGCTGGGTTTGGAGGCAAAAGATCCCCTGTCTAGAAAGCCCTTCCTGAATCAGTGAGTTTAAGCCCTTGTTCCCTAAGGCCATCTCCAACCCCCCTGTGAACAGTCACCCAAACTTACAGTCTTGTAAGTGATCAGATGTTAACCACTCTTCAGCCTTATCTGACGGCACAAACTTGAAAGGCTGAGGCAGGAGGATCACTGTAAATGTGAGGCCAGCCTGGGACACATAGCAAAACACTATTTTAAAAAAAAAAATCCCAGCATGGAAAGGAGAGGGGGGCGTGAAGTCCCAGCCCTAGCTGAGGAGATCCTATTGGCAGCTGATACACAGATTCAGCAGAGGACCAGTCAGTTTTCTTGAAAGGTGTGGCCCTCTGAAGGCCCATCCACTCCAGAGGAGGCCACGCGTCCAAGAGTGTGGGCAGCACAAACTGGAGACAATGGGTTAAAAAGACAAAGAGGACACAGAGTTGGGTGGGTAGAGAGGTGAGGGGGGGTCTGAGCGAGGCTGGGGAGGGATGAATATGATCGAATCACATGTATGAAATTCTCAAATAACTGAGAGGGGGGAAATGGGAGGGGGCAGAGAGACAAAAACAGACAGAGACAGAGAAAAAAAATACAGAGAATTGAATAGAGAGGGGAGGAGAGGCAAGCAGAGGAGAGAGAGATTTCATATTTAACATTTTTATTGGCAACTCAAAATGATTAGAAAAAAACAGCAGAGCTATGTAAATCGCCTTGGTATTTATTTCATGGGTTGCGCTTGTCCTCTTTAAATTAAATATGGGCTTCAGAACAAGGGCAGAGAAGCACACGGCTTTCCCTGTCGTGACCTCTGAAGGGCTGCAGCTCTCGTCCTGGGCACATTTACAATCCCTCTCTCAATATCCATGACCTCTGATTTACAGCAAACTGGATTGAAATTTTAAAATGCACTCTCTTGGATTCTTGTGAGGTTGATTGGGAGTTAATCAGGGCTTTCCAATTAAAAGTGTACAATTAAATGTGTCTTTTAGGCCCGACATTTATGCAGATTGTATTTCTCCCATGGCCGTGCATTAACTCTGTTTGGGTTTGCTGATCAGAACTTGGTGGATACTAAAGACCTGTTAGCATCCAGCTCTAACAAGGCCAAAGCTCAAATCAAATACACACTAAGACATCGGCAATTTTGATGTGGCTTTGGAGGGAAGAGCCATCAGTGGATTGTGTTGGCAATTTTTTGTTAAAATTATATTAGAGTTTTATTATGGTGGTTGGATTGTATTAAAACCTTGATTTTTTAAAAAAATAGTGAATATGATACGGAAAATTGTTAATGCAGTAGGAGTTTTCCTGACTACAACGCTCAGAGATGGCATCTTGGGAAGGGGGGAGTATATGGGGGGCACCAGGGGTGAGCTGAGCTCAGAATGCTTCCCCATCTGGGCTGACGCTCACCACTTCTCCACAACTCAGCTCACTTCAACACCAGCTTCTTGAAAGATTGAACTAGTTTATGGGTGAAGTGCTTTTATAAATTTCATTTCAGAAGGGACCACAGGTTCAATAAAGAGAGTTTTTCATTTAATTAATATTTATTGACTGAAGGCTGAGCCAAGCACTGCAGTCAGCAGCAGAGGAACAAGAGGGGCACATGAAACACGGTCCCCTCCTGTAAGGATCACCTGAGGGGGAGAAATAATGGTAAGCAACGCAGGAGATGCAAAGGACTCCTAGAAAGACACACCCACCACCCGGGAGAGCTGAGGAAAGCCCCTGGAGGTAGCAGAGCAGAGTCCACGGAGGGGAAGGCATCCTGGGTCTAAGTCTAAGCTCAAGAAACAGGCAGATAAGAGGGAAGCCTGGAGATGCATGCAGAGCAGTAACTCACTCTTGTATCTGCAGTGAGACAGTAATTCTGGAAGAGGACACCCCCTGTGAGTCAGACAAGGGGGCCTGGGGTTCAGCTGCTCCCAGGGTGAAGAGGCATCAAGATGAACACAGTTTTCACAGCCCCGATGACATCTAATGCTGGCAATTATCTTTAAATCCTCACGATCTTAGCTGGCACAGACTTACTTTAGAGGAACATTTGCCTTTAAGGGCTAGTTCATTGCCAGGGTATATTTGTTCATTTTTACTCCGTCCCTATTCTTACACAAACATTCGTCGGATTCACATAGCACACACTGCCTGCTCACACCACCAAAATGCAGATGTATGTGTGTGCCACCCTTGATTTAGGATGGCGTTCCAATTCACTAGCAACGGTCACAAAGGGAATACAAACCTACCCGTGCAGAATTACAATTTGAGGAGATTCATGCTTTCAACCTACAACCAGCTCATTGCTTTACTCTGCATACGTCCCTGCTCCTGAGTCCCTAAAAGTGCTCACAGAAATAAACAGGAGTATGCTCTAAGCTTTGTTGAAAATGTTAGGACTTAACGTCATGTGTTTTGAAAAATAAAAACCAAGAACACTTATAACCTTGACCTTCCCACCACCGGGGCATACCCCTGGATAAGTATGATTTAGAGCTATTAAAGCAGACCATGATGAAACTGTTTTCTTATAGTAGAGGGAAGGTCAGATACCATCAGCTGCCTTAATGATGCAGTGGCTGTCTCTCTCCAACTGGGCAAAGTACAGTGCACTCTCATTAATCAGAATTCAATTATTTGTGAAACTGATATCAAATTGTTTTATTTAAGTGAAAAAATAATTTCTTGGTTTTTTGTTTGTTTGTTTGTTCCCCCCCTCCAATTCGACCACACGATCAGAAAGGATACACAAATTTACCACTCATTCAGGGCTTCGATATCTGTAAAGTTTCCTATAAAACAGAATGGAAATGCTTTTCTTCCTACATCTTGGGTTTCAGAGATGCAGTAGCTGATACTGGTGATTTGCTCATTAACTATGAAATATGCAAAATAGGAGGAAAATATTTGATAAAGAAAACACCAAGTGTCTCATGCTTAAAAGGCCTGGCATGTGCTTAAGGGGCTAACCTTAATTTGTCATTGATTTTTTAGAATCCACTACTGGTAAGTGAGCTAGCTGGGTCTAGACTTTGCAGGCATTCTCCTAGGCATAGCTGAAACCTGGGGAGGGGGCCACCCTGACAAAGCCAGCTGCCCAAGCATAAAAGTCGGGGCTGGCAGTGTCAGGACAGATTCAGCAAAGGCCGGCTTGCCGGAAGCTGCCTTTCCATGAAGGAACCTTACCACTAGAAGCTATTTGCATAAATATTATTTGACGCTTCGGTAGCCTTATCATATTTTAAATGTTCCTTGTTTATAAACTACCACACCGGGTTCTTATCTGTGATGTCCTTGGATTACCAACCACAGACTTGAAAGTGAGCCAAAATCGTGTGCCCCAGACTTCCTACAAGCAGAGCATTGAAATCCTGGCCAGTTGCTGTAGAGTGTTTGGGCTGTATTTTCACTTCCCTTTTAAATATAGATGAACAGTTTCTAAATGTAAACCTCCTAGAGCACTCCCTCTCATTGACAGGCATGCTAGGACATGTCACAACCACAAATATTCCCGAGGAACTGCCTAGGAAGGGGCATCATTAAAAGGCCAAAGACCTTACCGTTATCCTCTTCTCTCCCTGCTAGCTAAATGTTTACAGGAAACCAGCAAGCCACCACACCGTCATTGTAAACTGGGTCCACTAAAAGTAATTCCTAGTGTGCCGTGCCGTGCATTCAACCGAATTACATACAATTTGCTTCCAAAACGAGATCCACATCATTTGTAGGTTATTTCTCAAGATTACCAGTTCTAGCCAAGAAATACCCCAACCGGGGGACCTCAGAACTATCATTTTCAATTGCCACGGTCGGAGGGAAAGAGGGAGGAGAAGGAGCAAGAAGACGTGTGGCGATTAGCCACCCATAAGAAGGCTCCCCATGCTCCTCCTCCCCATCACAAGGCCGGCGTCAGTCAGTCGCCTGCATCTGTCCCCACCTCGCCCCCTCCCGTCTGCGCTGCGCTGGCACCCAGTGGTAGGCCCAGGAGAAGACAAACACAACCCAAGCGTTAGCTACAGACACTTAACATTCCTAACTTTTTTTTCTCTCTCTCACTGTGTGTGCCTCAAAGGTAAGCAGAGAAGAAAAAAAAATTACAGGAGTATGAGATAAGCCTTCGTGACAAAGGACGCCCTGGAGTTTTAAAATCTCCCCCAGACTACCTTACAAACACTCACATTCGCCCCTCTACTGTCCCCACGCCCCAGCAAAGGGCTACTTTCCCGAGCTGGGTTCCAGGGCTCCTTTCCCTGGGTGCAGGACAGTGTGCATCCTTCTGCATTCGGCCCACGCGCATCCCGCATCCCTGCCCACGCCCCGGGCCACGCGTCCCCCAGGATGAGTCCTAGGTGCCCAGGCTGCCGCGGAGCCCTCGCACACTACACACGCCACCCAAGCTCCACGGAGAGCCAAGCCCCACGCCCGAGGACCTTAGGGACCTCCCAAGTGCCCACGCTCGCTGCATGGCAGCGCTTACCTGTCCGTGCGGTGCCACGCGTGCCCCCGCGCACCC
>LOEQ01000049.1:78813-93848 GCA_001685075.1 Bramus lutescens | reverse complement strand
TCTCTCTCTCTCTCTCTCTCTCTCTCTCTCTCTCTCTCTCTCTCTCCCCACCCTACCCCCACCCCCGGAGAGAAGCTCAGCTAAGGCAAGTCTTGGACTCACTAGTAGTGCAACCTGGCTCTGAACCTGTGACCTATCCTTGCCTCACCCACCTGAGGCCTGGACCACAAGTGTGCACCTCCTAACCAGCAATACCTACACTCAACAGTGACAATGATGCCTGTGTCCAGACGGCAGCTACCCACCACTCTGCCTCTGGCTACAAGGGGGTAGCAGTCTAACTGGACATCTGGTCCTTAAGGTCACTGGTGTGGCACCTGCCAGGCAGTGAACATCTACCAG
Source organism: Bramus lutescens (assembly GCA_001685075.1). Taxonomy (NCBI): domain Eukaryota; kingdom Metazoa; phylum Chordata; class Mammalia; order Rodentia; family Cricetidae; genus Bramus; species Bramus lutescens. The sequence goes on along the minus strand of LOEQ01000049.1, from coordinate 93,506 downwards.
GAGGAAGGCTCAGTGCTCATCACTTCTAATAAGCTCCACCCCCAAAGCAGACCCTCCTTAAAACCCTGAGTACAAACAGCTTTCTTCTGGAAACACGGCACTAACACATTCTGGAAACATTCTCTATTGTTAACTGGGGACAAACTAGGAAGAACTCTCACACCACAACTACCTCTGAGATGCAGAGGAGCCAACAGCACACACCTGAAAATGATTTTAACCCCCAGCCCCGTCAAAGTGCCCACAAGGTTGTCCTCTTTGACTCTAGAAAAATGGTGTGGATTTGTTAAATTTCTATAAACACACTGAAGTTTGTAGAAGCTAGAGACACCCGAACTCAGGCATGACACATGCTTCTGCATCAGGACTCCCAGAGAGGGGTTAGAGGCCATGTGCACAGCTAGTAACACTTGAGCACCAGGACCTTGTCTACTGGAAATCTGGGGCAGGAGGAAGCCCACAAAAGACTCTAAAGAGTCTGGAAAAACAGCAGAAAGAAATTCAATGGAACACAGAGAGCTCTGTGGAGAGGTGGGAGGCCCTGGTCAAGTCAGGGGTCGATGGGTGCCAGCAAACTCTCTCAGACAACTGCACTGCCCAGCTAAGGACCAGTTGTAAATAAACAGTCCACTTACCCTCAATTTCAGTCCAGTTGACGGCGACTTCCGCTATTGGAATTTTAAGAAACTGTGCTATATATAGCAGTTCTACATCAAATGCCCTGAAACAGAAAATATATTGTTTATTTTAGAAAGGACAAGTAGGGGCATCAATCAGATGTCTAGCAGGGCAGATGTGAAACTTCTACGTAAAACTGAAGGCCAGGCCCACAGAGGGTCAAATAAGTGGACACTGAGTGGATCAAAAGCTTCAAGGAAAACAAGAACATTTAAATGAGAAATGCTGAACCTCAACCACAGCTCAGAAACCCTCAGATAAAGTCTGCTTTGTGTGCTTGGCAGACACACCTTAATCCTAGGAGTTTGCAAGAAGGATGCTTTCTCTCTCAGCCTTCCCCGGCTAGCGATACAGACATGCCAGGCTCCTGAAAGGGTCACTCTGGTCACCTGGAGCTGCTTCTCCATGTTCTCCTCTCAGCCAGGGTCCCTGCCCCTTCCCTATGCTGTCTTGGATAGAGTGGGCTGGCAGCTATGAATCCTCCCTAGTCTGGAAGGCTGTAGTGACAGGCACACCCACGGGGTTACTCTGTCCCAATGCACATTTGCAGCTGTGTCTAGCTTGGATCCTTCCTTTGACACAGAAACACATCTTCAGATGCACTAACTTCATCAAGAAAGCAAAACCGCAGCCGGGGCAGGGGCTGGGAATGCTGGGTAAGCCTCTGAGAACCGAGAATGATTAGCATGGGACGCTGACCTCGGAACAAAATCAGACACCTGGACCCGAAGACCACCTACTTTACACTCCACCCATTTTAATCGAGGAAATTAAAGACTTCACACACACACACACACACACACACACACACACACACACGATAATTTAAATTTTGACTCTAAGAAAATTTTTGGGAGTTTATCTGAAACCTATTTCTAGGGAGGATGACTGATCTTCAGAAACAGATTCACAAACGTGGTAGACATCGAACATGGGCATATCTTAGATAATCATGGCTACCCATCAGGAACAAGTTACAGAGAACCTGCAATTAATGCTCAGCAAGGATGCTTTCAGCAGTATCCCCGGGCAATGAAAATGCCAAGCACTCTTTGTAGCAGAGGAGATTAGTGAGTCAAGTCAGGAGGGATTCCTTCCCTTCTAGAACTTTCTTCCTCCCTGGAGCTGGAGATTGAGCCCAGAGCCTCATGCACACAAGCACTCTTCCAACTAAATGACATTTGCCTCAAGAGCCTGTGCTTGGAGGAGAGAAATCAGACTTAAGGAATGACCCCAGGGAGCAAGAACAGGTGTGATGACTGTCACAGCACATGGGACAGACGGGACACAGGTGGGGCAGCTTTGCAATTCCTCCAAAGGTCACGGGCAGCCACTGCAGGATTTGAAGCAGAAATGTGAGTGTGATTACAAAGATCCTTTGGGCTGCGAGGTGGTGGAGGTGGAGAGAAACTAACAGCTTGTGGCCATGGCTGGACACATGCAGGGGCTGAATCAACGTCAGGGCTAGTTCAGGAGACAGGAATGACAAGTATGTAATGTAGGAGAGGGACAAGATGCGGGAGATGAAGGCAGCAAACAGGGCACTCTTTCAATAAAAGGCTGTGGACGGAGCAAACAGGACTGGAGCCAAAGGACACAGACAGGGTCAATGGATGAAGGCAGATAAGGAAAGGATGAACACACGAGAGAAAAGAAATGGAAAAGGCCAGGTTTGAAGATGGCAAGAGAGAGCTCAGCAAAGAGCCAGGCTGAGGAGGGAGACCCACCAACTGGAAAGGAGCCTGAGGGGCAGAGGGAGGCTTAAGGGTGAATTCTAGCCACACAGCTGACACTGCCTGTGTCAGGTGAGCATATAACACGCGTGTCAATCTGCCTCCATCTGGATGTTCGTCATATCCAGGTGAGACAGCAGGCCTGTATCTTATCATCTGGATGCCAGATAGGAAGGCAAGCATGAGACAGTCCAGTCAGAAACCTACCATCGTTCGATGTGCAGAGATGAGAAGGTCCGGGCTGCTGCTTCTCGGGTCAGTAATTTGAACCCGCACTGTGTGTCCCTGATTCCTTTGACACAAAGGAACCACACCAGGAAATGGAATCCATACATAAGCAGAGTACGGAAGTAAGAGCGCTAAAACAAGGGCAAAAGAGAAATCATTTTTTCCATTCTGGGAGACACTAAAAACCAAATACGGGCACTGGGGTGGGGGCCCTTCAGTCTGGACAGCAGGCATTGGAGGCATTGTGAGCAGGATGCTGCTTCAAGAGCAGAGCATCATGGGAGAAGTTACTGTTTCCTGGGGCCTGGGTAAGAGTAGAAGTTCAGGACCCGAGGGGCCAGCTCTGCATTTCTTATCTGCTTTTGTTTTTAACCATCCGTGTAAGAACAAATACAACAGAAAGGTGTCCTCTGGAGCGGAGCTGAGCCCTGCCTCCGAGGCCGAGAGCAAGCTGGCCTTGAGTAAATTACAGCGGAATGGCGTCCACTTTACAGAGTTAGTAGGAGAGTAAAATAGAATTATGTCAAAGCTGTGAGCCATGTGCTTGTCCAGAGAGTTAACAGTATCGGTTTCATACGGAAGGCTGACAGCTTTCCTCTCAAGCACAGCTCAGCTCCACTGTGACTGGGCGGGAAGGGATATCAAAGCCCCCATCTACGAAACATGTGAAGTCCTCCTCCTCTGTCACCAATCATGTTCTGATGCAGTGGCTCTTACCTCTCTAAGCAGGTGGGGGCGGGGAAATCTCATCTTAACACACTTTGGGAAGCTCACATCTGCTTCTCAGTGTCTTCCACATAAAATACTCCCAATAAGTACCGGAAGACTGACTAATCTCCTCAAAGGGCAATTATACTAAGGAAAGTGACAAACAGAAACCGAAAAATAGGAAAATGAAAATTCAAGGTGGAAATCACACACGCAAACTTCTGCATGAACAGTTTTCAATGTGATTTGCATGAGCATGGGAAAACATTCCCATGCTTTGTTTGGTGGTAACTGGGCTTTGTCATATTTTAGAATGCAGCTGTTTATTAAAAAGCAGAAGGTGAGTTATTCACAAGAAAAGTTTAATGTGTTTGTTTTGTTTTTTTTGAGACAGCTTTTCTCTATGTAGCTCTGGCTGTCCTAGAACTCTCTCCATAGTCCAAGCTGGCTTTAAACTCACAGAGATCAGCCTGCCTCTGCCTCCTGAATGTGGGATTAAAAGTGTGTGCCACTGACGGCCAGCCTAATTTATCTGATCTGATTTCTAACACATGTGAAAGCATAATAGGGACAGAGAGATGACTCAGCAGGTAAGAAGAGCACTGGCTGCTCTTGCGGAAGACCTGGGCTCAATTTCTCGCAGTTCCAGGGCCTCTGATGCCCTCTTCCGGCCTCCAAAGTTACTTCACATGTGTGGTTCATATACACGTAAGCAAAACATACATACATATAAAATAAAAAATAAAGAAGAAAAAAGCAAAATAAATCTAGATAAACCACAAAGAAAATCTTGCTTTAATTTTTGAAACTTAACTTAAAAATTAGAAGATACCTAAAATATATTATGAGACAGACTTCAGTAGATGAAGTTAACAAAGAAATAGAGTTTAAGCTGGGCAGTGGTGGCACACGCCTTTAATCCCAGCACCCAGGAGGCAGAAGCAGGCAGATCTCTTTGAGTTTGAGGTCAGCTTGTTCTACACAGCCAGTTCCAGCACAGCTAGGACTGTTACACAGAGGGAAAAAAAAAGTCTAATTTCTAAAATGGATATTTAGTATTAGGAAAGATACTGTCTCAGAATTAATAACAGTATTCCCCAAGATCTATAAAGTGCAGGAAGAAGGAGAAATATAAAGCTTACTGGTAATTTCTTTAAAAACTAAAGGCATCAAACAAATGCCAAAGGATTCCACTCCTGAGTGCTTCTAAATGATAAACTCCAAAGGCACCCACAAAGAAACTAGAGCAGTCTATGTGTGCCTCACCTGCCTTCCTGGAGAGCAGGAATGATACTGAGGATGCAGTAAATCACAGAAAAGCAGCATCCAGATGCTGATCGTAAGCCACTCAGCCTGCTATTTGGCGCCCTAATTCTTTGATGATTTTTTTCCACTGTGCTTGGACTGGTCCCCATGGCTTATGTTATGTGTGGTGTAGGAGGAGAAATAAAAGGCCATGCTATCAGTCCTCAACTAGATGCCTTGCGCCTCCTGGAAACAGCTTTTCCTAAGGCAGGAGTAGCTCTCTAATGAGCTGGGCTGCAGTCCCACTAGGTGGCAGTCACGAGCAGCAATGCAGCAGGCAGTCCCCACTTGCCAGGGAGTGGATCAGGCCTTCCTCTGCACGATGGGCCAGAAGCCCTGAATCAACCACTAGGTTGAGAGGTGAAGAAACGGATATAGAACAAGACGCAATAAATATGTAGACCTGGGAGAGTCCTAATCATGCCTCAGCCTCCAGAGAGCTGGGAGCCCCACTGTGCCAGGCTTCACGAACAGAAGTTCTAAGTCAAGAGAATTTACATCCTTAAAAATAAAACCAAAGGCTGAGGATGCAACTCAGTGCTGAAGCACCAGCCTAGAGCACACAAGGCCCTGGCTTTGAGCCTCAGTACTTCAGGAAAACAAAGGGTTAACCCAAAACACACAGCCCAGCAGCACAGAGGCCGCCTCTCTCCTCGCCTCTCTCCTCCTTGATGATTCCAGTGGTTCCTGATTCGTTTCTCATTCTTTATTTTCCTTCACCAAACAGATTAGCCCTGGCCTATAGTGCTTCATATTAAAAATAAAAAAGATTTACTTTAATTTAATGTGTATACGTGCTTTGTCTGCAAGTACGTCTGTACCACATACATACATACAGTTCCAGAAAAATGTGCTGGATCTCCTGAAACAGGAGCTGTAGATGGTTGTCAGCCACCATGTGGGAGCTGGGAACTGAATCCAGTGCTCGTAACCACTGAGCCAACTCTAGCCGCAAGCTTCATAGTTTTAAAAGGGAAAATTTACTCAGATTTCTTTAAATTAATGTCAACCTGTTTTCATCTGCAAAGCAAATTTTGCTGTGTTTGCGGAGATAATTCTGCTGTGCTCATAGCCTCATGCTCAGGTCATACAAAGCAGTACTCCACACACACCCTCATGACAGTCTGCTGGCTGGGATCAGTGTCCTCCTGGGACATAGTCACATCCCCTTTGATGAATTCAGGACCTCACTACCTCAGCAAGGTGCTACCCCTCCTGGACACATATTTTTTCCTTTCTTTCTCCCAAGTATAAAGATGTCAATCAAGTTCAACTTGCCTCTCTCTCAGCTTTCTGTAATAAATGTTTACGATAGTGATATTCTCCATGCTTAACAGATTAACATTTTCAAACAGTAATGAGAACTGCATAGGACATAAAATACTAACTAGATACTAAAATCAATTATTTTGGAGCCAGAGAGATGGCTCAGTGGTTAAGAGCACTGGCTGTTTTTACAGCAGTCTTGGGTTCGGTTCCCAGCACCACACTGTGGCTCACAGACATCTCTAACTCCAGCTTTAGGAATCTAGTGTCCTCCTTTGTCAGAGCCAGTCATGCACACAGTACACAGACATATAGCACACAGGCAGAATGGTCATATACATAAAATAAAAATATAAGTATCTTATGAAAGTTTATTTCTGAAAAAAATGAGTGTTTAGGGAAACTCATGTTCGAGTCCCCTTCCAGCTTCAGGAGCTGTCTCTCTGCTTCCCAGAGAATTCTGCTGCCTTGCCCGTAAACACCTGCAACCCTGCTGCCAGTGTCTTGATAGAGTTTAAACTCTCCTCCTACCAAATTACAGAATCATGGAGGAGGGGTATTTAATTTTATTTTAATAGTTCTAGAATTAATGTGAACAAAAGTAACCTGTGACCTGCTGAAAAGGCAGGCCAGGGTCTCATCCTAGAGGCTGACTCAGAGTGATGGGCTAGCCCACTCTAATGTACTATAAGGTCTCCCCAGGTAATCAGCCACACACTGACACTGACACTGATGAACCCCTGCAAACATGGCGGCTACTGGAAACCCTGACTGTGACTTCTCAAACACATAGACACACACACACACACACACACACACACACACACACACACACACACACAAAACCCTCCTCATTGAAATTTTTAGCCTTGGAGTTGCTCTAGCTTTTTAGGTGTGATCTACAAAAGAGCAGCCTGCACCTGCAGTTTTTGGTGACCTGTAAAAGGAACCAGCATGAGTCTGACAATTGTCAGTTAAATGATTTTTTTTACTGACATGAAACAAGAAATATCTAAACTCTGAACAAAATTCAAAATATACTTGGAATAGAACTTACTTGGAACTAGGAAAATTTCAGAGTTTGTATGTTTAGAATAGTTTGTATACACCCACACACATACACACACACAATTTAAAAAAGAAACTTTTGTTTAGAAAAGTCTGCCTTGTCCGAATGATGCCCTCTGTATCTTAGACACAATCCTAAGAATGCTTATATCCTGAGGTAGAGCCTCACCCATCCTGTGTACTCACGCTAATCTTGCATGAATTCCAGTGAGGTTGAAGGGAAGTGAATTTTTGAGAGAAAACACAGGAATCCATTTCTTATCAGATGTGCTTGTGTGTGTAAAAGGAGGTTAAAGGTTAACAAGCTACTATCTGTGGCAGCTTGGGAAAGCCTCACCTGAGCAATTGATTCTTTCTCCAAATGAGCTCGAGACCCACAGGCGATGGCCATTTGATCCTGAGGTAAAAGCAACACCATAATTTTCTTTAATATTTAAGAATCACATATGAACGCACTCATCTTCAATGCAAACGTCTCACCTTTAGGAACACTTTGAAAAAATAACACTAATATTTATAGTCTATTGAGGGGTGAAGCATATGTACAGCCTGGAGACAGCTAGTCATACTTATTAGGATTCTGTTGGGTGTGGTGGCACACACCTTTAATCCCAGCACTTGGGAGGCAGATAGAGGTGGATCTCTGTGAGTTCAAGGCTAGCCTGGTCCACACAGTGAGAACCTGTCTCTAAACAAAAAGAAAGTTGAACTTTAGGTAAATTCTGACTTCGCTTTTGAGCCCTGTGTCTGACCTTCCCATGCAGTGAATCCTTATACTCACAGGCCACGGCCGGAGATCACTCAGCCCCTTTTCTAGTTTTTCAACATCTGGAAACTTTGTGGCTCCATCAGCATCCGCCATGAGGATCTTCTCTCCTCGAGAACTGAATACACCCTGAATTCACAAATTCGAGGAGAAAGAAAGTTGCTTAGAACTAAGTTCAAACTCCACGGCATCTCAGCTCATTCTGAGTGGAGTATTAGGTATAATATGGCAGGAGGAGGCCAAAGTTCATAGCTATGCAGCTAGGACGGCCCTCATGTATCTCCTGCCCATTCCATTGCTGCGAGCATCTCAAACTCCTCCCCTAATACCCTGGAACTGCCAGTCTGAATGCAGTCAACATGGAGGAGGGAAGGAGTCCTCAGCACTAGCACAGAAAGCAGGACACACCTCACACATCTATGTGCCCATGTTAGGGAGTCAGTGTCACATGACTCAAGGCAACTCGTACACACATAAAGAATTGTCCCCAAACAGAAATAACACACATGTTCTGAGTGCATCTGTAATCCCCACTCAGGAGGAGGAAGCAGGAGGATTTCCAGTCTGAAGCCTCATATTCTTGAGAAGTACACAGTGAAAGTGACTTTTTTTTTATTATGGTGCCATAAGTATTTTAAATTAGTGGCTGAACAGGGCAAAGGTGGTGTCACTAACGTTTTACTGTCTGCTGGGGCAACTGACACTTGGTAAATCAGTTTGGCCATTGGTACAAACCGTGATGACCCGTGCATATATTTACAAGAAAATTAATTTCTGCGGTGTGCCGGAGTGACACAGCACTTGGTCAGCACTCATGCTGACTGCAGACATGACTCATGTATGCAGCACAGAACTCTCATCACTGTCCCTGTGCTAGGGCTGACCCCTCCTCAGCATGCCTCCGTCTTCCTCAGACTCATCTCCACTGACTGTGGGCATCCGCCGTGTATCCCCCCTTTCTGTTGTCAGCACCGCTGTATGAATAAACTAACCCTCAGACAACACAACACTGGATGAGGTCGGATGATTGTTCTCAAGTCTGACTCTGGGTTAAGTCTAAAGACACTCAGGGAACACTGTGAGGAGGCCAAGAGGGGACACTGTGGGGTGACTGTGATTAATTTACATAATCTCCATGTATGAAAACATTTAATGAAACATTATTTTCCTCAACACGTGCTGCTGATTTAATTTAATTTTATGTGTGTGAGTGCTTTTCCTGCAGGCACTGTACATGCACAGTACATAGACAGTACGTGCAGAGACCAGAAGGGGATACTGGATCCCAGGAACTAGAGTTACAGGTGGCTGTAAACCACTGTGTGAGGACCTGGAAACAAACCCGAGTCCTCTACAAGAACAGTCAGTGCTCTTAACTGCTGAGCCATTTCCCTAAGTTTAATGTTTTATTTTAAACAACAAAAGTGAATAAAGAAACAAACAAGTAAATGAATGAAATGAATCAATATCCAGGTGACAGAATGCCCTAGGAGCATTTTGTCTTCATGAGGAAAAGGAAGAGAAAGATGAGAGCCAGGGCCTCTGCTGACAACTGGGAGAGCTAATGAGAGTCTGGCCTGCTTGCTCGAGGCTTCTTTTTGGGGAAAATATAAACCACTAGTCATCTCAGAGTGTTATCTGGATTTGCTTTCACATGAACTGGGTTTTTGGTCCTTTCTACAGTTTAAATTGTTTTCTACCTGACAGGCCTTGACAAGAAACACCCTACTCTGGCTTGGGCCTTGAATCTCCTCACAGGAGCCTCTGCTCTTCACTCCACTGTGTAGACAATCGTCTTTCCTGCTGCACAGTGCTCCACATCAGCAGACCCAGGAGTCACCTGACTTCATGCTACCAGGCTCTGCTGTGTCTTCACAAGGGAAAGTGCAACACACAAGAGTGTGCTGTCCTTGTGTGAGCAGGGACATTCTGGCCTCAGCAAAGACAACAGGACACTCTACACAAACACAAACGTTTTCTGTCTCATCTAATACATTACAGACAGCATATGAAAGTCAGACTTCATCAAATCAATATAATTATTAAAGTTCTTGATATCTTCACTTCAATTCCTGCTATTTGATATGTGGTATTATATGCTGAAAAGGAGGTTTTCTATATGCCTTATATTTTAAACAAAAATGTGAATTATTACCATCCGTACAGCACCACCTTTCCCACGATTCTGAACCAGCGTTATCACTCGTACTTTGTCACTTCCGTATTTCTGGCAGTATTTTAAAGCGACCTGTTGATGATATAGAAGTCAGAATACAGTTAGCTTGGAGAAGTGATGTCAGGATGTGAGTTACCCTGATGTGATCAGAACATGTCAAATACATGTACTGAAATCCCACATTGTGTCCCATAAACAGAAACACTTACCACCTGTCAGTCAGGGTACACGTAATTAATAAAACACAAAGATGAGCAATAACTCATACTCCACAAGTCACACAGACTGGGCTTTTTTCACTCGGGCAGACACCGCCACTGCAGCTTATATTTCTTTAGACAGGTTGGCCTTTGGCAATTCCATGGTGGATTGTCTTGAGTGTTAACTGAGAGTGGCCCACTGTGGGTGGCACCATTCTCTAGGCCAGAACACTGTGTGGCTGCAGAAAGTTAGCAAGCAAACAGGCAGTATGAGTGCACTTGTTTCTCTCTGCCCCCGACTGTGGATGTCACGTGACCAGCTGACTCCAGCTCCTGCCTCTGTGACTTCCCTTCAGTGACGAACCCGTTCCTGCAAAGTTCCTTCTTTGCTCGGGGCATTTTATGAACAACAGAGGTGAACATGGGACAGGAAGTAACGAGCACAGCTTTGGGTTCCCCCAGCAAGTGGAGCGGCATGTCCTAAATGGCTCCAAGTTTCCCACCGACCAGCCATTCTAAAAGAACTCATACTTACCTGTGACGTCTGGTCTTGACTGCCATCATCAACTACTATCACTTCATAAGTGAACATAGGGTCCTGCTTCTGCAAAAAGCAAAAATAACAAATCATAATTTGGCAAAACTATGATAGAGATTAATAAAGTTATAACAGTATTTTAAATGTTTGCACATTTGTGTGGGGGGGGGATAACCCTGGTGCATATACAGAGGTCAGAGGACAACTTGTATGGGTCCACTCTCTTCTACCATGTGAGACACAGGTAGCAAACTCAGATGGTCAGACTTGGCTGCAGGGTCTTTACCCTATGAGCCAGCCACCTTGGCAGCCTGTAAACTGCAATTTAAAAACCATTTTCTTTCAAATTTATTTTGATATTGTATGTGTGCACACTCACACACGTGGGCATGCACATGCATGGAGGTCAGAGGACCTCCCACTGTGGCTTCTCAGGAACTGAACACAGGTCATCAGGCTTGCACAGCAAGAGCCTTTACCCACCAAGACGTCTTCCCAGCCCTAACAAAGTTGTCATTTAAGCAAGAGCTGTGCTACTGAATATAAAATGTGCAAGCATTGAAAAAAGACATCTTTTAGGGTTGGGAATACAGCCCCTGCAGCATGCCTGCCTAGGATAGTTGAACATCTGCATGCATGTTGAAATGTTAGTAAGCCCAGCAGTGGCGACTGTTTCTGAGAAAGGCTGTACTACAATATTTTATTTTTGTGTGATTAGTTATCATTTAAAATTTTAAGGCTGTAATATCATATCACATAATCAATATGCACTCATTTGAGAAGCATACTGCTACAGTCTCTGTTATAAGGGCCCCCGTGGATCTCTGTACAAGAGTACTGCACACGCATAGACGTCACAGAAGTGAGCCTGCCCTCATTCACTGGTACATAATCTACATCACCAAACAAGAGACAATTAGGAGGGGGAGTGGACATCGGAGGAGAAATGGCAGCTCCCTGGTTTGCCTCCTGGAAGTAGCATGCTGCATGCTGGGCCTGCCTCTCAGAGAGACCTAGCTGGGGGTCTACAACTGATGACCTGCTTCAGTTTTAACTGGAGATGTGACATTGAAAGAGAAGTGATACCTGTCTCTTTTCTAGGTAGTTCAGGGCTTCATCCATCATCACAGGCACTAAAGAGAAAAAAATATTTTATACAATGCTTTTGAAAATGAGTTAGCAAGCCCAGCATACTTTATTCACATAGGAAGACATGCCTGTCATCTACCAAGACCCTCAGGGATGTCACTCAGTCTATCCTCACCCAGAATGTCCCTTGTTGTCACCACAGGACTTCTCTAGAAGGCTTCAGTCCTGCCACCTCACTTCCCCTCTTCCCAGTCACAGCTGCCAACGGGGCCCTCCTCTCTGAGTGCAAACACAGCAGGATTTCTTTTGTCCCCAAAGGACCCACTAGGGAATGAACTCAAGAAGAACTTACACCGTTTCTCTTCATTATAGGAAGGCACAACAACAGACAGCTGTTTGGTAGGTGAGTCCCAGATGCTGGGTAAAGTTTCCTTCTGGCCTTTGGTATTAAGGAAGAATTTCTCTTCTTCATGTTGATAATGTGGTGGCATTTTTGTAGCTGTTATAAATGCAATGACAGATACCTATAGGGAGATGTGAAAAATGGGTTACATTGATCTCTTTTAGTGTTTGCTTTGCTAAAACATCACTATTTAAAAATTTTTATTACTTTTATTTATTTATTTTTGTTGCTGTTTGGGAGAATATGTAGTCTCAGGTTTGACTCTGGAGGTGATTATGCTGTTACATGGCAGCCAGGCCTTAATTTAGCCCCTTATGAACTGACGACTGTCCTTGACCCCATTAGTAATGTGCTAAATGTTTTAGGAGGCCTTGATCCACCTCTCATCCCCCAGGGCCTCTTCTACACCAGATCCAAAAGTCAATACAGGAAGTCCAGCCCACTACTATATTCTGCCTGGAGCATGTATGTGATGGGCAAATCCGTCTGGCAGCTGACCACAGAAGGACCACACTGAGTCAGCCTATGGAGCCCCACAGCAGGGACTGTAGTGCGTAAGAATGCATTCTGATATTTATCCTAAATTTCAATTGAGAACAGCATCTTTTGGAGTAACATATAAGACTTGGAGGCTCCTGGGGTTGAAAGAGTTAAGAGCACTGGCTGCTCTTGCAGAGGACCCAGTTCAGTTACCAGCACCAATATGGTGACTCACAACCAACTGCTTGCAAGTACAGCTCCGGGGACTCAATGTCTCTAGATTCTGCATTCATGTGCATGTACACACACACACACGTGCACACTTAAAAAACATAAAAATACAATCCTTTAAGAAATGAAAAGCGTCTGGCTGTCCACTCTATTGTCTAGGTTGTGAGTTTTTCAAGAAAGCAATCAATGCTCCTAAGAAAACGATTAACCCAGGTCTGGAGTGGGAAGGTTTATGTTAACACAGCAAAGCAGACAGAAAGCAAAACTGATCTGTACTCATGAGGGCTTCAGGGAAAGGGGTAGGTGGGCCAACTGAAGTGCTTGCTTCTCAGCCTGGGAGGAAGGACGGCAGCATCAAAAGAGTAATCACTGCAGTGGCTAGAAAAATGTACAAATACCGGAGTCTGTAAAAATACAAGAATAAAAGCTGGCCATCCTTTTAAGACACCAGGGAAAGATCTCAGCGTCTTAAAGACTTGAGCCTCCGGATGTAAAAGGTGTTTCAGGTGATTGGGAACCTGAGGATTTTTCATAAAAACAAACAAAACCCCCACAGACCTGTCTAAAAAAAAAAGACTCACACGTGCATTTAATTAAATCCTCAAATCCTACAGGAAATTTGGAAGGCAGACAAAATTAAAGATGCTTGGGGAGGCAGCCTGTTAAATCCACACTGGCAAACTCAGAGAACTGAAATGGACAGGCTATTGGGAGCCACAGAAAGACTAGTTAGGTTTTAAAGACAGTTCGAATTACCTGATTGCAACCATGGTTTTTTTAAAAAGGGATCCCGACAGAAATAAATGCAGAGGATTTAGAGCTGAAATGTTATTTGGATTTGTTCTTAGATGATTTTTAAAAACTGGGAGACGGTGGAGAGAAGGAATGACTGTGGGCAGACGGACGATGAGTTTGAAGATCCAGCGTACTGCACACCAAGCACAACACGCACGACTCTGTACAATAAAGGGCACCTCTAGTACTTCAAGCCAGTGGTATCTAATAGTGCACACAACCTCATTGTACACACACTCATCTAGATCAGTGACACTGACACAAAGTAAGGCAGCCTCAACTCAGAACTGTGCCGACAAAATCCATATTTGTTCCAAGTCTTTAAAGAAGGCGTTTTAGCAAGAAAGGGCTCCTGGCTCACCCAGACACACAGCGACAAAGTCACCAGGCCACACCATTGCTAGACTATAAATGTGCGTGCATGGCAAGGCGACAGGGGCCTTTCTGGCCAACTGTCTAGCCATCTGGTCTCAATACCAAGGAAGCTTTTCAAAATCTCCGTTTACTGAATGAGTGGCAGTCTCTGAAAACTGTGGCAGAGTTCTGTTGGCGAATCTGCCCTTTTCTACATACGTACCAGCAAGGGTCTGCAACGTTTCTAGAAGAATGGCAAAGAAAATGCTAAGGTGCTTGATTCTGGGACAAAACGACCCCTAGCCGAAAACAAGACGAGGTCTGGGCCTGTTTCTCGCTCACCCACCGACCCTAGTCTGCTGGGGCCACTGCTCTCTTCCTGGCTGCAGCACATGGCACACCAGAAAGCTCCGAACTGCAGCGTCTGGAGGCCCAAGATGAAGGCTGAGGGATGATAGGCTGGATAGGCGGGGGTGCGGGAGCAGGGACCCGGAGAAGCTGGGTGGAGACGGGTCACTTAGACAAGGTCCAAAGGGGCAAAAAAGGGTCAAGGATTTTAGGGGATCTGGATGCAAGAGACCCGAAAACGAGCGGGAAGTGCGGAGGGGAAGCCCGGAGCCCGGAACTCCACCACGGTCTCACCAAAATGAGCACGGCGGCCGAAAGCGCCACGCC
>LOEQ01000049.1:47898-70929 GCA_001685075.1 Bramus lutescens | reverse complement strand
CCATCTGATGTTGCAAGAATCGCAACTGCTGCAAAACGGGGAGAAGAGATCACATTATGCTAAATGCACAGGTGTGGCCAGTTGCTTCCCAGGAGTAATGAAAACAGGAAGCACTGGGGGAACAAAGGGTACTTCCCCAAACTAGGACAGTGCATGAACCTGCTGAGGGCTTTAAATAAGATTCTTAAAATGATACAATTATCTGTTACTTAGCCCTGGCAGTCCATACTGCAGTAATGCACCAACTTCAGTTACCATTTTGTTGTATAATGATAATTCATAGCAAAATAAACTATCAAGAATTGATCATAGTATACTGACACCCTTTCCTAAAATAGTTTGTAACACTTTTCTAAACCAATGGGAACACTCCCACAGCATAGAATCATAAAGTTAATAATTGGCACTTAAAACTATTTCAAAATACAATGCACATTAAAGGGGTGTGTGAAATGTGCCACCAAGACCTTAAAAAGGATTTCAAGTATGCATTATTATAATTTACACTTAGTGCTCCAAGCTGACTGGCATGTCAGATTTCTAAAAATAAAACTAAGTTACCAATTGCTTTAGCAGGAAAGCCCCACTGCAAGGCAGTATTTTGGAACTTAAGGGTTTTAATTAATCAAATGAAGCTGCTAGATTACTTGAATCTGCTGCTGCTGCTGCTGCTGTTGTTGCTGCTGCAAGGCAGAGGAGAGCTGGAGTCTCTGCTGAGGAAGGCTTTGCTCAGGTCTGTTCTCGGCAGAGCCAAGCGGAGACAACACTACAGGAGAAGGGGAAGGCAGGCCAGTTAAAAAGTTTGAAGGCAACCAGGGTTAGAAAACACAGCATAGAAAATGAGAAAAATAGAAATTAAGTAACAAATCATACCTATTTCAGAATAAATTTTGTCTCCTGCTAATTAAGGGTATCACTGATTCCAGAACATTCTGGCTATACAGAGGGAAGGGAGTACACAGACTAAAGTACTGCATTCCCTCCTCTCTCTCTTTTTTTTAAGTGTCATCCCAAGCTGGCCTCAGAACTCACTATGTAGAAATGGCTAACCCTGAATTCCTGATTCTCTTTTCTCCACCTGAAGAATGCTTTGGTTATAAGTTTATGCATTGTACCCAGTGTTCTGAAGCTGAAACACTCTAGCACCTCAACTATATTCTGTCTTCATAGCGTCCTCGTTGCATCCCAATGGAACTTGATACTGGACCTTTGTCCGAAAGCCACCCTTATATGATGTACGTTCTTTTAAAATACAACATCCAATGAGCTCGCAGAGATGAACTAAGACTTAAAGCTGATAGGGCCATCCCTATCATTGCACATTCTCAAAGAGAGGTGAAAAGGCAGACCAGGCTTAAGTGAGTGCAGTTTGTCTGAAACCAGACAGTCTCATGATCTGTCTACAATTCCTTTCACAAATTTACTATGGCTATTTTAGAAAATTGACTTGTGTGGTAAAGGCACATTAGTTACAAATCTGCATTTAGAAATTCACAAATTCTAAATTACAGTTCTTTGTAAGAATTAGTTTCAAACACAAGTGTGAATTACTCCTACTAAGGGACATCTAAACTTGAAAACTGGAAGTTACAGAAATCTAAAGGCATAGCCAGCACACAGGGACAATTTACTGAATCCTCAAATTCCATTATAGCTTTGCTAATTATTTTTATTAAAATTCTATCTCGACTTATTCAAATGTGAAGTCAGAATTCAATACAGTATTACCTTTTGTTTACCATTTCCTACTTTCATTCATTCCCTACTTTCAAGTGGGAACATTCAAGTTAGTTTCATTTTTATAAACAAGTAGCTCACATAAGTTTTGCTAATTATAAAGATTAAACTCATAATACAAACTGAGAAAAATTATGCAATCTAGGACAATGTGCTCCCAGGTAATTAAAACAGAATTAACCACTGAAAACTGCTTTGATGGCTTTCTATGAACTCAGATGGACATGTAAGTTTGCCAGCTAACCACTGTAAAGAGAACATAAATATGTGAGTCAAAGCTTTCATAATCAGCTGTCAAAGTAATTTTTGAGGAAAAATTCTTGGCCAGCTGTTTGTTAATTTTGTAGTTTACAGATTAAATACTTCAGTCTTTTTCTGATTACTACTTGCAAGGAAGAAAAGGGAAATAATTTACACAGTGAGATCAGAAGTCAGGATGATACCCACCAGCTGCCTGTGACTGTGGAAAACCTCCTACTCCAGTAAGATTAATAATAGCAGCTTGCTGAGCAGTTAAGGCCTGTTCTTGAGCAGTTAAAACTTGTTCAGATCCCTGAATTAAAAAAAAAAAAGTATATGACTTGTGCAAAAAGGGCATAACAAATTGAGCCAGTGAAAAGACAGCATCTCTTTGATGTATGAGGAAGAATAAACAGTAGCTTAGGTTTCATATAAATGTAAATTATGAATACATATAGAAGTAGCAAGCTTGGAATGAACAAAAATCAATGCTAAATTAAAACCTCACATCACTTCCAGAATAGTGCTATTATAAAACAAAAGAAAAACCCAAAAATGCACAAAAGCAATGCATTGAATATAATTTCTTTCCTAAAATGACCACAAAGACTATATATATAACAAATAGAATGAGATATTTACCAGCAAGCTAGAATAATAACTAAAAACCATGAATAAAAATTAACTATCAACTACTAAAGCATTCAGCAAAAAACGAAAGGATAGGAAAGGTACACAATCAGTATTAATAAAGCAAAAAATTGAGATATAGAGGGTCACTTACTAATTATAGAGGTCAATTAGGCCATACTGATTCTAAATGTCTACACCTAAAGATAAAGCTTCAAAATCAGTTGTGGTGGTTCAAGCTCGTAATCCAGTACTTAGAAGGAGGACAGAGGAAAATTACTATTAAAATCAAATGAGACTATTTTGTAGAATTAAAATAGAAATATAATGTATCAAAACTTGTGGAAAGCAGCCTAAGCAGAGCTGAGGAGGAAATGAATGGATAAAATTACTCAACTCAATAATTGAGAAAGCGCTGTGCCTGTCAGGCTCCTGCTGCAATCCCAGTGCTTGGAACTAATGCAAGAGTTTGGTGCTACCCTGGGCTACAGAGTAAGGGCCTGTTGCAAAACAAACAATATTCACACACGCTATATATAATAGGATCCATCACAATAAAGGATAAAGGCCACTCTTCGGGATCTTAGGTGAAATAACTAAATAAGATTATATGAGTTAAAATAATTTGGGCTGCAGAGATGGTTCAGTGATTAAGAGCACTAGGTGCTCTTCTGGAGAATCAAGGTTTGATTTTCAGCACCCAGTCACCCAGTGACTCACAATTATTTCTAACTCCAGTTCCAAGGGAACTGATAACCTCTTCTAGCCTCCACAGGTACCATGCATAGCAATGGGACACAGTGCCCATGGTGCATAGACATGCAAGCAAAACACCCATACATATAAAAATAACAAAATTTTAACAAGATTGTCATCTTTGTCTTTTCATCCCTCTCGAGATCATGTAAAGTCAGAAAGTTTCTGATAAATTGTAAGAAAGGCAAGTAAAACTGCCGAACTCTTAAGAGGAAAATAAAGGAGAAAAGTTACAGTAGTTGAATTTGTCAATCATATCTCTTCAATATGAATGCAAAAGTATAGCAGAAGAAAGTAAAAGCCCCCAAGAGCAGAAGTTAGGCAGCCATCTGTGAGGATGTGGAAAGACTGACCCTTGTTCACACTGCTGGTGGGAATGTAAGACAGTGCAGCATGACAGTAGAACACTGTAGTGTCTCAGGGAAGTAAGAGAAGCACTGTAAGATCCAACAAGTTCTTGACACATATCCAAATGATGATCTGTCTGCGGAGACAGCAAGAGATGCAAAAGGACACATCGACCATGATTCCATCTCCATACATGAGGCACTCAGGATGGTTAAGATCACAAACACAGCACAATGGTGGTGTTTGGACTGAGGATGTTATCAGCTGCTTATAGAGTTTCAGTTTTGCAAGATGAAAAATACTTTGTGCAACAATGTGAATGTACTCAATACTACTTAAATGTGAATGGCAAACAGCTGGCACTGTTCACGCCTGTTCTCCCAGCACTCGGTGCTGGGGCAGAATGAATGCTGAGTTAACAGCTAGACTGGAGTAAAAGCCTGCCTCAAAAGCAGCAACAACAAAAGCTCCAACACTATATTTCAGTAAAGGCACTTTTTCCCAAGGATGATCACAGAACCCAACAGTGGAAGGACAGAACCTACCAGTCCTTTGGATTCATGTGCATCATCACCCATACACGGACATAAAGAAAATAAAATTTGTTTTTGAAAAGTGAAAGGATAAAAGGAAGGAAGGAAAACTAGACATCTTATCATTGAAGCAGAACCCTTAATGAACTAATAATATAGAAAGTTATCAGTTTGTCCTCTCTGATAAGCCTGCCAGAGGATGAGTTTCATCCACTGAAGACCTGAAGGAGTGAAGTTCAAGAGGGCTGATAGGGTCGTTTTCAGCATCAGCTGAGACCCTTAAGGTGGGACCCAGGAATACGTATATTTAGGTTCCTAAATGATTCTACAGAACAGCCAAAGTCCATGAACAATTGTCCCTTCTCTTCAGACTTCAATTTATTTAATTACATTCTGACTGGCAGTGTCTGCTTTTGTCTTTGTTCCCACTGCCCAGTACTTCTGGCCAACACGGACAGATCCACTGCAACGGTAATAAATTTCTACAAAAGGGGCTGGAGAGATGGCTCAGCGGTTAAGAGTACTGGCTGCTCTTCCAGAGGACCTGAGTTCAATTCCCAACTACATGGTGGCTCACAACCATCTGTAATGAGATCTTGCGCCCTCTTCTGGCCTGCAGGCAAACATGCAGACAGAATAATGTACACATAATAAATAAATCTTAACAACAATTATACAAACAGAAGATGATGGGTTAGTGGGGTCACCTGCCACTGCCATTAACTGGTTGTGTGACATTACTTGTCAAGATGGAGACCTCCATTCAGAGC
This sequence comes from Bramus lutescens, assembly GCA_001685075.1. Classification (NCBI taxonomy): domain Eukaryota; kingdom Metazoa; phylum Chordata; class Mammalia; order Rodentia; family Cricetidae; genus Bramus; species Bramus lutescens. The sequence continues at coordinate 65,915 of LOEQ01000049.1, read as the reverse complement.
AGCTATCATTAGAAAAACTTGCAGCTACTGGTGTTAATGAGAAACAACACAGGAACTATTTCTTCCAACAAACTAAAACAGTGGAAATGTATGAAAAACATGTCCTAAATTAGTTCCACAGTGAAAATGCAAATACAGAAAGATGCTAAAAATCCCATACCTGCTCCTCTGGCTGCTGGGGACTTGAAGCTGAAGGCTGTTGTACAAACTGAGGGAGCTGTAGCTGCTGCTGTTGAGGCTGCTGAGTGTTAAAAATGGGTGAACCACCAGGAAGCTATTCAGAATTTAAACAAGAATTAGCTACTTCCATTGTTCCCATGTAAAATATTTCAATTCCCTTACGAATATCCATAGATAATTAGCTAGGGGCCAAGCACTCTCCTAGGCTCTGAGGAAACAGATGAAGACAGCAGGAGGAGGACTGGAGATGGAGCTCAGCAACTGCTGGGCCAGCTTTTAAACTTCCACATACACCACACAGAAGCAAAACAAGCTACTCATCAGGCTACACCCAGCAATTATTTTTAAGTCCTACTGCTTTCTCCCCCCATATTATTTTCAAATATAAATTTCCTGCTTCTAGTTAATAGTCAGCTATCAAAATTTACAGTTTTTAAATATTTATCACTTCTTCTGCCATCCCCACAAAAAAACCACCACATACACTAAGAAACTGAACAAAGTAACTGGGCATCGTGGCACACTGGAGCGCCTATATTCATTCCTAACACCTGGCAGGCTGAGAAGGGAGAGTTCAAAGCCAACCTGAACTTCAGAATCTGAACTCAAAAACCAAAGTTATGATTCAGAAATTTGTGTAAGACAACCCATCTCCCAAATTTGTTCTAGTCCTTTAGCAAAAACCCTAAAAATAACCATTTTAATAGAACAGGGTAAGGAATTCTAGGGCTGATTAAGAAAGTGCCTTTACTGTAGAGACCTTCATCTTGCTCTTATTCTGAACCCAAATTAAATTAAAAAAGCAATTCTTTGGTTAAGAAAACCAAACCCACTAAATCTGACGTAGTCCAGGCTCAGTATTTCTTTTTTACTAGTAGACAGAGTGGCTTTGTTTTCATTCCTTTTTATCTGTCATGAAAGACTTCTCAAGACATATGCTAACATGAAGCAGTATGCTCTAGCTGTGCCCACATTACCAGTGCACAACTCTGCCACTGGCCTGCACATACGGACAGCGTATTTATAGCACATAAACAGTTTTAGTTCAATCCAGACTTCCCTATCAGTTATACATGAGGTTGGCTGATCTGTCCGGTATTGCTATTTCTCAATAATCCACAGTTCTGTATTATCATCATATCTTTATCTTCAAGTCTACCTTTAAGTCCTCTGTTGACAACTATCTATTTTCCAAATTACTAGTTTAATATGTGACTGTTGAAGAACCGTGGGGAAAAGAGCAAAGCAAGTTGAGGGTAACAGCAGAAAAACACAAAAAGAAGTATCAAGCATCTAATAGTATATAGAGTCTACATTTTAAACAGTCATGTGCACACTGAAAGGAGAGGGGACACTCTGTGGAGGAAAAAAGGAGACCAATGTGGAAGGAGCAGGGAGTGAAGACAAGTGAATATAAGTAAGGAAAAGGACATACTATAATGAGAGCCATTATTTTACACGCTAACTAAAAGAATGACACATAAAGAAGGGGAAGTAGAACAAGAGAGGGTAATGGGATAAGTAACTTGGAGCACACAGAGGGACCACGAAGTAAAGGAGCTAGCATGGGACTTAGAGTGCTCTAGTCTTTAGTCCTCTTCTCCTCTTTCATGTATTGCTAGGTCTTCAACCTGAGGCCTTGCCCACGTGAAGCAGGTGCTCCGAGCACTCAGGCTCCATTTTCTATCTCTTTAGAGTACAGTGATATTGTAATGGAAAAAAGGTAAGGCGGCCACATCATTCGGTATATATTAGACCCAACAAACATTTATAGAATGACTAGTAGTTATCTACCACTGTATTAACAAAGTATAATCTTCCTTGGGGGAAATAATGCATAACAAAGTTTTGAAACCTCTAAGCACAAAAACTCGAGGTGAGCTAACAGCACATACATGTCTGCAAGTGTTCATACCGCCACTACTGTAGGCTGAAGCTTTTCCAGGACCACCTCATTGGGGTAACAAGCTCTTGGTCAGACAGGGACTAAAGCCAATGAATGCTGCATCTATAGAACACCCATTATTTTTATTTGCACTTAACTACATAAAAGTAGCAATACACATACCCTTAGAAGATTCCAGATAGACCTCAAACTTTCATATGCTAACATGTATAAATATATGTTGTTTTTTAAAAATATATATATATAAAAATTTAAGTCAAAAGCACTGTTTTATGTTTACCTGGAGTAGATTTAAAGGCCTGAGACTTGAAGTATTTTTTAAACCAAATGGGATACCTGTTAAATAAAAGTAATGGTTATAATAAAACTGAAAGCATTACAAATGAAAATTTAGACTTCAACATGTGAAAATACATCACTGTCCTTTCTCCAAATGATTAATTTACACATAATTTTAAAACCCTTCAACAACAAAAGAACTGTTTTAGTATTTATCACTATTGACATTTTATTCAAAGTTGCGGGGTACTAGATATAAACTATATCCTACATTTCAGACTTCTTCACTTCTCATACTGTTGAAGAAAGTCATCTAGAATTACCTACACATTGTGAAAGGAACAAAACTACTGCCACTGTGCAAGCACATTTTAACTGCCACTTGTTTACATTCCTCAGTGATATACAATAAATACTAAATTCTGCATTCTAAATACTAATCACCGCTGGGTGGTGGTGTCGTACACCTGTAATCCCAGCACTCAGGAGGCAGAGGTAGGCGGATCTCTGTGAGTTTGAGGCCAGTCTGGTCTACAAGAGCTGGTTCTAGGACAGGCTCCAAAACTACAGTGAAACCCTGTCTCAAAACAAAAACAAAACAAAACACCAAAATCAAAACCAAAACCAAAAAAAAAAATACCAATCACCAAAATGTTAAAAGAACACTAACTTTTGTAAAGATAAAAAGCAAAGTTATGATATAATGGCTTAATAATTCCAAATTTAAGGAAAGGCAAAACAAAAAACTAGCAAGATGACTCATGGGTAGTGTCACTTGCCACCAAGTCCTGGTGACCTGAATTCAACCAGGACTCACATGGTGAAGGACAGAACAGATGACTGCAGGCTGTCCTGATTCTGAACTTGAGCCATAGGATGTTCACACATACGGATATAAAACAACATTCTTGGCAGACTGTATAGCTACAGTCTGTTGACCCTGGTCTCTAAGTATGTGCAAATTAGACAGTGTGGTGGTGCATACATTTTAACCCAGCACTCAGGAGGATCTCTGTGAGTTCAAGGCCAGTCTGATCTACATAGTAAGTTCCAAAACAGCCATAGGTACATAGTGAGACTCTGTCTCAAATGGTGTGCCCCACAAAACATAAAAATAAGTGCAAATTTTGTTCACATCAATATGAATACAGATTAAAAATTATCTACTCTAGGTAGTGGTTTGTGCCTGTAATCAAACATTTGGGAGGAAGACATGGGAAGCTCTTAAAAAATTAACAAAAATATATGTAGTCCTCTATCAGATGTTATTTATAGAAAGAGATATAGAAAATTGGTATGTGATGTCATCAAAGCCTTGTACAAGAACCTGAAGAAGTCTCAGATGTGTCCCATTCAGGAAACAGTCCCCGAGGAGAAATGGCTTGCACTATCACTGCTGTGCAAACATGTATCAGTGCCTGGCATCCACTTAGTGTCTCACTGTGGCACAGCATACAAAGGAACATGACTCCTGCATGCAACTTCCCAGTTTATCAAAGGCACTGGTAGACTTCCTCTTTCTCCTAAGGACCAAGTAAAGTCAGAATGCAAATGACACTAAGTCTGGGGAAAGAATTAAATGGCTTCTCTAAGGACAGCACTGGAGCAATGTAAACCTAGTACCCTAGAAGCTCCTTACACATAAATCTAAATGTCTAAAATTCTGGATGTGACTTTAATATCCATGGCTCCTTCTCATCAAAATAAGCACAACTAGAATTAGAAAATAACAACATATTTACGTTATACTTTCTAGGTTTTTTCCATAACCGAGAAAGCTTTTGGTCAGTTTATTTCTGAGCTGCCCATCCGCTCCCACCACTGGTAAGAAAAGGAATTGGTCCCAGGCATTACACACATTCATTAAAGGGCATTATAACCAGCACACTTGTTCCCACTGCTTTGGGCCACAAGGTAATAACTATCCAAGACCTACTACTACTATAAAGGATGGTGATGAGAATGTTCCTAATGGCATAGGTACAATGTAAATACTTTTTGACATGTATTTATTCTCCTGAGAAAAATTATTATTACTATCACCATTTTATTTCTGGGGAAATAAAAAAAAGCAACTTCCCAAAATTACACAAGTAAGAATTTAGGTTTTTAGCTACCATGCCAAAAGCGGTAGAACATATATTTTTATTGTCATTACTATTGACAAGAATAAGGTTATTTATTTATTATTATTATTTATGTAAAGCAGAAGACATGTGTACAAACTTATAGATTTAACAGGTTTCTTCCCAGAAGCTGTTTGCTAGGTGTATCAGAACTAAAAAAGGCCTTTTAAGTATCTGAGAAATGAAACTATGAAAAACATTTCGTGTTTTTAGTAATGTATGTCCTTAAAATAACAGCTTTTAAGTCTGGGTATGGAGACACAACCAGTCATCCCAGCTCTGGGAGGTGGAAACAGGACGATTAGCACATACCAAGCAGGAAGTCAGTTTTTTGAGACCCTGTTGTTGCGAAATATTATTTTAAAATGTGTTGCATTTGTTCATGCTGTGGAATATTTGTTTAATTATGCAAAGATGTTTTGCATTCTTTCATGTTACATTTGTTTAACTCCCTGAAGCTGTGTTAATTCGCCTGTCTACAACACCTGATTGGTCTAATAAAGAGTTGAATGGCTAATAGCAAGGCAGGAAAAAGGATAGGCAGGGCTGGCAGACAGAAAGAAAAAATAGGAGAAAATCTAGGAGGAGAGGGCAGAGAGGCAAAGGAGGAGGACATCAGCTATGCAGCAAGCCATGGAGTAAAAAGTGAAGAAAGGTATACAGAAATAGAGAAAGCTAAAAGCCCAGAAACAAGAGATAGATAGGATAATTTAATAAAAGATGACTAGAAATAAGCCAAGCTAAGGCTAAGCATTTGTAAGTAGGAAAAAGACTTTGTTTGTATTTATTTGGGAGCTAAGTGGCAGGCCTCCTAAAGACCAAAGAGTAAAAACACCAATAACACCCTATCTTTAAAAAAAAAATTACTAAATACAAATAAACACACACACACACACACACACACACACACACACACACAAAAGATAAATGAAAGACTTTCACATGTACTTATTCTAACCTGTCTGAGAAGTTGTGGGCAATGCACTGGGCAGTGCATTTGTTAAGAGACATCCTGAGGGAAGAAGGCCGCTGCCCAGGCTTTTTCCTGCAGGAGTTATGGTGCCAGTGTCACAGCCCAGCATGGAGTTTGAGGCACTCTTCAGAGCCTGGGCTCCACTGCAGGGTAAGGAGCAGAGCATTACACACTAGGAATGCAAATACAGTCTCACAGTTCTTCAGGTTAAAAAAATATATAACAAATTCTGTCTTAAAAATTAACTTCACCAGGCACTGGTGGCGCGCGCCTTTAATCCCAGCACTCGAGAGACAGGTGGATCTCTGTGAGTTCTACAGAGCTACTACCCAGGACACCTAAGACTATTACACGCACAAAATAAACCCTGTCTCAAAAAACCAAAACAATAAAAAAAATTAATCCCTAGGTCAGGTGACAAGGTTCAGCAAGCACCTGCCACCGAGCCTGAAGATGAAGATGGTGGTGGAAAACCAACAAAACCTGCAAGTCATCCTCTGACCTCTACATGTGCACTGTGGCATATACACCCCCAAGAAATATAGTAAAATTTTTTTCAAAAAATTCAATTTCTAGGCTAAGTTTCATTTTAGTGCTAAAGTGTGACAAGCCTGGCTTACGTAATGAGCACATCCTTAAACATTTCAGAGTGAGAAGTAAAGCCCTGCTCTAGTGATTCAAAGACGATAACAAGAGGCAAATGACAAAATCTGGGCAACTGTGAAATATACCTGTGTATAGGTAATAGTTTGTTACTAAATTATACCATTCACATGAAGCAGCTCCTAACTATATCAAAATACCATCTTTCAGTGTAATGTAAAATTTGTTCTTAATCTCACAAATAAAACAGTCTTTAACATTGTCAACTTACCCAGCAGAGCTCACTACACTGACGGAGTTAAGCCCAGCAGTGTCAGCCATGACCGGGGAGACCGTGCTTCCTGTTGTTATAGATGTTACCATGGTAGAAAGAGGAATGGTTGTCACAGGCATTGCCTGGCTCAGAGCCCTTTGCTGCTGAGCAAATTGAGTGAACAAAGTGGGCTGAGGGGTGAAGCCTGAATCTTGGGGAGATGGGGTGGCTGAAGGGGTACTAGGAGTTGAGTTCTGAGCATCAGGAGGGTGTGGGGCCGATGAAGGGGTTGGTGTAGGAGTAGATGGCTTAGGAGTTCCAGATCCTGCTCATTGAGAAAAATAAAAATTGCTAGTTTGTTATAAATGGCCGGTCCTTTTTAAAATAAGGTTAATGGAATTTTACTTAGCACTGATAAATTTGTTCCAATTTTTTTTAAAGCAGTGAACTGCAAGTGTTAACTCTCTACAAGATCCATGAGTGTTGCTACACTCAATTACAATTAAGGATGCAGTATATCACCTAAAACCCCACTCCAGATGCTATCACAGAAACAGTGGAAGTACACTTACACTCTACCACAACACCCACTGAAAAGTTAGTCTCTTACATGCTGTCTTTTGTCTACAAGGTTGAAAAGTTAATTTTTGTTATTTATGATTTCAATAGTTCAAGATTTCCTTAATACTGCTTACTTAGTTTAACTGAGATAAACTGAACATTTTTAGTAAGCTACACAAGGTTATCAGTTATATTTGGCACCAAGATATATATGTTTAATTCCCAACATACCAAGTTTACCCTGACAAATTTACAAAGAGTAAAGCAAGTACTGTGTAGATAATACTGCATCTTTAACAGTAACTGTGTACTTCTGTTTAAATGTAGAATGTATAGAAAAATCTGTTGTGAATGAAGTATGCACAGTTTATCAACTTTAAAAAAATAAAAACAAAAAAATGAAATCAAAAAAGTAAAGCAAAAGCTCTTGAGGTGTTTCCTTTTTAGCTTTCATGTCCTGCAGAAAGAAAGGAGAGAGATGTGAATGTCCAGAAGCTGTCACCCCACCCTGACTTAACACAACTGTGTGCAGCAGATCACCACAATCCACACCCACAACATGAGAAGTATGAATAAGACTTTCAGAAGATGTATTTATTTTTCTTTGTGCAAAACAAGAAGGCAGAAAAATTACACCTTTTGAGCTATCAGGATGCAGATGTTAATATCTAGGACCATCCTAGCACTGTGCAGTACACTCACAGCACACATTAGCAACCAAGCAAAAAAAAAAAAACCAAAAAAACACAAAAAAACCCAAAAAAGCTAAAAAACTGGAATCCCCCAAATTAGTACCGAATATATTCAGATAGTCATTTGAAAAAATTCTCCCTCATTAAACCTAGCACTCCTATATTGCCTCTACTTTTGTTAAAAAGGGTATCCAAAAGTGAGAATTCTACTTTCCTATGTTCAGATGATCACGTTTCAGTTACAGCTTGCAAAAGTGTGGAAGTGCATGCTTTCAAATACTACTCTTCAGTTTACTGTGTATAACCTTGGAACCTGCTGGTGTCTTATACATACAAAGGTAATACCTCCAATAATTCACTCTCACATTTTCTTTTTGGTATCAGCCACAGTTTATATAGTAAGAAAAAGATACTAGGGGACACTGAAAATAATACTCTGCAACCTTACTGCCAAGTAATTAAAAAAAAAAAAACAAGCTTATAGGCCAACAATCCTGAAAGAAAGGTATATACTGAGTGCATACATAGATACAGAAAAGCAAATATAATTACATTAAACATGTAATATACACAGCCAACAAGAATTCTACCTGGAGTTTCATGCAACTTACACATTTCGGGTACACAGTGCATTCTGACTTCATTCACCATTCACAGATTGAATAAAAGCTGCCTTCAAGAAACACTACTGCAAAGCTTTATGAAAATTTTTGCAAGAGTTTAAATCATGACTCACTCTGTGAAGAGCTGGCAGGTGACAGGGCGGCAGGAGAAAGCATGCTGACTTGACTGAGCTCCACAGATGATTTTCGAGAGAGACTTGGCTTAGATGACGGAGGAGGAGTTGGAGATTTAAGGAAGCTGCTGGCCTGTTGTGCTGTAAAATAGTTACCTGGAAGAACACAAGTTATTTCTTAGGGCTGTAAAGATGGCTCAGAGCACTTGCTAAGCAATCTTTAAGACCAAAGTTCAGACCCCACCACACACCCAAGCCAGCTACCTCCAGAAGCAAAGGTATATAGATACATGAACACACACATAAATAAAATTAAGTCTTCTCCTATATTCATAATTCAAAAATTCTGTGAATTATCAGAGTAAAATAAGTAACATTTTAGGAAAGAGATGACTATTAGGTAATGTAGTCGAGGATAATACCTGAGGAACTATTTCCTGAGCTTGAGGGAAGTTTGATGGGTGGGGGTCGATGTTTTACTCCCTTCCCCAAAACTGAAGACTGAACAGACACAGTCTCAGGCTGCTGAAGAGTGACATTAAACACAACTGTTAATATTAAAGCTAGTATCATTATAATTCCCACATGAAAACAAGTTACAACCACAAAGTAGTCAATATGAGAACTGCCTCAGTTTCCCATGACATCCACAGACTGTAACATACATGATGATATGAGACCCAGGGAAAAGCAGAAAATGAAAGAAAGCCTGTCACCCTGTCTACCTTCCTTTAACAGGGTAAGAGCTGTACCTATCACTGAGTACTTTTGAAGCTTTCAACCATAAAGCTGAATTATTAAAAAGTTAAAAGTAAAAGCAACTCCTTTGCCCTTCATATTTCTCAGGCTCCTTGAGAAACAACAAGGTGCAAGGCACCAATAGTGTGAACGTACCTCTATCTCCTCTCCTGGGCTGAGACTGGCTGAACCACTGGAGCTATGCGACATCTTCACTGGGCATTTGGCTTCGTTCTGGACCAACTCCTGGTACTGATTGACTACCCTGAAATATTAGGAAAAAATAGGTAAGGATTAATCAAATTTATCTTAAAGACAAATCATACAGGAAATAAGTAATGCTATTACTGGAAAATAAGTCCCACCAGACTTAATAGAAAAATCAAAATGAGGCACTCCACCACTGAGTTACAAGTGTTCCCTAACTGCCCAACCACAAGTGTTGAGACAAACCTGGGGCCTAAAAGTGAATTCTCATCAGTATGTACCCAGATCTACTGTTCCACAGGAGAAAGGCAACTAGTCTAGTCAAGAGTTCAAGGCCAGACTGAGCTACATGAGGAAATCCTGTCTTAAAAAGTTATTCCGGGCTATGGAACCGGATAAAGGTGCTTGCCACCAAGCCTGACAACCTGCGTTTACTCCCCTGAACTTACACAGTGGAAGGAGAACCAACTCCTGCACAGTGACAACACAAGTTCACACACTAAATAAATGGAATGAAGAGAAGCGTATTCTAATCTTTCCAATGACAAAGTAATGTTTAAATCTTTTCTGCTAATCAAGATAAAGGCATATAAAGGCACCTTTTAAGATCTTACTTAATTATAAAGGTATAATTATAAAGGTAATTATAAGTTTAATATCATCCTTGATTACAATATAAATAAACCAATGAACAGAAAATAAAATTTTTCATTCCCTTCCCTTCGACTTGGATTATAAACTTCCCCCTTAAGATAGTCTTTCTCAGATGTCTAAATTTTCTTACCTAAAACAAATTGTACTTTAAATATGGTCTTTATTTTCTTAATTCTATGAAAAAACATCCAGGGTATTAAAATACCATGAAAATGGCCTATGAGATTTTAATATTAAGTGATGTAACCCACGACCTAAGATTAAATGAGGTGATGTTCAGTGACATGTGTAACAGAATCGACATCTGTGACTCAGACACAGAACACTCGACCCACAAAGATGCAGTCACATCCAGTCTGACCAATTAAAGAGGCAAATGCACTTTACCTCTCCGCATCAGTCTTGGACCCAATAATGAACCTAAAAGGTCACCAAGAAAAAGAAGTATTAGTAAGAATGTCTTAAAACATCTTAGGTTAACCTTTATAAAGTCTTTAATATGCAATGTATCATTTCATTAAAAAATTAAACAAACTTGAGAAATAATGCTCAAGTTTTACATTCATCCTAAAATAATCAATTTGGCTGATTTGTCTTAGGAGAAATTTAATGTTTATTTATTATTATACAATCTGGAATAAAATTACCAAGTACCACTATACACATTTACAAAAACTGTACTACTACAGAAAGGCCTGTGGCTTTCCATTCATTTAATTTGACTCTAGAGGTCATTCTTACAATTATTTTAGACAAGGATGAAAGCTTATTCCCAACTCAAACAAAAATCTTATCTAAGCTTTTTTTAATTTTGACATTATAAACAACATATAAAAACAAGTAAGTCTTATTTTTTAATTACCAATTTGAATGATCATCTGCAGAGGAGCTGTAATGTAAAACATAAAAGAAAAGCACTCAGTTAGGGCAAACCAAACTTAAGTATCCCAGCTCTTAGGTTCTGAACATGGAAGGATGTGGAAGAGCACAGAGCCTCCAGAATAATGGCAGAGATAACAGTTGTCACCTGGAAGCAGTTCCCAGAAATGGAAACTGAATTTTCACAAAGGAGTAGCGACTGTGTCATCACACTATTGACATGCTGGCACATTTACAATGATGGATGTGTCTTTAGTGGTAGACTCTCAGAAATATGCATAATCAAAACAGCTACTAGTTGTTAACTGAGGAATTGCTGCTTTTCTTCTTGCCGACTTTTACCTAGGTATGAGTGAAATAACGCTAAAACCCATCATTCTTCACAAATTTCAAATCAATTTTGGTAAAAGTTTAAACAATAATTTGACATACAACTGACCTTGACAATTTTTCATTTTCCTGAACCCTTTTCCATTTTTTAAAACAGTATGTGATTAAAAAAAACTAATAATAAAAGTAATTATACAATCCAAATTACCCCAGCCCTCAAGAAACAGACGCAGAGGCAAACCAATCTCTGAGTTTGAGGCCAGCCTAGTCTTCATAGCATGTTGCAATCCAGCCAGGGATACACAGGCCCTGCTCACACTCCCAATCACAAAATCAAAACTAAGTATTAGTATCCTGTACTTATACCATTAAGAAAATCAACTACATAAATTGCCAACATCAAAATCCTAAGAATGTCCTTCAGAGCTACCACAAAAACAATTAGCTACACTTTAAAAATTATTTTAAAATGATTTTAAAAAATGATTATGAATAACTTAGAGAACATAGCAACTGCATTATAAACTTTATTCACATCCACTGTCAAAATGTACTGTCATATAGATTAAATACCAATCCCCTAAGGGAAAACGGCATTTACTAGCTGGCAGTTCCCTGGTAGTTAGTTACATATACTCAACAGGACTCACTGGGATGGAGACACCTGGCTGTCATTTTCTTCATCTGCTCTCCATGGCTGTATTTTACCATAGTAGAGTGGATCACCAAGAGACTGCAAGATGGTCAGTTTTGTTTTCTGATACTGAGTACCACCTTCACATTCAAATACATAATCATCTTTTACATCCTGAAAAGGACAGAAAAACCCAAATAGTATCTTCTCAAGTGGCAAGAAAATAAATAAATAAATAAGCAAAACTGACTTATGTCTGGTATATACATGGCACTAAAGAAAAATTTAAGGCAGTATAAAAACATCAAGTTCATGATGATTACACATGCTATTGAGTCATTCACTAGGAAATTGCTAAACATTTCTACAAGCATAATGAAAATCACAGCAAACATTAACTGAATATTGCCACAGCACTTAACAAATGATATCCCACCTGACTGTCAAACACCCACCAATTCATGGCTGGCATGGCCATTTCCACATCATAGGTAAAACTCTAGCACTTGGGAAACAGAGGCAGGTGGATGTCTTTGAGTTCAAAATCAGCCTGGTCTACCCAGTGAACTCCAGGCCACCAAGGACTATAAAGTAAGACCCTATCTCATAAATAATCAACAAACAAACAAATGGATGAATGAAAAGGAATTTCACAGTCCAAACCCTCATAGAGAACTACTGCATAGGACCCTTTCTTACCACAGGTCTTTAAGCTAAGTGTTCCAATGCTGCATCTCATCAAGCCTGACAGACATGCACAGAGCTTCATACACTGCACATACAACTTTAATTTTAACAATGTGAAAATAAAGTCTGAAGGTGGCAATGTTTTTGTCATTGGCCATTCATATAAAAGATCCTGTGTCCATAAAACCTTATTATTTTGCTCCCATTATTCCAATTTCTCCCTTTAAGAAACAACGGAGCCTGGCAGTGGTGGTGCACACCTTTAATCCCAGTACTGAGAGGAGGCAAAGGCAGCAAAATGGCAACAAGTGTGAGACCAGCTGATGACTATAGCAAAATTCCAGGCAAGCCTGGTCACACAGAGAACCATGTCTCAAACAAAGACATGTTTAACAGAACACACTAGTTTGAAACAAAAGAAAAGTGAAAACCACCAACATGCATCAAAAACAAAAAATGCAATTTTGTTTTCTGTATGACAGTCTCACTATGTATCCCAGGATGATCTCAATGCATCCTTTTCCAATAGGAGCCTCCCTAGTTCTGGACTTCCAGTTATGTACCACTAGGCTCGACACTTCCTATGTACTCCAGGCTGACCTCCAACTTGTAATTACGTTTCCTGCCTCTGCCTCCAAGAGCTCCAACTACAGGCATGGGCTATCATACCCCACTCATAAAAATTTATTGTTACATTAAAATTGCTCTGTAAAATGAAAAACAAACTTTAAAAAATATTTTTTTCTTGAAGCCCACAAGAGCTCTAAATATAGTTTTAAAAAGTTATACATTACAAGTAATTTTCTGTTTAATAAATTCAGAAACCAGATTATAAACAATATTGTTAGCGAAATATGGTGAGAACACACCTGACACTTGGGCAATAAAGGCAAGAGGATCAGTATGTTCGAGGTCAGCCGTGGCGACACTGCAAATTAGAGGCTAATCTGTGCTACAAGAGACACTGTTTCAAAACAAAACAAAACAAAAAAGAAAATAAGCAAACTGCATTATTAATGAAAAAACTAGCCTAATTACTTACATGGGCCGGCCAGACTGTTGGTTGAGAGTCATCAGATTTGATGGATTTTTCCACTTTAGCATATTTCTCCACCTAAATGATAAAGACATGGAATAAAATGGAATCAGTATCTGAACAAAGAGAAGAACCTGCAAAATTCAATAAGAACAGAGTGAGCATAAGGGTTTTAACTACCAGTATCACCGAACACTTGTATTTAATGCTGTGTTTAATTAAAGGTCTAGTATGTGGAGCTACAGATGATTAAGCAGTTAAGAGCACTACCTGCCTGAGGGCCACATGTGACACAAAAAGACAGTATGGCTTTCTTTGTTGGTTTGTAGACATAGTCTACTAATGCCTTTGGCCTTGTGTTTCAATTGTTATAACAATAATACAAAAAGCATTATTGAAATAAATAACTTTGAAATATGAATCATAATAAATTAAGGGCTGGTGAGATGGCTTAGCAGATAAAGGTGCTTGCTACAGAAACTGAAGACCTGATTTGATGACTAGGAGCAATGTGGTAGAAGCAAAGAATAAACTTTGATCTTCAACACATGTTACGGTATGCACATGCACGTACACATACACAAAGTATGTATATAAAAGATAACTGAGTAAATAATAAAAATAAACTCTAAAAGACACAGGAAATGAAATAAAATGCTGTCCTTCATCAACACCCCTAGCCACTTAGAATTTGTGTGTCTTCAAGATTAATAGTAAAGAACAGCACTGGGAGTTCCTAATTTCAGCCATGGCTCTAATATTACTAATCTTTAAATGTTACCAGTTTAAGTACATAAGCTTTATGAGTTAATTATGAAGAAATACTACAGAAAGACACTAGATCATTTCCTGAGCACTGCATTATATAAAATATGTCACACTCTTTTGAAACTTTATCATTATTCCTGCTCCTAACACAGAACTCTAAATGTCCTTATGAAAATGAGGCTGTATTGGTGGCCCCTTCTCAGAATGTCTTGAGCTGTGAAACTGATTAAGAGGATTATCCCACATTTGAGGATAGCCTGGGCTACACAGCAAGACCCAGGTTCAAAAACACAACAAACTTACATGAATGATGTAAACACACAGCTTCTTAAAATGAGATTTTCAAAAGCAAGTTTTCTGGTTTATTTTCTCACAGCATTAGCTACCTAATGAACTTTGGCCCTGTGCTAGAGGGCAGCACTCACGTCTACTTCAGAAGGCACAGCCAGGTTACAGGGGCTCCGTTTCCACATGTCCACACACTGAAAGTTTAAAGCAGTATAATTACACCAAAAAACTTAAAACAAAGCTAGCCTGTCAGAACAGTGAGCTCCCCAAGAACTACTTACATTTCCTGCTTTAGAGATCTTGAGGTCATAATGCTGACCTGCTTTCCTTTCCTTCCGTTTTTGTAAGAAATCAAGTAATCTAAGCTGAGGAGGAGGAGGACAATGAGACAGGTCCTGCTGCCGGTTCAGGGAAGACCTGGAATACCTCTTCAAACACCTAACACAAATTAGAAAACACAAAGCAACAACTCATAATCTATATGGGAAAGCAGCAGCGTGAATTAATTATAGATTAAATCACAAACACCTATATAACATTCTCACACCAGCAAGCTTTAGGCACAGGAGAAACAAAAAGAACAAGACAAATTCTCCTGACCATGTAGCCAAGCTGATTAGAATCCCAAAATGGAGAGGCAGTCATTATAAACTAATCTCTAAACCAGGCAGTAGTGGTGGTGGCACACGCCTTTAATCCCAACACTTGGGAGGCAGAGGCAGGTGGACCTATGTGAGTTCGAGGCCAGCCTGGTCTACAAGAGCTAGTTCCAGGACAGGCTCNGTGGTGGTGGCACACGCCTTTAATCCCAACACTTGGGAGGCAGAGGCAGGTGGACCTATGTGAGTTCGAGGCCAGCCTGGTCTACAAGAGCTAGTTCCAGGACAGGCTCCAAGCTACAGAGAAACTCTGTCTCGGAAAAACAAAACAACAACAAAAAACTCTCTAAAACTGCGATTGTATTTTCTTGAAACTTGCAAGTTACATTCTGTTTCCTTGCTAACTGTTTCCAATTAGTGTTGTGAAAGAATGAAGCCACTGTCCTTCTGCTCCTATCTGGTCTTTTCTCAGCCTCACAAGCTTGGTGAACAGACCATAATTTACAGAAGTTCCTTCGTTAAAAGACTGCAGACAATACTACTTTACAATAACGCAGGGAATATTTTTTTAAAAATTCTACACACAAAATCAAAATACAAGGCCATTAAAAATCCCATTTTCAAATTTGAAAGTGCAGCAGTGCCATGCTGATGGAATGGGCACTGTGGCTAGCAACATTTAAGAGCCTGTGTCACATAAGTGCAGGCAATTACCGTTTCATTGGGCGAGTGTTCATTTTTTGCCGGTTATAAAGCAGCCTATTTGCAGTACAAGCTACTGCCACAGACGGGTCAAGACACAGTGGTTCTGCTGTAGCTAGAATCAGTTGGCTCTCAAGCAAAAGTTTGTCTTCCTGAAATACACAGGAGTATATATCAGCTTCAAATACATTTTTGATAATGTTTACAAATATACATCATTTAACCCAGAAATATTCCTGGGAAGTTTGCTAAAGATTAAAGTAACTGTAGTAATTCATTTGCACATTGATGTGTAAACCTGCCAAGATAAACTTCTAATGAAAATTCAGTTATTTGTATACTGTATAAGATAGTCAACTTCAAAGAGTTGAGTATTTATTTGGCTGTCTAAAATATAGTTTGTTGGGGACACAGTAGAATTATATTCTCCCATTGTTTACCAGTCCTCAGCTTAAGAAACTGATGCTTTACTGCTCTCCAGCACTGACTGCAATTCTGTCTTTGATGTGAAGAACTTTCCACCTTCTTAGAGATGGGAAAATCACAGCCCAGACTAAAGCTCATCATAGTTCATAAGCACATTTCATAGAGGGCTATTTCATTGCTGACATTTTCTCGTCACAGTAATAGATAAACAAGAGACAGAACTCGAGGATCAATTAGCTGTTGTCATTGCTAAGAAATCTTGTTACCAGGTATGGTGATATAGATCTTTACTCTCAGAATTTAGGAAGCTGAGGCAGCAAAATCTCAAGTTCCAAGCCAGACTGGGCTAGATATCTTACCTCAAAGAGAAAAAGAAAAGGAAGAAAGGGAGAAAGGAAAGAAGGGAGAGAGGGAGAAAAGATAGGCTTCTTGTAGAATTTTAGAACCCTGAACGAAAGAAAAATCACAATCTATCTGTATTCAATAGTAAGAATAAAGCTTTTGTTTGATAGGAAGAGCCGGACGATGGTGGCACACACCTTTAAACCCAGCACTTAGGAGGTAGAGGCAGGAGGATCTCTGTGAGTCTGAGCCCAAGCCTGGCCTATAGAGGGAGTTCCAGGACAGCCAGGATTGTTATAGTAAGACAAAAACAAAACAAAATCAAAACAAACAAAACAAAAAAACCCCCGAAATTTCACATTAGGCTTTGTAAATTAACTTAAGCGTAGTTTAACAGCAAGGATGGAAGCAATTTGGGACTGCATTATAAAGTTCCAAATGTACAGAGACTTTAAAATCCTAAAGCTCCTAAGGGAATCTTGGTTTTGTCCAAATGTCCAACCCAACAAACCAATCAAATGTCAGTAAAAGGAAGCCTCTCACTGATGCTTCACACTGCGGGGGGCCTACCTGGGATTAGAGAGAGAACTAACCTGGGTCCATTTATGGTTGTCACTTGTTATAGAATGAACATCACAAACTAAAGTCTGGAAGAAACAAAACATTTTAAAACATGTATGTTCATACAAATATATGGACATTAAACAAAAATCCAACTAAAACAACACCCAGTACTTCCTAAGTAAACATGCCATACCTGCATTGTTGGACGTAAGAGAATGTGCCTGCTTTGGTAACCAGGAGACTTCATATTACTGGACTGCCTATAGTCACGTATTTCTGCTATCACACATCCACAATGAAAAATATTAACCTATTTTAAGTAAAAAAAAAATTCAGGTAAATGTCATTTTCCAAAAGTCAAAATAAGCAAAATTATACTGACTGTTTCAATCTTAAGATTCCATACCTTCAATGGATATCTTAGTGAATACACCACTATATAAACTACTAAAGAGGATCATTTATTTTTATGTTCATCATTATAGAAACCAATTTAAAACTGTTAATAGTAGATGACTGCATCTACTGACATCCAGGATGGCTTTCGTATTCACCTGTGACAGATATTACTGCAGTTCCTTTAAGAATGAGGTTCTTCCAAACAAGTGGAAGACTTGTATGACAAGAACTTTAAATCTTTGAAGAAAGAAATTGAAGAAGACACCAGAAAGTGGAAAGATCTCCCATGCTCTTGGGTAGGAAGAATTATCATAGTAAAAATGGCAATGTTAACCAAAAGCAATCTACAGATTCAATGCAATGCCCATCAAAATCCCAGCAAAATTCTTCAAAGACCTTGAAAGAATAATACTCAACTTCATATGGAAAAGCAAAAATCCCAGGATAGCCAAAAC
>LOEQ01000049.1:10184-27925 GCA_001685075.1 Bramus lutescens | reverse complement strand
CTCTCTCTCTCTCTCTCTTCCCCCCTCAAAGTAATACATATCCTACTAGTCTTGTTTATTGCATGCACTTATACTGGAACAATCACCTGGTCACTGAGACTGAGGAATGGGAAGAGCTGACAGTCAAGTCTGAGTCTTGTGCCTGTTGTGAGGGTGGGAGGGTTGGTGTCTGATGATGCCAGTCCTCATTGAATCACATGGGGTGGAGAGAATAGGACTCACGAGAAGAAGAAGGAAAAGGCCAACCTCAGCCACAGGAGGGCTCCTAGTTCCTGGGGGCATAGTGGTAGGTAGGAGACAGAGGAATAGAGGATCTTATTAATACCCACCAACAAAGAGAACTTGGGGAAGGTTCAGGACCACTAAGGACTGAGCCAAAACTTGAAGTAAGGTCAGAGTCTAATTTTGCAATTTCCCTGGACAGTAGGTCTCTGAAAAGATCAGAGCTTAGAGTGCTTAGGAAGTTATTGATTGTTATTCTCTGTGTCCCGAATACCTGACCCTGATTCTAAGAGTCAAAACATCTGGCTAGCCTGGGGTAGGATTATAAATTATGTTTATGATATGTTCATCTGAATATAGGTTCACAAGGGAACAGGTGGCGCTGGATTCCCTGGAGGTGGGGTTATAGGCAGTTACAAGACACCCAATGTGGGTACTGAGACCTGAACTCGTGTCGTCTGTAAGAGCAGTGCACAGTCTTAACCACTCAGCCATCCCTCCAGCCCAAGGATTTTTAAGACTTTGTCTTGTTATTAACCTAGAAGTGCAACCTTCCCGTCTCAGCCATGGGAATGCTGGAAGTTCATACAGCATGCCTGGCCTTATCTATTAATGCATTATTTGTTTTCTGATTTTCACCAAATATAAAGAGTGAGAAGAGCCCAATGATGGGATCTGGGAGGAAACAAAAATTAAAGGAACCAGAGGAGAAAAAGAAAGCAGCAGAAGGAGAAGGAATGGCCAGAAAGACAGTAGAAGAGAAAGGTTGCTCCTCAGAAGCTTCAAGTTAAGTACATTTCCATCAGAAAGACATTAAGTGGAAGGAATCTGGATCACTAAATACCATAGATTCTGCAGTCCCTTAATGAAGACTGTGTGTTGAACTGGGCTGGGTGGCCATATCCCAGTACTCCAGAGGTGCAGACAGGAAGGTTAGGAGTTCAAGACCAGCCTGGGCTACATACTGAAACTGTTTCAGGAAAGAAGAAAAAATGTGTTATAAGCTCTACAGTATCCACAAGGGAACCATGTCATCCTGTTTCTCAAGTACCCACTGCTCATAAAGTGGAAACCAGTACCTCTACCCCAGTTAGAAGTATTCACATGGGAGCAAGTTTTACTCTATCGCTGTCTTGGTTTCTTTCCCAAGATGTGTTGCTGTGATAAAAATACCATGACAAAAAACCAACTTTTGGTTTGTTTGAGAGAAAGGGTTTATTATGGGTCCCAGGTCACGAGTACAGTGTGTTACATCCCAGTAGGGGAGCGAAGGCAACAGGAACCTGAAACAGCTGGCTATATCACAGCCATGTCTGGAAGCAGCAGTGAATACACGCTGCCCCTAAGCTCCCTTTCTTCATCTCTGCAGTCTACAGTCCTTGTCAGGGAATGATGCCACCAAGAGTGGGCTAGTCCTTCTCCGTCAGGTAACAAAAATCAAGATAATTTCAATCGTCCCTCACTTATGCCCAAAGGCCCAGATAATTCTAGAGCCTTTTGGTGACAGTGACAACCAACACACACAGTTCTAGCCCATCTTCCCCTAGAACTGCACACCTTAATTTGTCTGCTTTAACTGGCGCTAACCTTTAAAACTCAGCCTTTGATATTTTCTCTCCCTTACCCCTCTTCTTTCTCCTCTCCTCTCCCTAGCCGCTCCCTCTCCTTTGCTCTCCCTCCCTTCCTCCTACCATCTCCCTGCCTCTTCTGTATGGATTATCTGCCCGTTTTGTTTGACTTGAATAATAACTTCAACCTTGTTTAACATTAAATCAATACAAAGTTAGAGCAAACATTGACACAGTGTTTTAAGAATTCCGAGGGTTAAGGCTTGTATTTACAATCTCATTCCAGATGAGGAAGATTAAAGAAATGTAACTTTATCTGTAATCCTCTCGTGTTATAACCTATAGCAAGACTTTGTAACCTCAAGGCTTATTCAAATGTTTGTCGTAGGAAATTGTCTCAGCTTGCTAAACTTATTTTATTTGCTACAGGAAATTGAATTTGCTCACCAGCTTTGTGATAATTAACCACTGACCTTGTCCTCATTGATTTTTTTTTCTCTAAACTCAACCTTACCCATGCTAAATTCTCTAGACAGGAAACGATCTTGGGTCCAGAGTTTTCTTCGGGTTGGCAGTATAGTTAAAACACCAAATTTCATTCTCTCGTATTTCCAATGAAGGCCCATCTAGTTTTCCTCCCAACAATAAAGGCTCAATTTGATTCCTGTGTAAGCCCCCAACCCTTCTCTCTCTTTTTTTAAATATTTATTTATTTATTATGTATACAGTATTCTGTCTGTGTGTATGCCTGCAGGCCAGAAGAGGCGCCAGATATCATTACAGATGGTTGTGAGCCACCATGTGGTTGCTGAGAATTGAACTCATGACCTTTGGAAGAGCAGGCAGTGCTCTTAACCACTGAGCCATCTCTCCAGCCCCCCCTTCTCTCTCTTTTATGGAGAGTGGAATTCATGCCGTTATTCGTGCTTTCCCTGTGTTATACTCCAGGCCCTTTTCTGTAACACTTAATTGTTTCAGAGTCTGGGGAGAAAGGGGTATGGTATGGAAAAAGTCCTGCTGGATTCTAGTGTGAGTAGGACCTTCACTTGTTAGCAAATAAGGAGGAGATTAATTATGCTGCCCGATTCTAACACAGGCAGTTTACTAACGTTTCAGGAAAGAACTGTGTTTCTCAAAGAGGTGCACGGGCTTTAGCCTTATAAGGCCTTTAGTCCTGTTAATCTTGTACTTTCATGCAGCTCTCCTCTCCAGTACTTAGAATTGTTCATTTGGAGACAGAATGCCCTACACCTTCTTGACCATGCTGTTTGCTTTGATTAGACTATTCAGCTCCTAAAGGCCACACAGCCCATACTCATATTTCTCTGCAGAGATGCCACCTTCTAGAAGTCTCTCCCAGATATTTCTTTTCCCATATTCCCAAACTTAACTCTGTGTCTTAGCTGAGCTTTTTGTTCTCTGAATAGAACACATGTCTCTCCATAAGTTACTGCAGTATGATTAAAACATGGAGGAGGTGGTCCTGATGAGTTCCTTGGGTGTAAGAGAAATGGCCTTCCTTTTATCCTCCCTTTATTTTGACAGGGTCTGCTAAATTTTCCAGGCTGACCTTAAATGTAGGGTCTTCTTGCATACTTCTGAATACCAGGGGCTGACAACTGTGGGCTACATTTGGCTTCCTTTCAGTTGTCACTGTAGGGATTGGTATACTCTCTAACGTGAGTGAGCAGGTAAGAACAGGGCCGCACTATTCTAGCTGGGGACCAGCCCCGCTTTTTATCTTTCTCCTTGTCTGATTGCTAACAATCTCTCTTTTCAAAGCTGTTCCAGTGCGGATGGTAAATTCTAGATTACCTTATGCGGAAGGACTTGAGGAGGATCTTACTTTCATCTAAGATGATAGTTCTTTGTTCTACAATTTTTGTGGGAGGACAAAAGTAATGACTTTAAATGACAGCAACACTAACTATGAAGATTCCTTGTTTATAAAATGAAACTAATGAACTGATTCCTTCTCCTCCTTCCCCTCCTCTTCCTCTTCAGCAGGGTCTCACATAGCCCAGAGTGGCCTCTAACACCCTGTTTAGCCAAAGACTGTGATAGGGAATAGCACCTGGCGAGTCACTTAACAATTAAGATTATCTTTCATGGTTCTGGATCCTGGAAGCTTCCAGATGAAGAGCTGTAGGCTTTTATTCTGCGTCTCTTCTTGGCTGGCATACAGGAACCTTCCTGCTGTGTTCTCACATGGTGTTTTCTTTGAATGTGCCTATCCCTGGTGCCACTTCTTTATGCAAGGATTCCAGTGACACTTATACCTCTACCCTTATGACCTCATTTCACCCTGAATAATTCCGCCAACTCCTTCAAGGCCCTGGCTCTAGCCAGCTTCATGGTACTTTCAGCACAGGTGAGCTTAAGGCAGGAGGATCATGAGTTTGAGTCCAGGTTCAGCTTAATACAGAGTTTGAGACAAATTTGAACTAAATTGAGCTTAAAGTGAGACCTTATCTCCAAATAGAAGCCCCATTGATGTTTAGGGATTCCACATGAACTTAGGGAGGACATTCTTTAGTCCAAAATATATCTATATATAAATACATACATTAAATTTCTATGTCTATATACATCAACAATACACATATATCATTTGAAAATAATATGATGATTAACTTTCTAATTTTGGACAGAATAATATAAATGGGTAATCAGACATGGTTTAATAAATCTTTTACTTTCTGAATATTTTGTTTTAACTTATAATAGAACTTTATTTCTCTATAAAAAACAAAATTTACTCACCCAAAAAATAATACCTAAAACTTCTAGACATTGCCTCGAGAGATTCTTCTGGGGACCATGCTTTAGAGGTCTCCTCAAGCCTCCTTTAGAGACAAGAACACTTGGGAGTCGCTGGGACTCTGGAAATGTCAGCCCAAATATCTTTGAGCCTGGCTGCAGGGCCTCTTTAGGTCTCCTGTGCATGTCCATTCTCCTGAGTGTCACCTGTGTCACCCAGGCCCAAGCAGTGGTTACCTACTGTCTCTTAACTACCATGTCGTGACTAAGAATTGGGGGATCCCAGACCTTTGTGATACAATCTAATCAACAATACAGAATAGATATAAATTACATATCCTACTATAATTGCTGGATTATTGACTTGGCCCTTTTGAATATTTAGCCTATTGATATATATTATCTGTACTTTTGCTCCAGGCTCTGCAAATGTTTATGTTCAGCACTTATGGTTCACCAGTCAGAATGCCTAGTCCCATTTGTCATTTGATCCATACAGCAGCCCACTGATCGGTCCTCTTTCTGACCCAATTTTCTAGAAATGAATCAGGGGACTGAGTCTCTTCTGCTCCTCAGAAACATAGCTGGCCTGGAGTGGAATTGCATCCACAGATCCTGAGCCCTTAGGCGCCACCCCCTGCTCCAGGACTACAGAAGCAGTGAATGTGGTTTCTCACTCATTACTCATTCAGAAGGGAGGGAAAGACCTTGATGCATTAACCGCAAATGGAGAGGTTGTCTGAACATAACTCTCCTCTGGGAATCTACACCAGACAGTTCAGACTCTAGAATTTCCTTTTCTAGACATGAACCTAATCATAAAACCTGCGTGCCCTGTTGTATAATGACACTGCTATAAGCAGTGTAGCTCCATAGGGAAAGGGAGGGAGGGCAACGTCAGTGGAGGAAATCCACCTGGCACCTGAAGCAGACTCGCTTCCTCTGATTTTCTCATGTGGAGAATGACAGCCATGCCCAGATGGGGTTTGCTTATCAATATGTGTCTACATGCTACTGTAAGCAGATGAAAATCATCTTGTACAACTTGCTAGAAAAATTAATAATAAAGTGTTGCTTCATTCTTCTCTGCTTGTCACAGGTGCAGACTTGCATTCCTGGCTCTCAGAGGCTGAGGCAGAAGGACAGTGAATGGGGGACAGCCTGGGCTAGAGAGTGAGATTCCAACTTTAAAAAATGCAGTGGAGAGTTCTTAAAAAATTTAAGTGTATGTGTGTGCGCGCACATGTGCGTGGGCAAATCCAGTTGTGTGTACATGTTGCTGGTCCTGCTAGGTTATGAAAACTGGATGTCTGAACATCTGTTATCATCTTGGATAGGGAACAGCACTGAGCTGGCTGCTCTGTTCTCCGTTAGGTTCCATTCCTTCTTTTTCTCTTTAGGGTTGGAAGGATGCAGATACTATTCTTCAAATTCCTCTTTTTCTTCATGTAATTTCTATACTGTTTATGACATGCCTGGATTTTTCCATTAATATTTTACAGGTTGGGGACAAGATGTTTTAAGTCCTGTGATTATCTGTGCCTGAAACAAGTTTCTAAGTGATGTCACATGCAGGGAAAAAGAGCTGAGATTTAAGACGTGGCAGTTAAAACTTGGACAGTCTGGGTTTCTTCTGTTCCTTGGAATCGCTTGACATGACTCTTTGATGGGTGGGGAACCCTTTCTCTTCTTGGTAGTTCCTAGGGACTAAGAATTGGAGGCCAGAGAAACACAAAAGATGATGTAACACATTTGAAAAAATGTAATTTCATTTCTATGTGTCTGCATGTGTGCCATGAGAAGCAAAAGGTATATATTAAGAAGACTTTTTCTGCATATACAACATGAATACTTAAAAGAATACATTGGCAGCTTCATGGCTATTGCCACCTAGTGCTTTGAACTTGTGGTCCCCTTGCTTCAATCTTCAAAGCATCTGGGACTACAGGCATGCGTCACCACAGCCAACCTGAGAAGGAGCTCATTTGATAAAAGTGTAGCTACAAAACAACATAAAGTAACTGGAAGTTATTATTAGTGGTAGTATTGTTAGTGCTAGAGATTGAAATGGCTTCATTATATAACTCAGGCTAGCCTTGAGCTTGACCCAGGCTCCTGGAGCCTGGGATTATAGATCTGTATCACCACATCTAAGGGGAAATGTTTTATTCAACATGTAACAAAAGTACTCTGTGCTCAGGGTGGTACCACCTGCACAATGTGGTACCATGTACCTAGTGTGCTACTGTATGCCTATCATGATACCACTTGCCTGCATGGTGCAGTGCTTGGTACTGAAGTGGGAACAGGTGCCCAAGCACCCAAGCCTCACAATATCAATACCTACTTGTCATGTACATTTTGTCTCAGTTATAGGCCAGCTAAAGCTCTGTTTCTTGTGTCCTGTTGGTCCTGTAGACCAGGCTTACAGAGCAGCCTCCCAAGGGGCTTTCTGTCCACATAACAGGAGATACAGTAAATGTCATATTTCAGTTAACAGAGCACATCCTTAGTCAGGCCCAAAGACATGGGGGACAGTTCTTTGCACGGGCAGGTGGCAATGAAGTATATCATCACGGACTGTCTTCTCATTTCACAAAGGAGGAAACCAGAGCTTGTGGAAGTTAGAGCAGCCACCCAGGTCATGTGACTGGTAAGTGGATCTGGCTATCTGACTCCCAGCAAGAGTACATTTACCCATCTGTCTCTGTTGGCATCTGCTTCAGGAACAATCTTCTCATGACTTGACCGTATAACCCTTTCCTTGTGGCTTTAACATACAGCTTTAACAAGTGGCCTTGAAACTCAAGTGACCAAAGAAGTCAGTATTCCACCAAGTCCCAGATCATGTGTCCTTGAGGGAAATTTGAATCAAAAAGTAAATTTGCTTCTCAACTCTGAAACTAAAGCAGCTTAATCGTACTTCATTAAAAGTTTGTACAGACCCATGTGTTTCTCTACGCCAGTTAAGGGTGTTGTCTGCACAAAGGCAAATATGATTTCCAATGGTGGGTATATGAACGCTCGCTCACTCATGACTTCTGGGAGTGTCTCCATATGGGGATCAGTGAGCAAAGTGCTGACAAGGACCTGAACTGCTTCCAGTGAGCTCTCTGTGCCACAAGACAGGGCCACCAGAAGTCCCAGAGCATTCCTCCTCACTTTATTACTGGGTCTGCCCCATGCCCCATGTTCTAACCCCAGTGATATATCAGGGCTCCATTACCAAGCGTTTCTGTTCCAGAGGACCCTTTTCCTAATCTCATCAATCAAATACCAACTGTTGGTTTAAACTCAAGTAAAGCTTTCTCTTATACTTCAGCACCCTCTGAATCTTTTGACCTAATACCTTTCTGCCAGCAGATAGGCAGTCAGTGTTGTTTTTAATTGAAATAAATGACGTTGTTCTGTTAATTAAGGTTTTCAAGACAAGTGTTTGCCCTCATTCATTCAGTCGGTCATTCAGCAAGTTGTCAGTGAACATTTCCTGGCTGCAAGCACAGTTGATATGAAGAGGTGTCCTCAGTGTAGAGCAGTGGATTCAGAATTAAGGCCCACAGGAGGCTGAGCATCCCTGTGGAAATCTCACGAAGAAGAGGCTCTGAAATGTGGGTGGCTCCATTGTTGGACCTGCACTGGTTCTCATATCCTTCAATACTGCATGTGGATTAGGGGTGTAGTGCAGAAGCAGTGTTCTTACTCAGCAGCTTGATCTACACACACACACACACACACACACACACACNGAACCTGTCTCAAAAGCAAACAGAGCAAAACACACACACACACACACACACACATCCCTCATACAATAGTTCACTAATTAATCTCTTCTTTAAGCCTTATTTGAGGCAGAATCTCATTACAAATCCCAGACTGGCCTATAGGATTCATTATGTAGTCCAGACTGTCCTCAAACTCATGACAATTCTGTTTCCACTTCCCAGGTGCTGGGATGCTGAGCATGAGCCACCAGGCCCACTGCCTGCTCTGCCTCTGTTTCTTCCTTTTCAATCTCTTTCTCCCTTTTCAGCCTGCAGGCTCTAACTGCGGTTGTCAGGCTTGCTAGCAAACAGGCTAGTCAATCTCACTAGTTACCAGTCTTTATTTCTATCTAAGTCGCCATCACGGGTTTACTTCCTCTTAGCACAAGATGACCCCAGTAAAAGTTAAATAGCATTTTCTGACTAAGTCTATGATGGTACATGGGAAGGATGCAGATTTTGCGAATCCTGAGGTTATAAAAAAAAATTGTGGTCACATTCAAGAAAAATAACATTAACAGAAAAAATGTGAAAACCAAGCATAGTATGTTTAATTTGGGGAAAGAAATGGGATGATTTGCTTGAGTACTGCGTCTGATCCCTTTTCCCCTAAGTTCTCTGGAGGCAATGAGTCAAAAACACTTACACAGAAATACTTTCCCCCTCCACCCCTGGCCACTCCAGCACTTACAGCGAACCCTGAAAATTGTGTTTGATTTTCTTCTGGTAAGTCTGTGTCTGCTCCTGGACCTTTAAAAACAATGGCTAACTGTCGTGAATTTTTAGTTAAGGTTCTGGATTTCTTAATACCTTATGATTTGGGGATACTTTGTTAGGAATGGTTTTTGAACAATAAGACTTTCCTTCAAAGAGAAAAGAATTTGGCCATAGATTTGGGTTGACTGTCGTCATTGGAGAAACCATTTGGCAGGACTATAATCTTCTCTTGGAAATATTTAAACAGTATATCACATAAATAATAAAAATCTGACCTTAAATAAATAATATTGTCACTAAGGGATTTATTGAAGTTATCTGGCTCAAACACTGCGTTTAGAATAACATTACCCAGAATCTATCAGTTCACTGTTAAACTTTTTAGAAATGATTCAACTTTATAAAATGATTTAAGTCATTTCCCTGACTCCGAAGTTTGTTGAAAATTGGCCTTGCAACCCTGATGGGGATTCTATTGGATGTATTATCCAGAAGGGGACAGTAGAGGGCCTCCTTGTGATGCTGTGGGGTTTTATTTCTCATGAAAGGGTGCTTTCTCTCCATTACTTGGCATCTGTTCACCCATTTTGAGATTTGCATCTGTTTATTTGAAAAAGGAAAACATTTTTAGACACCATTTTTACTATACTGAGAATGAACGGTATAATTGGAGCCCTAAAATATTTTTTTCTCGGTTTAAGTGAAGGAATTAAAATTTTAGCAGTTTCTTCCACTTCCTTCCACAGCAGAATGGAACTTTACGTCCTGTTCTGCTTTTCCTAGCAGACTGTCACGTTTCTCATTGAGAACAATACAATTATCTAGAAGATTGCTGCAGCACATTTCTGTCAATCATGTTATTTTATTCAAAGATCAGAATAATTACATAGACAGAATAATTACATAGAATAATGACATAGTTGGAAACATGAACATCACACCTATTTCATCCTGCAGTCACTCTTCAGGCAAATGTGTCTAAATTATAAAATATTAATCTAATATATACAAAGAGAAAGCTTCAGGGTCCATATCTCAAAAATGAATGAGGTTGAATATAGCTGATTGGCTAATTGAAGCTGTCCTAATTAGTCAATGGACCCATCTTGTGAAATTTAAGAAAAGCCACATCTACAAAAAGGTTCTCAAGTGGCTAACTGGGCCACTTTGACAGAGTAATATACACAGGTGACTTCAGGTTCTGGAGAAACCACAAATTTAGCTATGCCGGGCTTCAAGCCAGGCATGGTAAAGAGCCCCTGGAAATTCCTCTTTTGTCATCTCATTTGGACCAATGAGCTGTACCCCACAATCAGCCCTTCAAAAAAGAGGGTAGCTACTTGGTGTCACCCTCATTTACATACATGGCAGCACCCTCGTTGAGTCATGCTCAACTGTTAATACGACATTGTTCTTCGCAGACTTCACACTTGAGAACCATGTAATCAAGTTACAAAATTAAAAAAAAAGCACAGTAAACAATCCTCACCCTTCCCCCAAAATTAAAAAAAAACCTAAGGCTCAAAATGCTTTAAATAAGTTTATGGTTTAGGGTTGGACTACCTTCAGAGCTCTCCTGGGGTGTATGTGGCTTGTCATCTGTAGAGTGGACACACCTGAAAGCATACAGGAGGTTTTGCATAGGTTCTATGAAAGTATTAGGGCAGTTTATAGAAAGAATCTGAATATTCAAGGATTTGAGTGTATGCAAGCAGGTATCTTGCAACTGCTTATGGCTATCAAAGAGTCATTCATTGTTTAGTTGAGACTTTAAGACATCTTTCTACCAAGGAGGAGTTTAAAAAGATACAAAGGGGATAATAATAAAATAGTCATTCATGTATCCATCACACAGTTTCGAACTTCTGTCTAACACCTTTGCACTTTATCTACAAGGGCCCCAAATAGTGCCTGCTATGCTAATTACTAAAAGGGAAGTGGTTATTAATTAATTTTTATAAAGTAAATAACTGTTAACTTTGTAATTAAAAAAATGAGTCTAGGTCTTCAGGGTCTTGCTATGTGGCCCAAGCTGTTCCCAAGTTCATGTTTCAGCCTCCTGAGTGGTAGGATTACAGATGTGTACAGTTGAAAAACACAGTCAATAATTAATGTGCCATCTCTACTTTATAAATATTTCTCTTTAAAAGATGTAGTGGACCACACCGTTAATGACAGGACTGGGAAGGTGGAATCAGGCAAACTGACTTGGAGGCCAGCCAAGTCTACAGGGCAAGATCCAGGACACTCAGGGCTATTCAGAGAAACCTTTTCTGGAAAAACAAAACAAAACAAAAAAGATACAAGCTTTCTGTGTTTCTTAAAGCAGACAACTTAGCAGACATCCAAGAGCCTATGGGTTTGAATACTTGAGGCCAGCAGAGCCCCTGGCAGAGTAGAGCTATTGGGGGTGGCTTTACTGTCTTTAAAGATGCTGTCTCGGGACCTCTGGATCAGTCAGCGTGGATCAAGTGATTCATGAGTTAGTCCTTCTGTTTAAAAACCTTTTTTTTTTTCTTTCAGAAAAGGGATTCAGTCCATATCAATATTGAACAGAGAACAAAGCTCACATATACCCTCCACCCCCACCTCCATCTACATTCTTAAATACACAGCCTTCCCAGCTAACAACATCCCTGGCCAGAGTGGTTGAGTTTGTATAGAGACATTGTTATCACCCAACCTGCTTGTGACAGTAGGGCTTGGGCTCCTTTATTGTTTGTTTTCAGATGTGCTAGGCTTTGCTCGGCCTACATATAGGGGGAAGGCAGTACCTTGGTGCTGCCTCGAAGTGATGTGTCACTTTGTTGACTCCCCATGGGAAGCCTAACCCTTTCTGAGGATAAAGGATGGGGGAGGGGGACTGGGGGAGAAGGTGGTGGGAGCCGGAGGAGGGGGAGAGAGTGGGAACTAGGATAGGTACATAAAATGAGAAAAGATTGTTTTAAAAGAATAAATTAAAATAAATAATATTAAAAAAGTGCTAGGTATCAAACCAAAAGCCACGTGCTGCTGGGCCAACTCTGACTGAGAGGTATCCTTAACAAAGGGTTTCTTCTGTGCTAGTCTTAGGGTTTGGGAACTCTTGTTTCTCACATGGTTTACTGCCCTAATCATCTGGGACTGTCTTCTGTTTGCAGCTTAGTCTCTGGTATAAGCGTCCATGTTTTCTTGCCTGGATTTCTAACCATCTGGTGACTGAACAGAGGTGACTGGGAGCCTGCTCTTTGAACCTATTCAGCCATGGCTGTGCTTGTCGGAGAGTGTATCACAGATGCGCAGTGATTTGTGAATGACGTCATATGGTCCTTTTTGTCCTTGAGAGTCACCTGCAGAAGCAGTCTGCATTACCTAGCCCCTTTAGCACCTTTATTTTGTATGGGTGCCCCAGCTGGGATATGGTGCTTCTGTAATAGCCCTTAAATTCTTTATGTTGAATATCCTTCCAATACTGCAGGGCCATTCGGTCTTCATGCCTGCCTCATTCTCCTGTCCTGTGTTTCAGCTGTGAGTGTCACTGGCAAACGTCTGGTTTGCTTCTGGGAACATCGCCCTGGCTTTGTCCACTTGGTTTGCTCAGGAAGATGGGAGCTGCGTACAACCTGATTTTGTTGACTTTGATTGAAAATTTTCTTGCATGACGTTAATTTAGGACAGCCCAGGTGGCTAATGTCTGACTGGCCTCCCCTCTATGCATCTGGAGTCGTTTGCCTAGATCCTAGAAACAGCAGCTTGACTATTCCCATAACTCATTTTCTAGGTTATAGTAACTTATTAAAATATCCATCCTCTGTTGCTTTTCAAGAAAATTGGAGTCTGTATCAGCAAGATCTGGCTCCTGGTCATAATCTCTTCCTACGCTACATGCTAGGTTGTCATGTGTACCCTGGAGCCACAGGCCTACCAAATATTCTGTGCAGCCAGAATTTTTGCTGTCAAACATGACGGTGTTACCCCATTTTTACACAATTCACAGATCTTAGTAACATTTTCTGGAACTTTTAGATGTTTTTGAGTAGAATACTTTTCATTTTGAAGGGCTTGAGAAAGGTGTGTGGAACAGCTATCAAAAGCGCAAACACTGGGCCTAGAAGCTAAAACATACATACTCCTATCCCTCCTAAGCGTAGGAGCCCCAGGAGCAGTTCATATCACTGCCCCTTGTCATAAAGGAGGACCCGTGCTTCGAGTGTGTCTTCCACATGTTGTAGGTCAGAGATGTAATCCCAAGGTTTGTATGCTAACAGTGTTTGGAGGTAACCAAGGTGAAGAGAGGTCTCAGGCACTTTGAGAGCACAGAAGATGCAGACAAAGGAATCAGGAAGTCTTCACTGCTTCCTCTGCTCCTTCCTCAAGTCCAATCCCCCAGTCTCAAACACAACTTTATAGCAAATGTGCTGTGGCCTCTGCACTCTCTTCCCCCAATTTAGAGGAAACAAGAAGACCCTGGTGGAACACCTGCTCTCCTTCCTGTGAAGCCCTCAGCCCCGACTCCCTATCCCTGTCAGCTCCCAATACCTAGAAACAGATTTTACCTTACCTTACCTTTTGTTTTGTTTTGTTTTTGTTTTCTGAGACAGGTTTTCTATGTGTTGCTTTGGAGCCTGTCCTGGAACTAGCTCTTGTAGACCAGGCTGGCCTCGAACTCACAGAGATCTGCCTGCCTCTGCCTTCCGAGTGCTGGGATTAAAGGCGTGCACCAACACTGCCCAGCTCTTGCTTACCTTTTAGATGAAGCATAAAACAAAGATGTTAAAATATGATAGAGGTCCTTAAAGAGGAAATTAAAAAATCCCTTAAAGAAGTTTATGGAAACAAAAACAGTGGAAATAAATGAATAAAACACTTAAAGATCTGAAAGTGGAAATAGAAACAATAAAGTAAACCCAAACTGAGGGAAATCTGGAAATGAAAAAATTAGGAACTTGAATAGGAACTTAACAAGCAAGCCTCTCTATCAGAGATGGAAGAGAGAATCTCAAGCATTGAAGACACAATATAAGAAACAAATACCTTGGTCAAATAAAATGCTGAATGTAAAACAAAACAAAACAAACAAAAACCTCTACATAACATCCAGGAAGTCCTGGAAACTATGAGACCAAATCTATGAATCTATGAATAATTGGAATAGAGGAAGGGGAAGAAATCTAAGTCAAAGGCACAGAAAATACTTTCAAAAACTCATAGAAGAAAATTACTCTAACCTAAAGAAGGAGATGCCTAGCAAGGTATAAGAAGCATACAGAACTCTAAGTAGCCTGCACCAAAAAGAAAGTCCTCTTGGCACAT
This sequence comes from Bramus lutescens, assembly GCA_001685075.1. Lineage (NCBI taxonomy): Eukaryota > Metazoa > Chordata > Mammalia > Rodentia > Cricetidae > Bramus > Bramus lutescens. The sequence continues at coordinate 13,602 of LOEQ01000049.1, read as the reverse complement.
GATAATCAAAACACTACATTTACAGAACAAAGAAATAATATTAAAAACTGCAATCTTGACCAAGTAACGAATAAAGGCAGACATACTAGAATTACACCTAGCTTCTCAGTGGAGACTCTAAAGCTCAGAGGGCTTGGATAGACATGCTGCAGCCTCTTGGAGACCATACATGCCAGCCTAGACTATCATACTGAGCAAAGAAATGAAGAAAAGTAAGATAGTCCATGATAAAACCAAATCTAAGTAATACATATCTACAAATCCAGCCCCACAGAAGGAACTAGAAGGAAAACTCCAACCTCAAGAGGTTAATCACACTCAAGAAATCACACAAGGTATAGGTAAACCAGGTGAGCACATCAGAAGGAGGAGAAACATACACACACACACACACACACACACACACACACACACACACACTCCACACCCCACACCGTCCAAAAAATAGCAGGAATAAACAAACATTGCATATTGATATCTCTAAACACCAGTGGTTTCAAGGCCCAATAAAATGGATGGAGCTAGAAAACATCATTTTGAGTGAGTTAACCCAGACCCAGTAAGAATATTATCACATGTAGTCACTCATAAGTGGTTTTTAAACATAAAGCAAAGAAAACCAGCCCACAAATCACAATCCCAGAGAAGCTAGACAACAATTAGGACCCTAAGAGAGACATACATAGATCCAATCTATATGGGTAGTAGAAAAAGACAAGATCTCCTGAGTAAATTGGGAGTGTGGGGACCTTGGGAGAGGATTGAAGGGGAGGGGAGAGGCAGGGAGAGGAGCAAAGAAAAATGTAGAGCTCAATAAAAATCAATAAAAAAAGAAGACAGACTAACAGAATGGATGCAAAAACAGGTTACATCCTTCTGCTGTATCTAAGAAACATACTTTAACACCAAAGATAGACATCCCCTCAGGATAAAAAGGAGAAAAAGGTATTTCAAGCAAATGGACATAAGAAGCAGCTGTGGTGTAGCCATTTTAATGTCTGACAAAGTAGACATCAAACCAAAACTAATCTGAAGAGTAGAGATGAGCACTATTTACTCATTAAAAGAAAAATCCTTCAAGAGGACATTGCAATACTTAACATCTTTGCACCAAGCACAAGGGCATCCAAGTTCAGAAGGGAAACACGGCTGCAGTTTAAATAGCATGTTAACCCTCACACACTGATCGTGGGAAGCTTCAATACCGTACTCTTGCCAATAGACAGGTCATTCAGACAATACCTAAACAAAAAAATTCTGGAGATAACTGATATTATAAACCAAATGGACCTAACAGATATTTGCAAAACATTTTAACCGCCCCCCCCCCATGTGCCTTCTTCAAAGTACAACCTGGAACTTTCTCCAAAACTGACCACATACTTAGACACAAAACAATGGTTTTGTTTTTGTTTTTTGTTTTCCGAGATAAGGTTTTTCTGTAGCTTTGGAGTCCATCCTGTGTCCTGGAACTCCCTCTGTAGATCAAGCTGGCCTAAAACTCACAGAGATCCACCTGCCTCCGCCTCCTGAGTTCTTGGATTAAAGGCATATGCCATCACCGTCCGGCAACAAAGCAATTCTTAAAGATACAAGAAAACTAAAATAACACACTGAATCCTATCTAACCACCATGGATTAAAGCAGGATATCAATGACAATAGAAAGTTTACAAACTCGTGGAAACTGAGCAACTGAATGAAAAATGGGTTAAGACAAATAAGAAAGAAATGGAAAACTTTCCAGAATTCAGTGAAAATGAATGCATAACAACCAAACTTATGGGTACAGTGAAAGTGGCTCTAAGAGTCAAACAAAAAGTCCAGGACCAGATGGTTCTACCACAGAATTCTACCAGACTTTTAAAGAAGAGTTAATGTCAATACTCAAGTTGTTTGACAAAATAGAGACTAAAGGAGTACTGCCCAATTTGTTTTACAAGGCTGCAGTTACACTGATACCCAAACCACATACAGTCCCAACAAAGAAAGAGAATTATAGACCAACTTCCCTTATGAACAACGATACAAAATTCTCAATAAATGCTTATAAACAGAATCCCAGAACACATAAAAGAGATCATCCACCATAATCAAATAGGCTTCATTCCAAAGATTTGGAGATGGTTCAACATACATAAATCAATACGTGTAACCCCCCACATAAACAATCTGAAAGATGGAAACCTCATGATCATCACATTAGATGCAGAAAAGGCCCTCAAAAAAAATCCAACACCTCTTCATCATAAAAGTCCTGGAGAGATTACAGATATAAAGGATATAGCTCAACATAATATGGGTAGTTCACAACAAGTCCGTTGCCAACATCAACTTAAATGACGAGAAACTCAAAGCAATCCCACTAAAATCAGGAACAAAGAAGGTTGTGCACTTCTTTCATACATATTTAATGTAGTACTTGCTGTCTTAGCTAGAGCAGTAAACCAACTGAAAGAGACAAAAAGGATACAAATTAGAGCTGGGTAGTGGTGGCGCATGCCTTTAATCCCAGCACTCGGGAGGCAGAGGCAGGAGGATCTCTGTGAGTTAGAGGTCAGCCTGGGCTACAAGAGCTAGTTCCAGGACAGGCTCCAAAGCTACAGAGAAACCCTGTCTCAAAAAACAAAAACAAAAAACCCAAAACAACAACAAAAAACAAATTGGAGAGGAAGTTGAAGTATCTTTTTCTAAACTTCCTTTTTATTTATTCTTTGTGTCTTTCATATCATGCATCTTGATCCCATTCATTTCCCTGTCCCTTCATATCCACCCTCTGCCCTTGGAATCCCCCCCAAAAAATAAAATAAAATATAAGAGAAAAAAGAAAAAGCTCATGGAAGCTATAGTATGACATGGTGAGTCACGCAGGAAACCCTTTTCTCCATATATTGTTACTTGCAAGTGTTCATTGCAAGGAGTCCTTGGTCTGGTTTGAGGCCTCTGCTTTCACTACACTCTCCATACTGTGCCCTCACTAGGACTCCTCCTGGATATCCTATTGTTGTCCTGTGCTGTGGAGATCCTGCAGCTTTGGGTCTGCAGGACCAGCTTCTTCACATGCCCCTGCAGGTCATAGATGGGGTGAATGTTGGGGTGGGCCAACTCATAGCCCTGGTTCTGGGCCTGGGTCGTGTCAGGGTTGGTCAGTCCCCCAGTTCTCCCCCGTCCTCACCACCAGGCTGAGCTCTCCAGCATTGCCCTGGCTAGTTCACCCCTTGCAGCAATGAGGAAGGGGCAGGGCCAGTTCTCCTGCTTTCAAGTCCTCAGGGTCTGTTCTCCCACCTACACCATCAGGGCCAGCTCTACTGTGATGCCCAGATAAGGTACAGGGGACAGTCTCCTGAGTGCTGGAGCTGGTGAGGGGCAGGGACAGCCCTCCTGCTCTTATGACCTCAGGGCCACCTCTCCTACCTGCC
>LOEQ01000048.1:1042063-1058633 GCA_001685075.1 Bramus lutescens | reverse complement strand
AAGAATAGAATTTAAAATTGAAACCATGGTTATCACTATTGCACTAGTGAAGCCCCCCCGTTAGGTTTCCCACATCAAAAATATGAATTGATTGTATTTTGTATTTTGATCTCTGCACTCTCAGAGAACATACATGCTTTGAAAAACTGTTGTCCTAATCTGTACAGTCAGCCAAGACTAAGACAGGTGGTTTCCCCCATGGTAGCTGGTGCTACAGACCAGGTAACGCAAACGGCTTTCTGAAGAACCTCCACTGTGTATGGCTTTCTAACTGTGTATTCTGACTTTGCCTATAAATAGCTATCATTGGTACACAAGGCTAGATTATGCATTTCTGTATTTCTCGGGTGGCTGATGCATTTCTGTTATGCATGGCCACTTGTGTGTGCTGTGGTATCTCAGGTCAGGAGTTGAACTAACTGAGGCCCATATTGCTTTTTCTCTCAGTGATACCTTGGGTAACTCACTTAATGTTTTTGCCTGATAGTAGTCTTATAAATATTATCCCAGTTCTTACAGAGAAAAATGGCTTTTAGGCTTGCCCAGAGGGAAACAGGATTTGAATTAAGTTCTATCATTGAAGGTAGTAGTGAGATAGGACTATCCAGGCATTAAACTACAGGGCTTGGAGAGATGGCTCAGTGGTTAAAAGCACTGGCTGCTCTTCTAAAGACCTAGGTTCAATTCCCAGCACTCATGTGGTGGCTCACAACTATATTTAACTGCAGTCCCAGGGGTCTAATGCCTCTTCTGGCTCCACACACACCAGACATGCTTGTGGTGCACAAACATACATGCAGACAAAAAAAAAAAAACCAACAACAACAACAAAAACCCACCAATACAAGCAAAATAATTTTTAAAAGGTTGAATAGAAAAGATGTTGCTACAAATTTACCTGTCAGCCCATTTTTAAGCTGTATTCTTGAACATCATCATGACTACCTGCAGCTCTTGTTTTCATCATTTGAAAATAAGAGAATAACTTCATGAAAGTTGAATTTAGGGGCTGTCAAGCCTGAGGACGTGAGTTTGATCCCGGGATCTGCATGGTAGAAGGAGAAGCAGAGATCGTTCTGTAACCTTCACAGTTGTATCATGGTGTGCACACACCCAACAGAAACACAATAAACCCAAAATTTGGTATTTTGAAACCTTGTGTTTGCTGTCACTAGGGCAGTGGTGTAATGAGAGGTTAGTTGGAATCAGAAATGAAGATCATAGATGTTTTCTCAATCAACTATGCTTTTTTTAGAACAGGGACTGTTTTTATCCCTTGCTCCTAGCATTACCTGGCACAGGAGTGATGGTTAATAGTGCACGGTGGTTATATGTGGTCTGCTGTACTTTATTTGTAGATAAACTTAAAGTCAATTTGGATCCAGAGCAAGAAATGAAAGAAGAAAAAACAGTGCAGCAGCCTCCAGTGTCTGTCACTGAAGCAAAGCTGGCAGCTCCCACAGCTCTGAAGAAATCCAGCAGGAAGGCAGAGCCTGTGAAGATGCAGCAGAAGGGAAAAAAATGGTAGGAAAAATTTGTCACTTGGGAAGGGGATTGTCTTGTGGAGGTGAGAAGATCTGTTTGGGATTTCTACGGCAGGCAGTTTCAGCTGAGTACTAAATCCTACTTAATGCTGTGAGAATGAAGAGAGAAGCCCCAGGCTCACCTGGTAAAGCAGGGCTGTAGGGCAGCCCCTTTGGGTGGTTTAGATCCAGAGCCACAGTTTGTCCCCACTGATGATCGTCTTTGCCCCCAGACTTAAGAATAAGTGTGTAGACACCATGAAAGTGTGCCTCTGTGTGTGTGTATGTTTCACATCAAATTACCCAGTGAGAAGTTACTGTTTCCAGTCCAGTTTAAGAGAAGAAGTTCTTTGTTTTCTTTTTATATCAATGAGTTTATTTTTCAAGTGGTAAAATGTAATTAGAAAAGAAAATAAAAAGCACACAAGCTGTTAAAAATGGATCCAGGAGTTTGAGACACTACCTCATAGCTGGTAGGAATTAGTCTGTTGAAAGAAATTCTAAAGGACACTGTCAGCACTGATAGGCCCACAAAGAACCAACTTTTGTGGTAAAGTTGGAGCAACAAAATGGTGACATTTCAGAAGGGTAAAGCTCTGCCCAGTAGGCCTTGCCTCCTGGGAACACATGATATACATGGATTAAAATGTCCCAGCACTCACTGTGGGAGGCTGTTACCAGGCATGTACTCAACATCCCTCCACTAAATAGCCAGTTAAGTGTAGGTTTTTAGTAGGTGTCCTTTACTGGGTTAAGAAGGGTTTTTTTTCTATTCCAAGTTTTCTGAGAGGCGTTTACTCATTGCTTTTAAATTTTAGCATGCTTTTTCTGCTTTTATTGAGGTGGCTCATGCAGTTTTTCTGCTAATATGGTCGGTTATACTGATTGACATGAAAATGTTAAACCAGCCTTGCATTCTTAGGATTAGCTCCCTGGTCATATTTGTTGTTTTTTACACACTATTAGATTAGTTAACATTGCCCTAGGAGGACTTTGTTTCTATATTTTTGAGGACTACAGCTCAGCTATTTTCTTTCCTGGTAATTGGCTAGTTTTAGTATCCAACTTGTGTTAACTTCCTAAGTTAAGAGGAGTTTCCCATTTTCCAAAGAAGTTTGTGAATCATATTTTTTCTTTAACATTTTGTGTGTGTTATATGTTTATGTACATACCATGACACAGAGGACATAATTTGTGGTAGTCAGTTTTCTACTTCCACAGTGTGGGGGCCCTGGAATAGAACTTAGTTGGTCTGCAGAGCCATCTCTGGCCCTATGTGTGGATATATTTCTAATACATTTAAATATATAATAAAATCTATTAGTGAATCTGGGCCTGGATTTTCTTTATAAGAGCTGTGTGTGTCTGTGTGTGTGTACACGTGTGAGAGTTTTACATAATGTTAATCAAATTTTCTAGTTCTTTTTGGACCAGTTTATGCTTTTAAAGGACTTTATTTCCTCTAAGTGCCTGAGCTTGTTGAAATGTTCATAATCTAGCCTTGTTCTTAGAGTATTTGTAGACTCTGCAGTAATGACTATAGAATCCTTTATTCTCTTAATTTCCACTTGGAAATACATGTTTTCCCTCTATTGTAAAAGGCTTATTAATCTTTTCTCCTTAACCTAACAACTTTAGGCTTTGTTAGTTTTCTTTATTTTCTACTGCATTGTTTTCTACTCTAATATTATTCCCTTTGGCTTGCTTTGGGTTTGCTTTATTTTCCTAGCTAAAGTAGAAAAAAAAAAGTTGATGTTCAAAATTAAATAAGACATAGGCACTCAATGACAGAAAGATTATGGTTTACATGTATTTGTCTCTAACACACAGTAGGCCCTTAAATTATTTATTGGTGAATGCCATAATGGAGAAAGCAGACAGAGAAGCTAAATAATGTCAAGAGAAAGTCTAGGTTTTTAATGACATCACTAGAATGAATTTACGGTCTTATCTATGCCTTTGCTCACGTTGTTCCTTCAATTTAGAATATTGTCTTCCCATCCTACCTGTTAAATATCTGCTTAGCTTTTGACAGTTGTGCCCCACAATGTTATTTGTCCATTAAATTTTATCATGTTGTATAATAGCTAGTGCAGCTGGGGCCAAAACCTGTTTGTCTTTTGAGGCAGCTTACACTGTGTGGCCCAGGAAGCCCTCAGTCTTAGAATCCTCCCACCTCTCTGCAGAAATTATAGGCATGTGCCACTATGTCTGGCCTGCCATGGCTTTTTGAGAACAGCATTTCTTTCCTGATCTTTGCAGTGTGGTTGTTTAGCTGCTTATTTAATGCATGTTAAATTACGGAAAGGCATTGACAGGACTCTAAACTGGCCTAGAGAGAACTGGTGAAACCTTTTGTTCTGACTACCCTATAAAGTGATATAGTTGGGAATAGCTAGCAGTATATTTTCTCCGAAGGATCAATCTTTCTATTGGGCACATACCACTTGGGAGGCAGAGGCAAGAGGATCTCTGAGCTAGAGGCCAGCTTGGTCTACCTAGTGAGTTCCAGGACAGCCAGGACTACATAGAAACACTGTCTCAAATAAACAAATAAAAATGAATCAGTCTTTTCTTACCTACTTTGTTGTTTTCTACCCTCTGGATTTATGGCTGTAAGCTCTAAAAGAAGCTGCATAGGAACACATGCATACTCAAATATGTGCACACTTTCTATTCTGTTTAACATACTTAATTTATTCCCTGATGGCTGCAGGGGGAAGCGAGTAGACTTATCTGATGAGGAAGCCAAGGAAACTGAAAACCTGAAGAAAAAGAGGAGAAGAATCAAGCTTCCTCAGTCTGATAGCAGTGAAGATGAAGGTAGGCATTGCTATTAATTTTTGGTAGGGAATCATTTCTTGGTTCATGCTCAAAGATCTGAAAAATTCACTTACTGTGGACTACAATGAGAGCAGTAGTCCTAACAATGAGAGAATAATTCTCTTTGAAGTCTGCTACAGATTTTTATCAGAATAGTGATCATTTGGTAACTTGTGAAAATACCTTAAACAGAGACTGGAGAGATGGCTCAGAGATTAAGAGCACTGACTGCTCTTCCAGAGGTCCTGAGTTCAATTCCCAGCAACCACGTGGTGGCTCACAAGTATCTGTAATGAGATCTGGTGCCCTCTTCTGGCCTGCATGGACACATACAGGCAAAACACTATATACATAATAAATCCAAAAAAAGAAAACAGAAATACAGAAAATGAAAGTACGACTTTCACATACACTATCTATGCCCTTTCCTTTCTCTCCTTTGGCTGCCTTCAAGTACATATTCTAGACCTACCAATAAATAAAACTGATAAAATTGCAAGACCCTGCACGTATAGTGTCACTGTGGATCTTCCAGGGTCAGGATGTAGACAGTGTTATAAGAAAAGCAAGCAGAATAAGCACAGGACTCTCTACAGGAAAATAAATGTGCTTTAAAACAAATATCAAGTACTTTTAATATTTTTTAAAGTATGTGTATGGGTGTTTTGCTTACATGTTTGTGTGTACCGTATGCATACAGTGTTCAAAAGAGGGCAATAGATTCCCTGGGACTGGAATTCCACAAGGTGGTGAGCTGCCTGCCACGTAGATGCTGGGAACATCCTGAAGAGCAGCCAGCACTCTTAGCATCTGCACTCTCTCTCCAACCCAGTATCTAAGTCTTCTTTAGATCTTACCCCAAACCATGTAAAGTATGTAGAAAGAAGCTAAAGAGAAAGGTTTGGGGGCTACATTGTGCTATCCAGGGAAGTATGTTGAGAGAACTCGGCTAAACTTGGAACTATCAGAGGCAGTTTTCCAAGGATTAAGGTATAATGTGTTTTCTATGCTGCTTACTCCCTGATGTTAGGCAGGTGCTGTAACTTCAGGTCCTCGTTTGTTCTTCCAGAACTTCAGTGTTATTACAAACGCTTTTTGTGGGTTTTTATTTTTTTCAAGATAGGGTTTCTCTGTGTAGCCTTGGTGCCTGTCCTGCTGTCCTGGAACTAGCTCTTGTAGACCAGGCTGGCCTCAAACTCACAGAGATCCCCTGCCTCTTCCTCCTGAGTGCTGGGATTAAAGACATGAGCCACCACTGCTTGGTGCTCTTTGTGGATATTAAGACAACACACAAGAAATGCTGAGAGACGCTTGACACACAGTAGCTTTTTGCATTGTGTCCCTCCCCCTACCCCACTGGATGTTCAGGGTGTAAACAGAGATTCTAAGATGTACCTCCTTGGCAAATTCCTTCCCCCTTCCCCCTGGAAGTTTCGTAAGCACCTTTAGTAGTTCTACATATTTAAAACAAAACAAAACATGGAAGGCCCAGAAAGAAATAACATTAATATCTGTGTTGCTAGGAAGAAATAGCTTATAGCTGTGTTACGTATTTGCTAACTTTTTCAGTCCTTGCAGGTTGTTTGTGGTGGATTTCAAGCTTATGGAACACCCGCGCGCGCACACACACACACACATACACACACACACACTCACACCGCTTTTTTTTTTCCTTTTTTTTTAGGTAAGATAGGTATTACAAAAATACATATTGAGTCCTAGGAAACAGTGATTGCTTTCCAGGAATTGGAATCACTAGTTTCTGCCAGAGGACTCTTGACAAACAAGTGGTTACATTGCTGGTTCACTGACACGAGTTTCCCACAGTTCTTAATTCTGGCCCAGTAAAAAAATGTTTTCTTAAGGTGATGCTTCATCTCTTGAATGTTTCTCGTCATTGAGCACACTAATGCACAAAGCATCCGTCATATTTACGTCACTAAAAATGTCCTGAGTCAGAATGCTTGGATTAATGGTAAAGACTGAGTATGGGCAAGTGTTTTTAAAATTTCTTTTAACTTCAGTTGTATGAGACAAATAATGATTTGTGAGGTTATTATGAAAACGAGTGATTGATGTTTATACAGTAGAAAATGTTGGTTGCTTATCCTTCTTAAAATATCTAAGTTTAAACACAAGACAGTTTTTAAAGTCCGATAAAACAAAGCTTACGATGATAATCCCTGCCATCTGAATCACTGAACTGGCTCTTGTTGTCAGCTCCTCCCAGCTACCTTCCATCTCTCAGGCCGTGTTGAAATCTCTTTATTCCTCTGCTCTCTTCTCTGCCAGGGGGATTATGACATTTTATTACCGTATGATTCTCGGAGGTGGGCAACTGGAAAGTAGGAAGTGGGAACTGTCTGTGGCCTTCCCCTGACCTGGATGTACCTCACCCCAAATTTTATCCAGGAAGTACTAACTCTCCTTGTTTTAAGACATCAGAGTTACTGTTGCTCTGCGTCCAGTGCCAGGACAACTGTAGCGCCCCTGCTCGTTGGACTGAGTCTGAGAGCAGACACAGGTAAACACTTGCGTGCAGTGCTGGGAGGGGTCCGAGAGGGCCCACTACAGCCCAGCATTCTAGTGAGTTCCTGGTTCTGTGATGTGACACTGCTCTTGCTTAGACTCCCGTCGCGAGCTGGCTTCATGGAGCTGAGTTCATAGCTAGACTGAAGCTGCTCTGCTTTCCTTTGTTTCTGTCTCTTGTTTCTCTGAACTCATAAAGTTAGGGCCCATTTCATACTTGAGGTGTCTAATTTATTGCTTTATTCTGGCCCTTACTCTGCTTCACCTCTTTAGGTCATTTGGCCACGAACCCTCCACTGTCATAATTTTTAACACTGACCTAATCAGTTGGGAGAATTTCAGATCCAAGATTTGTGCAGAGAATTTGAATGTAGCCAGGAGGTTCAGGGAGCAGGTGAGGCTAAGCAGCTACTCAGGCCCATGGCCAGCAGTGTCTTGGTGATTAAGCAGTAGGTCTGGAGTTGGGGAGATTAGCTCAGTGTGCTCACCTAGTAAATACAAGGCCCTGGGTTCAGACCTCAGCTTGGGGGAAGATAAAATTACAAAAAAGATGACCAAACAAATAAACAAAACAGTAGTCTGCTGAGGTTCCTCCCTTCCTTTCTGGTGGCCTTCTTTTCTCTCAGACCTGATTCTTTACTGAGAAACTGGGATCCCTGCGTGGTACTCCATTGTCAGATACCATTTCCACAACATTCTTCCTCTCCTGACTTTTTTCCTGCCCGTTCTCTGTGTGTCAAAGCAAGGCTTATCAGTGGGGAAGTCACTAGAAATAGTCTCTTACAGTCAGGGTTGGCTGTTAGATCTTTCATGGAGATCAGCTTTCAAAGGCGATTCTTCCCAAAACTATGCACTTACTGCCAGTGGGACGGTCTGGGTCCAGCAATCCTGTCAGTCATCCTCAGACACTAGCAACAAAGACGCTGTGGAGCACTGAGAAGAACCGGCTGTCTCTGTTGACTTGGTCATACTGGGAAGAGAACGGATTGTTGGGTTACAAAGGCTATGGAATCACACCGGCTTGGGTTTAAGACCTGTTTTTATGAGTCGTGAACCTTTGCCAAGTGGAGTCTCGGAACCTGTTTACTCAATCAACTGTGTTATGGGAGTAAGATCTGTCTCTTGGGTTGTGAGAATAAAGTGAGACTCCTGATATGTGGTAAGTGGTGATTATATTTCAACCAACTTCATGTTCTGGTCTTGTGTATGATAGAACACTTGGCTAAGAGAATCTCTAAGGTATTGCCAACTTCAGAAATTCTTGATTGTAATTATGTAAAATAATTAATGTGTATTTTAAGTCCCTGACTGCAGTCCTTGGTCATCATGAATTACTGCTTGCAAAATACGCTTTGATAAGCAGAAGTTTCAAGGCAGATGCAGTGGAGAAGGCATTGTGCTAGTTAGAGCTTTTAGTTCTCTTCATTAAGCTTGTTCCATTTTCCAGTCTTTCCAGACTCTCCTGAAATGTATGAAGCAGATTCACCATCTCCACCTCCTCCTGCATCTCCATCTCCTGAGTCTGTGCCAAAACCTGAGTCTCCTCCTGTCAAGGTAAACCCAGCCCAGTTCTCCCTTCTGTGTGTCTTCTCTCAGGACCCTACAGTCACTGTGTTGAATCTTGTATGCCCTTCTCTGTCTTCTCCAGTGGCTGATAGCTGGCTCGTGTCTCATCTTGCTTCCCTTCAGGTTGACCAGATGGACACACTTTTCTTACCTGAGGGCAGACATTGCTGTAGGGGATAGCCTTAGGAAGGTTGTGGGGGAGTGTAGCTCTGGGCAGCTGTTTGGTTTTTTGTGATCATCACCATCAGGACTGCTTGCGGCCCAGCCTCCACCAGGGCAAATTATGAAAGATAAAAGGAAACACAAAACTCAAATTTGTTCTTAGAGAAAGGACTAGATGAGAAAACCGTAACAAACAGGGACATGCAGTTTTGAATGCTCTTTAGCTGTGGCTTATCTATTTCTATTAGTAGATAATAGTGGGTGGTGAAATGTTGAGAAGATGAATGCTGATAAGCCTCCTTTGTAAACACTAGTTTTCTTTAATTCATTCTGCTAAGACTTAATGTAAATCACATACTATTATTTCATAGCCAAAGAAACAGGATGAAAATGTAGATAAAAGGAGACTGATAGTAGTAATATGTGCTTCTGGCTAAACTAGTTGGGTGTGATGTTCAAATGCCAAGGCTGAACATGGAAGTATCTACTGCTTTCCTGGATAGCCCTGACACAGCATATAGTGGTAGTATGCTTTCCTTGTCCCTCTCTTCCATTGAGGTCCATTATCTGTGTGTCTTTTTTACCAAGAACTCGAATCTTTCCTAAACATACTGCTTCTCTTTCTGTAATTGGGAAGATGCCAGGCCTGTGCATACAGTAAGCATTATGTGCCTGTGAAGTGTAGAGTTCCTCGTTCTACGTTTGATCATAATGGCATGATAGGGGATGGTTTTTTTAGATTTAGAGTCTTCTGTTATTTTTCTTTATAGCTTCACAGGTCAACTTAATATTGTTACTGTCTGATCTTTTAGAGTTCAAGTGGAGAAAACAAAAGAAAACGAAAGCGTGTACTGAAATCTAAAACCTTTGTGGATGAAGAGGGCTGCATAGGTAAGGCAAATGTTTGGCATTAGGCTTGAGTTCTTATTTTAGTGAGGCACTATAACTCCCTGCAGAGCAGGCTGTCTGCAGTGTGAGCGCACATGGGCTTAGCCCATGCAGTGCTGCCTGCCACTCCTGCTCTGAGGCCTTCACTGAGGAGCAGAGTACACAGAACGCTACAGTGAAGTCAGCCCCTGCACCATGAAATGAAGCTGCCCACGGGTAATTGGACCTGGGAGTGTCAAGTCTCTGGTGACCCGTGCCATTCATCCACAGAAGAGTCTGACTTGACGGGGTGCCTGCTTCCTCGGTATCCTCTTTACTCCAGGTCAGGCTCTTTCCATAGATGAGTGGTCTGAGGTGGTGCTTTCGAGATTCAGCAATCAAACCCTGTTGAGATGCTCAGACTCCAATACCGTCCTCTCCTGCCTAGAGGCAATCGTGGATTTGTAAAGTTCTGGTTGGTTGGAGTATGAATAATTTCTTCTCCTTTCTTATGGTACCTATCACGAAGCTAGATCTCCTAGAGAAGGTCCCTCCCCTTTCTTTTCTTTCCCGTATTGCCCTGGCTGTCCTGGAACCTGCTCTGTAGACCAGGCTGGCCTTAAACACAGAGATCCACCTGCCTCTGCCTCCTGAGCACTGGAATTAAAGGTGTGTGCTACCAATGCCTGGCTTTCTTGCCTTTTTGATTTTCATTTTCTTGTTAAATTTCTCTCTTTAAAAGATTGATTGGCTCTGAAGAATCAGCTCTTCCTCAGCAAGTGCTGATTGAAGCTCCTGGCGTCATTGTGTTGATCGCAGGCCTTGTCCTATTATCTCTGCCTCCCATTCTCCTGACAGGCCTACCACTGTGACTGTAATTGATCCTGAAGTATGATGCTGTAGACATGCTGCCATTGAGTAGAGACTACAGCTTATGACGTATCAGGGGCTTATTATTACCAACCATGAAATCATTTCCTTTCTGTAGACTGCTCCTCAGGTCTTCCTAACATAGAAATAAATAACAGTCCATAGTTTTGTCCATGAATTGAGTTGTAGGTTGTATGTAGCATGGTGGGTGTTTGGGGTAGAGGGTGTTTTGGGATTGTGCTTGCTGGAGTATAGGGTATTCATTCCATGGGAATGTCTCAACTGTCTTCTCAAAAAGATTGACACATTTCTCTAATATTATTAACTACGCAAATTACCTGAAAGTTTTACTAAAATTGAAGTTTTTCTGCATTTTTCTTGTCTTTCTCTTATCTTTTTTTCTTTGTAGGCATGGTCTCCTCAGGGTTCTCTTACCAGTCCAGGGGCACAGATTTCAGGTGTTTGCTATAACATGCTTGACTGAGATGCTGTGTTCCTAATTAGATTACCAGACAGGGTTTCTTTGTGTAGCCTTGGCTGTCCTGTAACTCATTTTGTAGACCAAGCTGGCTGCAGGAATCATCAAAGAGGGTTATCGGTTCTTGAAAGTAAAGATCAATCCTAAGAACTCCCCGGGGGAGGTATTAGGTAGTTTTGTAGCCTAGTTGGGTTAACTGGATATGGGTGAAGGGTGTGCTAAAGAGGCAGTAGCCAGTTGACCTCCAGCAGAGTACACGATGAGAAAAAAAAACACTGAGAAGTGTTTGCCAAAGACTGCCAGGTCCATCCATGTGTGCTGATGGTCAATGTGCTCCCCATTTTCATAATGTAGGCTGAAGTACCTCTTGGGCTCATTAGCAGTCATTCAGTTATAAGAACTGAGAAGTTGAGTAATGAATTGTGGCTTCAGATGGGCAGTGGTTGACACAGGATGGAGTGAGCTAGAAGCACCCATGGTGGAAGAGTGGCTGGGCAGACCGAGAGCTCTGACAGGCTAAATGAAGAGCTAGGAAAGTGAGCACTGGAAAAGGGCAGGTGTGTGGGACACGGAAGATGACTCAGGAAGCCACTCAGAGCATGGAGTTAGGAAGAGATGTTTGAGATACAGACAGCTTGTATGTAGACATAGCCAGTGTAGACAAGGACACAAAGAACAGGGTTGGGCAATCTGATGACATGGGGCTTAGCTGTGAAGGAGTAGGGGATTCTCAGCCCCACCTAGAGGCCATGTGACCTCAGGGTAAATGTGTTCTCCCAGTAAGAAAAAACTCAGGACCACCTCCCCTTTGGTAACTCAAAGCCACCGAGTCCATTTTTTTTTTCATTATTCCAGTGACTGAAAAAGTCTACGAGAGTGAATCGTGCACGGACAGTGAAGAGGAGGATAAGATGAAGGTGTTGCCGGTACACAGACCCCCTGCCGCTACTGTGAAAAGGGAGACCAAAGAGGAGCCGCGAAAGGGCCCCAAGAAAGGAACTGCTGCTCTGGGCAAAGCCAACAGACAGGTGTCCATTACTGGCTTCTTCCAGAAGAAGTAAATGCTGTCCCTGGCAGGACTTGGGGTGGTCAAGGGAGAAGACCAACAAGTATAGACTGCTACTTACTGTGTAAGTTCACCTGGCTCCTTGCCTCGTCTGTATCAAAATGCTGCACTGCCCTCACGTGACACTTGGACTATTTCTAGGATTTTTTCTTTTTCTAACCAAAAGGGAGTCACCCAGAAGCAGGAGGCAAAAGATATTTTAAAAGCTGTTACATTGTAATGAATTTATAAAGCACAATTTCTGACCTGCCTAGAAGAATTCATTTGAGAATTAACTGCTGGGCCCCACTCACACCATGTTCCTCTTCTGGTCCTCTGTATTCTGTGAGCTTGTGTGGCAGTGTTTTTATTTTATGAATTCTACTGGATGTCTTCACCACTTCTCACTTTCCTCTCTGTGGTGACCCACTTCTGTTCCCTGACCCTGCAAATCTGTTTTCTGTAAAATTTTTAAATCTTGGTCAGACAAAAAACTAAAATTAAAATCTTCCATAATCCCTTATTTCTGTCATATAGTAAGTGACACTCAGCTGCAGGCAGACCACAGAAGCTCTCCAGAACTTTGCTCACACTCAGTGGTTAGGACAGAGCACCAATACTGAACCTCACCAAGAGTCAGCATGGCAGCCACTGGCAGAGCTGTGGTGTTAACACGGGACAGTCTACTCTTGTGTTCACGGTTTCTTTCTCCCAGATACATTTCCAGTCTCAATACCTAGAGAGTGGAGCCAATACAGTGAGACAGAATAAAGAGAGAGGTGACAGCTGCCCATCCCAGGAAGACGTGGAGAACCTAAGGCACACATTTCTACACAGATGTTGCTCCTCTGTGTTTTCAGGTCCTCCCGTTCCCCGAGCAGTACAGGCTCCCCAGGAAGAGATGGGGGACTGACTGGTTATAGGTCTAGACAGTGATGAAAACGTTGGCTTTTGTGCCTTTATTCTGATAATGGCTTTCAAGCACCTTGCATTATGGCTGGGCAGGAGGTGAGAGCCATCTAGGTTGTGTGGCAATGGCTTTGCATGGAGTTGTGGGGAAGGGAGCACAAACATGACTGCCCATGTGATTCACTCTCGGCCGATGAGGGGTGTCTGACCCAACCCTTCCACTGAGGCCTGGCTTGTGTCACAGAGATGTAAGCAGCTGCCTACTATTGGAAGTTAGGGTTGGGACTGACCTTGGCATTAACACAGCTGCTTTAGAAACCAAGCGTGGGCTTGATTAGGACCAGCAGCTTGGGAGATGAGTCCTGGCCTTATGGTGAAGAGGCTTTGCACGTCAGCCTGAGTAAAGGCTGGCACAAGCCAGACTTTTTTTTTTCNTTTTTTTTTTAAGTGGAAAGAGTGGAACGCCTGGATGCCTGGACTGAAGCTTGACAAGAAGCTTCTGGAGAAGAGTCCCTTGTTTTAAGTAGTTATTTTTGTCATCGCCTCTGGCCATTTTTCCAAATGGGAATGGAAAAGTACAAGGCAACAATCCAGTATTCTTTAAATCTGATTATAGAGGGATTTCTAATAAAACCGAGTTTGAATTGGAGCTCTGGTGCAATCTGGGGTTCCCCTCTCAAGGGAGAGTGCGAGTCTCTGGTCCCTGCACCCAGCACCCCACCTGAATTTGGAGCTGCCTGCAGAAGCTAAGCAAGCATCGCGTGGTGATGTTTTCTCTCCGTTTTATACAGCGCTCAACCAGGTTACCCACGAGCTCATTTGAAAAGCCGTTTTGAAACAGTACTTCAAACTGAATGTCTGATGTGTCCGTTGCTTGACAGCCTGGTGGCAGGGTGTGTAGTTAACCTAAACGCTGACTGGGAACAGACTGGTTTTCAGTTTATGTTGCTAAAAGTGCAGACCCACAGTCTGAAATGTACAAGCTTTTTGCTGTCTTCATCATCTTTTCAGTCCTCTGGGAAATCTTAGTTTTAACCGGCCTTATTTTTCAGTTCATTAAGAAGGAAATCTAGGGGCTGGAGAGATGGCTCAGTGGTTAAGAGCATTGCCTGCTCTTCCAAAGGTCCTGAGTTCAATTCTCAGCAACAACATGGTGGCTCACAGCCATCTGTAATGAGGTCTGGCGCCCTCTTCNTGGTTAAGAGCATTGCCTGCTCTTCCAAAGGTCCTGAGTTCAATTCTCAGCAACAACATGGTGGCTCACAGCCATCTGTAATGAGGTCTGGCGCCCTCTTCTGGCCTCAGGCATACACACAGACAAAATATTGTATACATAAGAAATAAATATTTAAAAAAGTTTCCTTGGTTATGGTGTTTAAAAAAAAAAAGGAAATCTAGTCCTGATCTTGCATTCTGTTCTTTAACAAAGTTGAACTGAAATGAGCCACTCTGTACTGAGCCACGGTGGCGGGCAGGCAGTGGTTGCTGCTTCTCTTCCCGTGGCGGATGCAGGCAGCTACCAGGTTCTTGAACCCAGCACACGACCCAAATAGCATCCTCTCAGAGGCCTGGCTGTACATCTGATCAAAAGGGGAAGGTGACTATGCAGTTTTATGACAGGTTTTAAAGAGCAGAATTTTCTTTTTTATTAAAAGAAAGGTTTATAGATGGCAGTATTTACTATTCATTAAAACATTTATTGTGTCTAACACATATCAGGCCTCTTATCGCAACACAGGAGGATACGATAGAAAGTGTAGAATTTGTTTCTTCAGCATCCGGTGGAGATGAGAAGATGAAATGGAATTGCAAGGCTATGGATGCACTGATAGGTAAGTCAGGGTCTCCCAGAGCTCTCAAGAAGGCGGGTCTCCAGGGTAGCATCTGGGAGGGAGGGAACCGCACAATTGTTGAAGAACACGCATGAGCTTACCAAGAAAGAATGGGAAGGGTCTCCCAGATAAAAGCATGGCTTTGGGGGGGAGGAGTAGATTGTAGCATCATATTTTTTGTTGTATTATTTTGCCTGCATGTATACATGTATAAGCATCATGTATGTTCCTGGTGCCCCTGAAGGCCAGAAGAAGGCATCCCTGAATGCCATGTGGGTCCTGGAAATGGAACCTGAGTCCTCTGCAAGGATAGCAAGTGCTCTGAATTACTGAGCCATGTCTCCAGCGCCAGACTATAAACTTTTAAAACGGGGGGAAAGACACTGAGATGTGAAGTTGGTACCTCTAAATAGTTTGGGTTTACTCATCGGTAATGGAGACTAGCTGAAAGCTGCTGAGAGGGTTTTGTAAAATTGCATTAAAAGCCAGTTCAGTCCTCTGTGATGAATGACAGTTTGCACATCCCATTCTATGACAGTACACCTATCTTTGAGTGCACATTGTATCTGAGGTCTAGTAGTGGGGAAGTGCCAGTGGGCTCTAAGAAGCTGTCGTAGACCAGACTGCTTCATTCTGGCAGCTGGCATGAACAGTTTGCATTGTTCTGGAGACGTTCCTCTTCAGCTTGGATTCCTGTAGCAGGATTGGTTTCTAAGAAACCTCAATGATAAGGGGCCTCCTCAGCTGCTTAAAACACAGGGAGTGGGCTGGGGGTGGGGCAGGTTCTCTGTCCTAGCTTTGTTCTTGAAGAAGACAGTGCTTGGTATACAGGGATCTGAAGAGGATCCTTATAAGGAAACAAATCGTTTCTTGAGGACAGGGTAGAGCAAGCGCCTAATAACAGATCTGCCAGAAATGCACTCAGTGTCAGACTCGTTTTGGTAAACGTGTCCCTTCTTTCCTTGGTTCCGGGATCTCAGTATGCTGTATAATGCAGCTTTTTACCACCATGAAACCTGCAGGGCTTGCCTCGTTTTGTTGTGAGAAGGCAGCCTTGCTCTCTGAGTTATTACTCTAGCGGCTCTGCAAATTAGCCCATGCTGTCACCATGCCCTCTCTGAAGGGCACATTGTACCCAAATAACTGCGTTTAGGATCAGCTCTCGCCACTCCCTACTGCATGACACTTCTCCCCTCTTGTGTCTCTGTCCAGTTTTTGTGTGTGTGTTCTTAAGTGTGGGCCACCCACAGATGACCACCCAGACTCCTTAGCAAGAAGCTTGGTAAGGCTTCTGGTCTAATTTTCCATTGGATCAGAACCCACCATAACTCCAGAATTGCCCTTGCGTTTCAAGCCTGAGTTGCCACACACCCCCTCCTCTACTTTTCTCTCCATCTTGCCAGGCTTCTCATTCCTTGAGGCCTCCCCTTGGCTCTTGCCGCCTTCTTTTTTAATGCTCAGAGTTCTCTGTTAGCTCTTCTTCAGCTTTTCCTTTGGTCTTTCGGGCTTTCTTCCTCCATGAGGCATGTCTTTTCCTGGACTGCGTTTGAAGGATGGAAAAACCACTTGGCCTAGTGTCTGCTCTGGATCCTTCAAATGCAAAGCCCCGAGCATTTGAATGATAATCACCTTGTTCCCAGACAAGAGACTCCTGCATCTGTGAGAGCCTGGAAGACTTTACACATTAACCACGTCCATAACAGTGAGAGTGCTCAGATGAGCAGAGAACCTGAGTGACTACCATGGGCAAAGTTTCCTAGTCCCCTGCAAAGAGCATCTTCCCCTCTAGGCAAGGGTTACCAGTTGAATGGGTTCTCTCAGTTGCCGGAACTTCATTTGCCTGTATACAATACAGTCCGTGTAAGGGAAGCATGAGAAGGGGGTGTTTTCAGTTCTTGTCCACTCTGAGATTGGAAAGTAATGGCGTCTGCCTGACTTGGCTTCTTTCTCCTAGCATTCTGTTCTG
>LOEQ01000048.1:1019394-1036751 GCA_001685075.1 Bramus lutescens | reverse complement strand
GACCATGTTCTTCCTGGAGGCTGGTGAGTCTAAAGCTGACAGAACTTTCACAGTGGAGGTCTTGAAAGTACCCAAGAAGGGGCTGGGCAGAGTACTTGTTCTGCAAACATGAGAACCTCCAGTATAAGAAGCCAGGTGTGGCCACTGTAACACCACCTGTAACACCAGCACTGGATGGGAGAAACCAGTACTTTCAAAAAGAGTTCCCTGGCCAGCTAGTTTTGCTGAAAAAGTGTGCTTCTGGTTTAGTGAAAGGCCCCATCTCACTGTGGTAAGGCAAAGAACAATAAAGGAAGACACTTGATGTCCTTTTCTGGCCTCCACATGCATGTGTGTGTGGAAACATGAACCCACGCACTCACACATATACCACAGAGAGAGAGAGGAGGGGAGAGAAAACCTCTGAACTTGGATTTGGTGATGACCTCTTAACTATGTAACACCAAAGGCAAGATTAGCACAAGAATCAGTAAGCTGGAGTTCACGAAACTGAAGAATGTGTTCTGGAGGAGGTGTTTTTAAAGGGATGAGAAGACAAACCACAGAATGAGAGAAAATGTTTGCAAAGACATCCAGTAAAGGCTATCATTCAGAATGTAGAGAAGTTGTCTTAACTCAGTAAGAGAACAAACTGATTTTTTCATGAGTGCATACATGTTTATGTGTGTGCAAATGCACATGTGTGTGGAGGCCAGAGGACAGGCTCAGGCACCATCCAACTTTTAATCAATTTATTTTTACTTATTGAGAAACAGGGCTTCTCAATGGCCTGCAACTTGCCACATAGGCTAAACCGGCTGGCCGGTGAACCCCAAGGATTCTATCTCTCACTCCCCAGCACTGGGTTGCATGTGTGATCCTGTGGGCTCTGGGGACTGAACTCAGAGATCCCTGTGCCTACAAAGCAAACACTTTACTGGCCCCAGCCCCTGTGTTTTTGTTTTGTTTTGTCATTGTCATTTTAATGGTTGTCTTAGGGTTCTTTTGTTGTAAAGAGATGCCATGACCATGGCAACACTTAGAAAGAAAACATTTAATTGAGGATGGTTTACAGTTCAGAGGTTTAGTCCATTACTGTCATGGTGGGAAACATGGTGACATGCAGTCAGACATGGTGCTGGAGAAGGAGCTGATCCAGAGACAACAGGAGGTGAATTGTGTCATTGGTATAACTTGAGCATGGGAGACCTCAAAGTCCACCCCCACATGACACACTTTCTCCAGTAAGGCCATACCTGCTCCAACAAAGCTACACCTCCTAATAGTGCCACTCCCTATGGGGACCATTTTCTTTCAGATCACCACAATGGACAAGATTTGAGGAGACCTTTCAGTTAAGAAGACATACCGGTGGCAAGTAAGGACATACTCAACATCCTTTGATGTTAGGAAATTAGGAAATTGCCAACCCACCACACACTATTAGAATGGCCCAAATCCAGTGGACAAACACCAGGCCTGGTGAGGATATGGAGCTTTACTTTATAAAAGGTCTTTTTAAAACCTGGTAACAGGAGCTGAAGAGATGACTCAGTAGTTAAAAGCATTTGCTGCTCTTGCAGAGGACCTAAGTTCAGTGTTTGTACCCATATGGAGTGCCTCACAAACACCGTTTACTCCAGAGGCTCCAACACCATTCCTTGACCTCTGTCGTCACCTGCATTCATCTACACACATACACAATAAAAATTAAATATTTTTTAAAAGTTTACAGGATAAAATCAATAGCAGATCAAATACTGCAGAAGAAAAGATTAATGAATTTGAAGGCAAAGAAGCAGAAATGACTGAAACCAATCACAGAGTTGGTAGGGATGTTGGTCAGTGGTTGAGCTCTTGTCTAGTGTGTACAAGGTCCTGAGTTTGAACTCCAACACTGAAATAAGACCAAACCCACAAACAAACAGCAGCAGATGTTCTTAAAGCACAGGAGGGGAAAATAACAAAGCTTCAGTATATTTATAGAAGTCATGACTGGAAAAATTACAAATTTTATGGAAATTCTAAGTCTATAGATCCAAGAAGTTTCCTTGGCAGGATGAAACAAAGACACCTCCGCTGAGGTAGCAAAGTAAAATTTCTGCCAACAGCGTTAAGGTATAGCTTAGTGATAGAGCACTTGCCTGGCAAGCTCAAGGTCCTGGATTCGATAATTAGGTAAAAGGTAGTTAGATAATGAGATAACCAGATAATAATAATTTTTGCAAACAATGGTAGAAAGCAGCCATAGAAGAAAAACCATTATGTGTAGGCAAACAACGACACTATAAATGGGAGGACAATAGAAGAACACAACATGGTGATAATAGAAAGAAAATCCACAACTCTATATCCAGATAAAGCAGCCCTCAAAAATTAAGCCAAGGGCTGGAGAAATGGCCCAGCAATTAAAGTACATATTGTTCTTGCAGAGGACCCAAGTTCAGTTTTCAGAATCCAGGCCAGGAGGTTCACTACCACCTATAATTCCAGCTCCATAGGCTGAGATGCCCTCTTCTGGCCTTCACGGACACCTGCACTTGTGTGTGTGCACACACAGTTTAAAAGTATCTAAGACAAGACATTGAAAACAAACAAAAGTTGAGAGAACTTGTCATTCCTTAGCTGTGCTGTGGAAAACACTGCAGGAGGTTCTGCAGTCTGGAGATCCATAACACGAGGTGGAGACCCAGTTTTCCATGTTTGCATGAAGATTCTGGAAATGCCCCTATGTGGCAAACATTAAAGACATTTTCCTGTTTTATTCACTTCTTCAGAAGATAGTTGAAACCAGTCAGACAAGACATTATATGCTTCTGGAAGAATCGTTATGATGGCTGCCCCAGTAGAACCCCAAATTCAGTTTTGTTACATGGATTGGTGACAGAGGCTACAGAAAAATGACTTTTGTGAAATATTATTTGGTGACTTTGAAAGATAAATAGTTATCTTGGGTGCTGTGTTCAGTAGCAAAAGATAATGTGTGGACTGCAGAAGGCAGATGTGGGCTGAAAGCTGGCAGGCTAATATGTGGCTAGCACTTCTCTAAGTCCAGTGTGATAGTATAATGCTTTATGAACTCAATTCCCAGGACCTGCATTTCAAAAGGTTTATCCGTAGCATGCATTTGTAATCCCATCGCCTGGGATGCAGAAACAGGCAGGCCCCCTGGGGCTTGCTTGGTTGGCCAGACTAGTCTACTTGACAAGCTCCAAGCCAATGAGAGGCCCTGTATTAACAAAAATGGTGCCTAAGGAACAACATTCAAGGCTGGCTCTCTGGCCTTCAACATGCATGTACACATATGTGCAACTGCACATACACAAACATATACACACAATTGCTTTAAGAGTGTACAAGCAAACAAAAGGCAGCCCATCATGTTGTTATAGAGGGCAACAAATTGTATATGAAGGTGAGGCCCTGCCTAAAAAAAAGTGTGTGCTGCTTTTGCAAAAGACCTAAATTTGGTTCCCAGCACTCACATCAGACAGCTCATAACCACCTGTAACTCCAGCTCCAGGGGATTTGAGCACACACACACACCACACACACGTGTACATGCATATATACACATGCACACACACATATAAGCAAAAGTTAAAGGAAGTTGGCACAATTAAACATAATTATATTAGCATAAAATGTAAATAGACCAAACATTCCAATTAAATGTCAGAATCTACAAAACAGGTTAGGAAAAAAAAGCCCCAGACATTGGTAGTTACACCTTTATCCCAGCATGCGGGAGGCAGAGACAGGTGGATCTCTGAATTTGAGGCCAGCCTGGTCTACAAAGTGAGTCATATGCCAGCCAGAGCTGGCACAGAGAACCCCCATCTCAAAAAAAAAATACCCATTATGCTACTAGCAAGACAGCATGTTAAGCATAGAGATGCAGATAGGTTAAAATTCCTAGAATAGAAAAAGATAGACCATACAAAATAAATAGCAGAAAGCAGAAAACCTGAAATGGCTAGAGTAGCACCAAATGAAGTAGTCTTCAGAACAAAGGATAAGCCTTTTTGTGTGTGTGTGTGTGTGTATGTGGTGTGTGTCCGTACGTGCACGTGTGCGTGCATGTATGTGTGTACCACATGAGTGCAGTGCCTGTAGAGGCCACAAGAGGGCATCAATTCCCTGAAGTTGGAGTTGCAGGTGGTTGTGAGCGCACTCCACATTGGTGTTGGAACTCAATTCTGGTCTTTAGGAAGAGCAGTATGCACCCTTAAGCACTAAGCCATTCCTCCAGCCCCCAAATTATTTCTTATTAAGAAAACCAACCATCAAATTTGTATTCACCTAGTGTCATGAAGAGGAAAGCCCACAGAGTGATGGGATCAGGACAACCTCTGGAACAACTGAGTGAGGAGCTTGAAAACACCTCTTCTAAAACACAATAAACAAATAAGCCCCAAAGTTAAAACTGGGAAAAAAAAACAAAGAAATGCCAAAGGCCTATGACAAATTAAGGAGCATTTATTCATGAGAAATTACTGAACTTGGGGTATAAGAACTGCAGGATTCTGTGTGGTTTTAGGGGCTCTAACACCACCCTGCACCCCAGCTTCCCTCAACCTCGCTAACCTCAGGTACCAGGGCCACTATTCTCCCTAGAGTGGCAACTTTTGAAATCTTGAAGCTTTGCTCTGAGGAGGGACTCACTCAACTTATAGCCGAGCTTGGGACACACTCACTGAGAGATACTGGTGTAGTGTCAGGGCACTAGGAAGACCACATCTTAACATGCCTGAGGCTGAATCCTAGTTGGAGCTAGTACCCATGTAAACTTAAGCTGCATGGCCACAGCCTGTAATCCAAGCATTTGGAAAAGGAGACAAAGTCCTGTGAGTGAACCGGCTAGCTACATTACTTGTATGTATGAGCTTGGGGTTCGACTGAGAAATTTTGTATCAGCCAAGAAGGTTGGAAGTGATAGAGGAAGACTCTTCATGTCATCCCCAGGCCTCCATACTAATGCATACACATGCATTCATATACCCTATAGAAACAGTCATCTACACACCTACAAGCATACATACATACAGGCATCTCATGCACATTCAAGTAAGAAAGGAAAAAAGAAAGATAAAAATTCAAAAATAAAACAGAAAACAAACCTAAGAGGCATTATTGGTCCCACACTGCAAACTTTATGTATTTAGTCAAGTTGTATTACCAACAAACAGCAAGGCAACCAGAGCAGAAATCCATTCCGCAGGGGCTAGAATGAAGTATCTAAAGTGTCCAGCTTTTAATAGTAGAGATGAGCCAAGAAATGGTAACGTGTGCGGGGGGGGAGGTGATACTGCAGCAAGCATGCAGTCAAAACACCAATACATATAAAATAGAGATAAGTATGGAATATGTAGTGTACACAAGTCAGTTGTGGATGATTTTCTGTTGTATTTTGAGCAGGTAAAAAGCATCTGTCAACTTTATAAGTCCATTTGGGCTGCATAACCAAACTGTCATAAGGACTCTGTAGCCAATAAGATTTATGATTTCTCATCTGGTTTCAGAGCAGATCCCATGTAGAGGGGCCAGCACACACATCACCTACCTTGTAGTTTTATTTTGTTTAATTTTTTATGTCTATAACAAACATTTTCAGGAGGTCTCCCACAACCACATCTGATCTTTGTTAATTTGAAGAGATCCATAAGTAATTGTTTCCTGTGGGAAAAAGGCAAAACCTTTCCCACAATGCAACATACTTTCTAACTTCCATTCCGAAGTTAAGACATTCTTAAAATATATAGGTTGGTTTTATTCAGCAATTTCCATAATCCAGTGTCTTGCAGCAGCTGTTTTTATAAATTAGCATTTAAAAATTTTAAACTCAACAAAGCACCATACATGATCTAGACACCCTGTGTGTTTCCTGTCTTTACACGGCTTATTTTTATATATTACTTTACTCTTTTTTAAAGACTTTATTTTTTAAAACTATTTAATTTCAATAACTGTTTATATCTATTTTCTTTTTTCTTAGCATCTAAGCACATTTTAAAGCATACTGTAACCTGTTCAGAGGTTTTCTCAGTCTGAACCTGATTTTCCTCGCATCTGCAGTCTCCTCTGACCATGTGATCCAAATCTTAAACTGCTAGGCTGCTGTCACACAGCTCAGCTTAGCACATAGTACAGGTGCACTCTGCCCTCTCAGTCCTGTGAGAGCCTAGCCTCATGCTGGTATGTCCTGGCCCTGGAGCCACATTTACCCACCCTGCTATTGGAATCTGTTGTGTCTGCCTGTGGCAGGAGTTTGTACCCAGTGCCAACTGCTAAAGCGCTCAGCTACACAGCAGGGACTCTTAGAAAGACCTTGCCTTTGTATGCTGAGTCTACCTGAGAGACTGATTTCTCAGGCCATATGTGGATATTCAAGTCTCCATAGTGGATGCTATATGTAACAATATTTTCTTGTCGGGATTGCCAGCTCACAAATAATGACAATGAGACTTATTATTAATTATGGAAGCTTGGCCATTAGCTTAGGCTTGTCTCAACTAGCTCTTATAACTTAAATTAACCCATTTATATTAATCTATGTTCTGCTACATGGTATAACCTCTCTTCCATCTTGTACCTCCTGTTTCCTTTCAGTGTCTGACTAGCCAGCTTCTGAGGAAGAAAGACATGTACAAAATGAGGTAACAAGCCAAGAGCAATGTAGCAAAGCATAGATAAGAAACATAGATTAATTTAAATGTAAGAGCTAACTAGTAATAAGCCTGAGCCATTGGCCAAACATTTATAATTAATATAAGCCTCTGAGTGGTTATTCAGGAATTGGTAGGCAAGAGAGAAGCCTCCAATTACAAGGCAACTACCTAAAGACCTGTGAGTGGTCAATAATTACATGAAAATAATATCATTTTCAGCAAGTGTAAAGGAAAATGATGAAGGGGTTAATGTGGAAAGATTGATGAGCAAACTGATGTTTGACAAAGGGAGTCAGATAATAAAAGGGAGAAATAATATTTCTTTCAGCAACCGATTCCAGGCAGTTAGAAACCATACACAGAGGAGCCAGACTGAACCCCTTTCTCACATGATGTGAGAGCTGAGTAGGGCTGTGGTAGAAGGGTTTGTAATTGATCTAGAGAATGAGCACAACCATGAACACTACTGATCTGCTCCTAAATTGGCTGAGATAGGGGCTCAGTGGTTAAAAAGCACTGTCTGCTCTTGCAGAGGACCTGGGTCCAGTTCCCAGCACCCACATTGTGTTCACAATCATCTGTAACTCTAGCTACAGAGGATGTGATGCCCTCTTCTGGCTTCTGGCTTCCTAGTACCTACCCTCCCCTACCACATACACATAAATAAAAAATAAAACAAGTCTTTAAATTTTTTAATGAAACTTATTAGGAATTTAAATTAATAGTGGATCCTAGCACCTAAAAGAGCTAAAAGTCATAAAAGTCTTAGAAGAAAATAGGTCAATCTTCATGACCTTAACATAGGCAAAGCCTTCTTAGACACATTGAAAGTAAGTGAACTAAAGAAAGGATAAATTGAAGTTTTAAGAGAATCCTCAAGAAAAAGAAAAAAAGAAAAGAAAAAGTATCATGGAAAGTATTTGTAAATCACTCTTAGATAAGGGGATTGTATTCAAAATATATAAAGAATTCGATAACACAAAGGCAAATAATCCAGCTGAAAAGCTGTCAGGGACTATGCACATACTTCTCCCAAAGAACATGCAAATTGCCATTGGGCACCTGAAAAACATGTTCAACGTTATTAGTCAGTAGGGAAGTGTAAACCAAGATTCCATGTGCTACTCTATCCTACTAGGATGCAAAAAGGACAGAAACCAATTTTAATGAGAAGATACAACATTAGAACCCTACAGCCACTCTGGAAAATTAGCAACTCCTTACAATTTTGAATACATATAGTCCAGAAATTCCACACCTGAGTGTATAGTCCCCACTCCCCCAAACCACGCACTCACACATAGCAAAAAATGAAAATAACACAAATGTTCATCAAATAATGCATGAATATATAAAATGTGGTATATTGATAGCATATTACCCAGTGGTGGCACCACCCACAGTGGGCTGGGCCATCCCACATCAATCAATACTCAAGAACCCTCACAGCCTTGCCCACAGGCTGACCTGATGGAGGCAATTTCTCAATCGCGATTCCCCCCTCCCGGGTGACTCTAGCTTAACAGCTACCAGCTCAAAAGATAACTTTGAACTCACAGTGCTCCCACCTCTACCTCCCCAGGTGTTAGGATTTCACGTCACGTACCACCACACCAGATTCCTCCAATCCTTGTCTTAGGCATTCAGGTCACGGTAGAGGTGTGTGCAGGGGACAGATTCAGAGAATACAGCATTCGCTGTGTGCTGCTGTTCAGCCTTGGACAGCCTAACTTAATGTCTGTGCCACGGTTTCTTCATCTGCCGTCAGAGATGACATCATCAGCCCAGTACCTCCCAAAGTTGTTGTACCAACAATATGTGAGAAAGTGCTAGGACCGGTAAAGGCCTTGTCCTGTGTGAGGGATTAGCTACAGGGTGGGAGATACAGAAGGCTGTGAAATAGAGTGTTCTGCAAGCAGTGTTACTGTTTCTTTAAAAGGAAGAACAAAGAAAGAAAAAGAGAACCGAGCATCAGCAGCAAGCACTACCAGACGCACAGATGCACAGTGTAGCTTTTCCAACTCCAAGAAGCAACGGAAAGGGGTCAACAAGCTCACCCAGGAGGCCTATCTTCACCTATTGAAGCCATGGCCCAGGGAATGGCTGCAGGAGCTGGCCCGGGGCAGCTGGCCTTGTTCTGGGCAGGTGGGACCTGGGAAGTGTTGCAAGTAAGAGCTTGTTCGTCCCGGCCGCCCAGAACCAAAATAACCACACAGAAACTGTATTAATTAAATCACTAATTGGCCCATTAGCTCTAGCTTCTTATTGGCTAACTCTTACATCTTAATTTAACACATTTCTATTAATCTGTGCATCACCATGAGGTCATGGCCTACCACCAAAGTTTCAGCACATCTATCTCCGGCAGCGGATCCATGGTATTTCCCTCACTCCACCTTCCTTCTCCCATCAGGGAAGGAAAAGGCCAACAGAACTCCAAATGGCTGGAGACAGAGACCGCAGGCCATACCTAGTTCCAGATGGCCCATGAAGGGTAATGCCTGTTCCCAAGAGTGTATTCAGGAGTATCACCTCAGTATTACATGGCTTTACCCCAAAATAGGCTAGGCCGGGTTTCTAAATGGCTCCCCAGGTGGCTAGTCTCATTGGTGCTGAGGGTCTCATTGGGCCTGCCAGGAGGACTGTGGGCCACGGTCCAGGCCCACAGACATATCTCCCCAAATGCCTGCTGCCTGTGAGCCCCTGAAATCTGTGTGTAACTTGGGCACAGTTCTTGAAACACAACTATGAGATGGCCACACTCCCAAATCTTCCCAGCCAGGGCAGAGAGGACCTTAGCAAACATCTGGTCCAGGCCTTTCATTTCCAGCTTGAGGAACAAGAGGCTCCAAAAGTTGCTAATGGTCAGAAGCAAGGAGCAACTCCGGGGCTTCATGATGGGGCTGGGAGCAGAAGCCAGGCCTCTGCCCTCTCCCATCCGTACTGGTGATTTCTGGCCTCTCCTTGGGGCTGCTCCCTCTTACTAGAGTTTCCTGGCCAGGCCCACCAGCTCCCCAACTCTGCTTGCTCTCACTGGCCAGCTTCAGGGATGCGGGTAGGGAACCAGGAAGCTGTGAAACCAGTCCAGCTCACTGTGAATCAGCACAAGAGCATCAAACATGTCTTTCTGGGGCAGGGGAGATAGCTCAGTGTGTAACTACATTGTCGTGCAAGCCTGATGACTCGAGATGCCTAGAGCCGTCTCACACATCCTGCTCATGAGGAGAGACAGAGAAGAGAGGCTCTGCCTGACTCTCAAGGGCCAGCTAGACTGGAGTCCTCCACACAGAGAGAGGCCGTGCCTCAGGACAAAGTGGAGAGACCTGACTCCCACAAAAGCTGTTCTCTGACTCTCACGAGTGTGCTGTGGTGCGCACGTTCCCTACAAATACTAATCTATTAATTATTAATTAATGAAGGGCCAGCGAGAATGCTCAGCAGGTAAGGGTGTCTGCTGGCAAGCCTGACTAACTTAAGTTCAATTCCATGGGTGGAAGGAGAGAACTGACTCCAACCATATGGTCTCTGACTTCTCCCGTGCACTCACATACACACACGTGTGCACCCCCATAAATAAATATAAAAATATTAAACAAAATATGCACCTCTGGAAAATGACTTTTCTCTGGGGCCTGTTGTGAGCTGTTCTTGTCCGCTTGCTGTATTGTCCACGGCACATTCCTTACCCAGGACAACCTTGTGAGGCCTTTCTGGGGGCCCCCACACAGAAACTAATCATTTCAGCCTCATCTTCGAGCAAAGAGAGATGTCAGGAGGGGCATTTACCACCAGTGTGCCCAGCTCACAGGGAAGCAGGGAGGATATCAGGGGTCTAGATGACCCTGGTTCCCACAGCCCAGAGACTTTCTTGAGTTCAAATTGCTGGGTTTTTTTAATTAAAAAATATCCCCCCAAAAGATAAGAAGACATTTCCTGGGACCGCACACCTGACTCACCTGAGCCCTGAGTCCTGCACAGTTCGTAGTTTCAGCCACCAGAACCAGCACTGTTCCTGTTCTACCACTTTTACCTCTCACCTCAGTGGACACTCTCTAGATGCGTTTCCCACACCTCTGCCGAGGAAATGGGACTTAAGGGGCTGGGGGAATGCTTCAGCGGGCATGTGAGCTCTCGCCGTGCAAGCATGTGCACTGGACTTCAGACCCAGCATGAACATGAAAAGCTGGGCTTGGCCACATCAGTGTCTGTAAGCCCAACACTGTGGGGGTTGGAGATGGGAGGATCACTGGAGTTTGCTGATGGCAGCCTAGTTCAGGTGACTGGCAGGTCCTTTCTCAAAGGAAGAAGGCAGAGGGTGATAGAGAAGGATATAGAATGTTCTCCTCTGGCACTAACTTGCACCAGTGCTCACACGTTTGCATACACCAGTGCTCACATGTGTGCATACACCAGTGCTCACACGTGTGCATACACCAGTGCTCACACGTTTGCATACACCACATGTGTGCATACACCAGTGCTCACACGTTTGCATACACCAGTGCTCATACGTGTGCATACACCAGTGTTCACACATTTGCATACACCAGTGCTCATTGTGTGCATACACCAGTGCTCACACGTGTGCATACACCATGCTCATATACATAGTTTTTTTCTCTGAGACAGAGTCTCCTATGTACCACCTGGATGGCCTGCAACTTGCTATGTACACCAGGCTGGTCTCAAACTCACAGCAATCTTTGCCACCTGAGGGCTGGGATTAA
Source organism: Bramus lutescens (assembly GCA_001685075.1). NCBI lineage: Eukaryota > Metazoa > Chordata > Mammalia > Rodentia > Cricetidae > Bramus > Bramus lutescens. Next base: position 1,025,377 of record LOEQ01000048.1, on the reverse strand, counting down.
TGGCTCACACTACCACTCAACACACTTTCTTTTTAAAGGGTAATTAAGAAAAATGAGGCCATTGTGATGGCCCTGTGATGGTTTGAATGAGGAATGTCCCCCACGGGTCAGATGTTTGAACCCTTGGTCTCCTGTTGGTGGTGCTGACTGGGAACGTTATGGGAACTTGAGCAGCAGGAAGTGCTTCTCTGGGCTTCAAGTGGGCTTTGAGGGTTTATAGCCTCACCCCACTTCCTGATCTCTCTTTCTGCTTCCTTTACGTGGATGAAAATGTTCAACAAACTTCCTGTTCCTGCCCCCATACCATGCCTTCCCCCATCGTGATGGACTCCACCCCTCCGGAACCGTAAGCCATAATAAACCTTTTCTTTCTTAGACTGCTTTCTTCACAGCAACAGAAAAGTGACTATTCAGGCCCCGACCCAACGTGACTGGTGACCGCATGAGTAGGTTAGGACATGGAGATGACCAGGGAGATGGTGACTGTGTATAAGTGCAGGAAAGAGGCCCCGGAAGAGACATCCCTTCCCACCCCCAGATGTAGGATATTTGGCTTTTAAAAAATGTAAAGGAAAACATTTGTGTGTAAGTCTCCAATCTGCAGTGGTATGTTCTAGAAGGTCTATCAACGCATTGTTCCTGTGAGTTGCTACGTAAGAACCAGCTGAGGAGGCCACTGACAGATAGGGGGCATTGTAGGCAGGGGCTGAGATGCCCAAAGTTTAGAGGTAGCTGCAGATCACCCCAGATTGGGGGGGGCAGTTCACCTTACATGGGTCCCAAGGTGAGACCATCCAACAAAGACAAGCAGGTACTTGAAGGCTCTTGGTTGCTAAAACTCCACATTCAACTCTGGCAGCCACGTCACCCACAATGAGCCATATCTGTAGGAATGAACAAAAAGCCTCAAGATTCCTGTCTCCCATAGGGATAGCACCAAGACCTATGCTGTCCAGACAGACAGGTGTTTGCATAGACAAACACCTGGTCCGAGGTCCCACAGTGTGACAGGTGGCATTGAAGTTCCCGTCTAACTCCCTCCTGGCACCTCATGCCACCCAGTCTGCTTTCCCACCCTCTCCTCTGGTGCTAAGTCCAAGAACATGACCCCATAATGATGAAAGCCAGCTCCTGAGGTCACGCCGGCCTCTACTCAGTAGCTGTCATTTGGCATGGCCCCATCTCCCTCCAACAGGAGACCGAGGCAGCTGCCAGGCCTTCTGCACATGTCTGGGGGAACACGATGAGACACCAGAAGGGCTCAGTTCTGTTACAGGCTGTCTCCTGGCCCAGCTCTAGTCTGGAGGACACACGGGCTCACACGGAACATTGATGCCCACATCATGCTTCCGCCAATCATCCTACACTCACCAATCGATGCCACCCAACTGCCTGTACTTCTTATTCATCCCTGGGAAGTCACTTTCGGTGTTTTCTTGGTTTGCTCTGTCTTATTCTCATTTCCTTGCCTGCCTTGTCTACCTAACTCCTACTCATCCATCAATGCCCAGCTCTGGTGTCACCGTGTCCAACAAGTCTTCCCTGACTGCATTCCCAGTAAATGGGCCCAATATATCTCTCTGCTTACACACTTCCATGTGAAGAACTGCTTACATGTCTTTCTGGTTCCCCATCCAGAAGGGGAGCTTCTCAAGAGCAGGGATGGATTGGGACTAGGACTGACTCATCTGTGGCCTCCCTCCCAGTACAGAACTCAACACAGAATGAGTTAGTAAGCATTCACTGAGAGTTGGACTCTCCCAACACACATGAATGCACACATGTATGCATGCATGCACTCTCACACACACACACATGTGCACACATGCATGCACTAGGTGAGGCTCATACAAAGTCATGTAATTGATAATTCATAGGAAAACTGAGGTCCAAGGGAAGGTTCCAGACCTGCTCAAAATCCATGTCAAAATCAGGACAGAAACTAGAATCCAACCTTCTGTGGTTTAACTCTTACAAGTTACAGAGCATCCAGCCAGATCAAGTCTCTGAATACAGCCATACTGTGTCTGTCCTTCCTTCCTTCCTTCCTTCCTTCCNTCTTCTGTTTTTTCAAGACAGAGTTTCTCTGTGTGATAGTCCTAACTCTCCCAGAACTCGGTTTGTAGACCAAGCTGGCCTCGAATTCACAGAGATCTGCCTGCTTCTGCCTCCTGAGTGCTGGGATTAAAGGTGTGCACCACCACACCCGGCCAGAATTAGTTTCTAATTGCTGCTAGAACAAATCACCACAAATTTAAGTGGCTTAAAAACAACACATCTGAGCTGAGGAGATGGCTCCGTAGTATAGAGGGACTTGCTGCCAACTGACTTGAGTTCAGTCTCCAGATCTCACACGGTGGAAAGAAAGTTCTGACTCCTACAAGTGGTCTTCTGACCTCTAGGTCAGAAAAAAAAATCACTCACTATTTCCCAGGCTGTTGATGCTGAAGTCTCTATTTTCATTTTTACTTCACCGTCTTACAAATAGGACAATGGGTTCATGTGAGCAGAGCGTCCAGTCAGAAGGCAGCACATCCATTTTCAAGCAGACGCTTCCCAGTGGGAAGGAAGTGCTTGTCCTCCTCTGTCCAGAGAGCATGGCTGGGCTTGGGGATGAAGGTGATGGGAGGATGCACTCCAGGGATGTGGGGGCTGGAGGGTTAGCTGGGGATGAGGCAGGTAGGCAGGGTCCATCTTGCCTATGAGTCTAAGGCAGGCTGAGAATGCAGCTGCTCTGGTCACCCTAGAGTTTATTTACTCTGAGAAGTCTGGTTATGTTTTTCTATACCTGTTCAACACAGAACATTTAGAAGATCTCAAAGATGAAAATAAACACATTGTGTGTGTGTGTGTGTGTGTGCACGTGCGCACGCAAGCATAAGTGTATAAGCTACTTTCCTTCCTCCCATCCCAGTCTCCCTACCTTCCCAGGGTTTCCAGTGTTCTTCCATCTCTCCCCTAATGGCTGAAGTGCCTCCGTTTCTGCTCTCTGTAAACTCACAGCCCCAAGAACGGTCATCAGCTGAGGCCTTGATTAGCCCTCACCACTCCCTTCTTTCAGCAGAACAAAGACAGGGCCAAGGCGTCTCTCCTGCCTACTGTCCCAGGGTTCTGGGCATCATTAGCATCCAGAGAACATCTGCCAGGGTCAGACCTCACCCAATGTCTAGGGTGGAGGGGGTTTGGTAGGGGATGCTCTATACATGTCGTGGTGGAGTGTGTCATTGCTACCTTCTAGCTGGAACATGAAGAAAATGTAGCTGGCGTGTGTCCTGGGTGGGGGTTGTCGTGACTCTTGACTGCCTCGTTTGTGGGAAGTGTTGGGGCTGGCGAAGTCCTATAGATTATTTGAAGCTTAGAGATGCGCAGCTTGTAGCCATCAGTCAAGAGACAGGCTCCACCACCCAGACTCGAGGAGAAGCTAGAATGTCTTCCTGTGCACATAAGTCTCTTTTCCTTGGTTTTTGAGGCACCTGGACATCCTCCCTACCTTGCTGTGCTGACTTCACTAGGACTAGGAAGGACAGGAATGAGGTGTTTGGGTGGGAAGGGTTGCTATGCTTCTGTACTATGAAGTAGGATGTAGGACTCTGGTCAGGCTGATGGCTTTAAATCCTTCTTCTAACTTTGTCTTAGTTAGGGTTACTATTGCTGCAATGAAACACCGTGGCCAAAAGCAACCTGGGGAGGAAAAGATTTATTTGGTTTGCACACCCTGGATCACACAGAACATTGGGGGAAGCCATGGCAGGAACTGAAGCAGAGACCACATTCAGCTCCTTTTCTTATACGACTCAGGCCCACCTGCCCTGGGATGGTGTTGCCAATTATGGGCTGGGTTCTTCTACATCAATTAACCATCAAGAAAAATGCCCTGGGAGCTGGTGAGATGGCTCAGCAGTTAAGAGCATTGACTTCTCTTCCAGAGGTCTTGAGTTCAATTCCCAGTGACCATAGGGTAGTGTACAACCATCTATAATGATTTTCGATGCCCTCTCCTGAAATAAAGGTATACATGTAGAACACCCATACACATAAAATATATAAATAAAAATCTTAAAAAAGAAGTATAGCTCAATAAAAATAAATAATAATAAAAAAGAAAGGATACACCCCACAGACATGCCTGCAGGCCAATCTAATGGAGGCAGTTCCTCAACTGAGGATCCTACTTCCCAGGTTTTCAAGTTGACAGCAAAGATTAGCCCTCACACCTGGGCAGGTCACTAAATCTCTCTGAGCCCAGTATCTTTCCTTCCTTTGTAGACTTGGCTAACCATGGCATTTAAAAATGCAGATGAAATAAGATAATGTGGGAGGACCAAAGAGCCCAACACATGCATTTAGTCACAACAAATGGCAGCTGTGTGATTCCCCAGACGTCTTGGGCTCTCCCTAGGGTTCTGTGGCTGAGACCCTGAGTGGTACCAGATTTCTTAGACCTTGCTGAACCTCAATCCATGCTTAACTTCACAGAAGGTCAAAGGTGGGGGTGGGTCACACTCTAACCCACCCAGTGAAGAGTTCACATTCTGGGAGGATACCTTGCATATATACAGAGCTGAGATGCAGTTAGAGGTGCCAGGGTGTCAGGGTCAGGAGCACGAGACTGGATGTTGAGGCCGCTGTGGCTACACCGAATATCCTTCTGAGGCTCTGCTCAGCACCTAGCATGGGATAATCTGGGGCTGGCTTTTGAGAGAGGTGGCTGACACGGCTGCACCCCTGGTGTCTGCAGCAGCAAGGATCAGGCTTGAACCCAGACCACTCTTGTTCTCTACCACTGAATGTGCTGTTGAGTCAGCCTTCTGGGGCTTTCTTGAGGCTCGTTCTGCTCTCCTGTGGCGGGAGGACTAAGGACAGCCACCCAATAAGACAGATGGGATTGTCCTGTGAAGAAGCTAATATTATCAGGCTATTTACTCAAAACTGAACATTCTGTTAAGACCCCTGAAGTACAGGAACTTACAAGATACAGACCCAGCTCAAAACTCATTAGAGTCACAAGGCCTTTCCTTAAGGTTATACAAGCAGTGACCAGTCACTATTGGGGAGCAGAGCTGTCTGCAGCTCCCTTTGGGTCATCTGTGCATCCAGAAGTAATCCTCATAAACTCACTGGTGCACCAAGGCCAGCCTGGATTGCGATCGTTTCTTTGGTCTCTTTGGTGCCCTATCTGGGGCGAGGAGACATTTGTTCATGTCTCTCCAGGAAGAGTCACATAACACAAGCACTCTGAACAGGAGTGGCATGGTGAAGGTGACCCAGAAAGTGGTGGTGGCTATGTGAGTCTCCTCCTGCCAAGACAAGCTGAACTCATGAAGGCTTGTCTTGGGGTCTGTCTTGTCTCCTTGCCTACCCTAAATGGTGTTGGCTATGCAAGAGGGGCTTTTCTGTGTCCAGAGGCTGAGCAACTGGATCCTCTTCTAAGTCTGAACCCGGACAAGAGTTGCCATTTGGTGTTTCTACATGGGTGAGCTCATCTGAGATGAGTCACTTGTAACTGGATGCCCAGTCTCTGTGCACTGTCCAATTTGTGACCTCATATTATTCTCTCAACCCCCGCCCCTTGCCAATTTCATGTCCCGTGGGAAGACATGGAGACACGGGGATTGGTTTCCCCAGTTTCTAGATGGGAGAGCTGAGTTTGGGAGAGAGTACGTGACTTACCTAGGGTACCCTGACATTCACAGTGGTTGGTGTAATGGTTTAAGTAAAACACTGCAGGTCCCTGAGTGGCAGTAGGTAGTGGGCACTGGGTCCCAAGACCACAGTAGGCCGCAAAGGCAGCCGGGTCCCAGACAAGCTGCGTGGTGAGTGAGAGACGGAGACAGACAGGCACGTCATGAAGAGTGAAGTTGGATATTTATTTAGTGGGTTATGGAAGGGAAGGGGATAAGGGGGAAGAACAGAGAGAGAGGCAGAGAGAGAGAGGAAGGGGAGAAGGGAGAGACAGAAGCTGCCCCTTCAAGAGGGGGGGGAG
>LOEQ01000048.1:992319-1003559 GCA_001685075.1 Bramus lutescens | reverse complement strand
TATTCCCACCCCTCTGCCCTCACTCCCAGGCCCTATTCCCACCCTCTGCCCTCACTCCCAGACCCTATTCCCACCCTCTGCCCTCACTCCCAGGCCCTATTCCCACCCCTCTGGATTCTACTGCCCCTCCACACCAGATCTAGTAGGGTTAGAGAATTAAGTGAGGGTGAGGATGGCAGCTTATGGGGCAGGTTCTCTGCAGCTCAGTTTGGGGACTGGGCTCCAGGTCACAGAACTGGAATGGCAGGGCTGGGCTTGAACCAAAAGGCAAGAAGAAGAGCCTGTTCTTTCTCTCCATGTCCATGAGCCGCTCACACCCTGCCTTCTACAATCTGCTCCCACTCCACACTGCCTCTTTTGTGGCCCAGAGACAGTCTGCAGAATAGAAACACCCCAGCCCCCAGTGCAAGCCTGAGCCCAGGAGATGCTGGCCCAGTGGAATGGAGGCAAGAAGGACTTGAAGGTTGCAGCTCCCAACTGGCACAAGCCCAAGTCACCCAGTTTACTGTGGAAGGAGCGGCTCAGATTCTGCATTAGCCTGTGGGCCCCACACACTGCCTTCTAGGGACAAGTGGGAAGGAGCAGATCAAAAGGCTCAGGTTTGTGTGCCTTCCTGAGAAATCAGCCTGGCAAAGGCGGATAGATGCCTGTGCTGGGCAGGAAAGGTCAGAAGTCCAGCTTGGGCCATCCTAGGCTCCCGGAGCCCAGGCTGAAAGAATAGGAGTTTTCACCGAGGAACTGTAGGGGACCTGCGTCGGGCTGTGGTTCACTCTCCCATCTCGTTCCCCTCAGACCTCAGAGATCTGGGAAGGCTGGGCCATCTGAATTCTAGGCAAGATTGGCAGGATCCAGGATAGAGGTGAGAGCAGAAAGGCAGAGCCCTGGCAAGGGAACTGCATCCCAGAAATGAGGCACAGAAGCACGGACCAAGCCGGAGGCCATTCCTCAGGGCCTTGGGTTGATCAGACACACACAGGCTGTAGATAGAACAGTGCCAGCGAGATACCCCAGAAGCAAACAAGGGAGCCTGGAGTTTACCTTGCCTTGCGTGGCAAGCTGTTCCCTTGTGACCTGTCAGCCATAATGGGGACCCTAATGACAGGTAGGAAGAGAGGCTGGAACTTGGAGGTGCCAATATAGCTGACCCAGAGTGAAGCTCTCAGGCCTTGGAGTTAGGGTGAGCAGAGGGATATGGGATCAGGAGCAGATAAAGTGTAAAACTTAAGAAAAGTGTTGGAGGTTCATGCAGACTTTTGGCCTGGGATTGCAGCATCTCTCCACAGCAGGTCTGCACAGCTGTGTGCACTCTCACCTCTCTAGGCTGCAACTGTGCCAAGTCTTCTTCAGTGGAGGTCTCACTTGTCCTGTCTGCAAAGGAAATGGGGTCACCCTGATGGCCATAGCACCGAAGCCTCCATCTATAGCTCTGCCTTCCTAAAAGCGACACTTGTTGACCTAGCCTACAAGTTACCTTAGAGGGGCCCAAACTTCTCTATGCAGCTTGTCATCGTTGTTACTGAGTTATCAAACATCTCCACAGCCAGGACACTTCCTCAGTTCCCCAACACTGACCGAGTCACTCCACAGACCCAACTGCTCAGCTATGTCAGAGCATCTTACATAGTCTACTTAAAAGCCACCCCTCAGCCGGGCAGTGGTGGTACACTCCTTTAATCCCAGCACTCGGGAGGCAGAGGCAGGTGGATCTCTGAGTTCGAGGCCAGCCTGGTCTCCAAGAGCTAGTTCCAGAACAGGCTCCAAAGGTACAGAGAAACCCTGTCTCGGAAAAATATGTCCCACCCCTCTGGGACACTGGTTATCCCTTTGTGAATGGTCCCAAGGTTGCAGAATTCCATGTCTACAACCAGGGTTTTCATGACACACTTCCAGGGCTCCACTGTCTAGTCCCTCTGCCGCCAGGGGAACCCTGAGGCCACTTCTAGCTGCTATTCTCGGGGAACCAGTACACAGAGAGAGCCCTGAAGCTTCCTGAAGCTTGGCGCCACTCTCTTTCTCAAGCCCTTGCTCCATTCACTACACCGGCGATCTGGTTTGTCTTGAATGTTCCTGCTTCAGAGAGGCAGGGAGTAGAATCAGGCTGTCTGTTAGAGTCGCTCAGCGAGCCTTCCTGCTCACCTCCCAGCTGACATGGAGTAGGGACAATTACACAGAACTACGCCTTCCCAAACCCCAATGTCCGAGGTTCCCCACTCCACATAGACAGTCCAATTGTATACCTCTGCTCAAGCCCAGTCTGCCCTTCGGGAGCACACATGCCAGCCTCAGTTTTCCCCAGGAGTCCAATCCTGTGGCCTCTGAGCTCACCCGCTCCCGGCTGCTACTTCGTGCCTTTTAGCCTTGTTGTGGGGACAGTACCCCGTCACAACAGGCTCTGCAGTAGTAACATTTCTGCCCCCAGCAGCCAGTTGTCCTCAGCTTTGCCCTAGCAGTGACTCCAGTCTGTGTCCCCTGCCAAGCTCCTCCCCCACTGCATGCTGCTCCCAGGGCTGCCCATCAACCACGCTGCAGAAGTGAGGGGCTTTAATGAGGGCTATCGATGTGAGCATTGGCTGATGGGAGTTGACAAGGCGGGAGGTAAACTTTTCCCTCTGCTTCTCTCACCCCCAGACTTTTACTTTGCCTTGCCTGACTGAAAAGGCACAACACAGCATTACCCATGGGACACCCATGCCAAGCTAACACTTCCCTGTGGGATGGGAGTGTCTACATCATGATGGCTGTCCCTGTCTTTTCCTGCAGGTCCACAAAGGAGATGATGTTGGACCCTGGCAGACTTCAGAGTCACAGTTCCAGTTAAACTCAATTGTCGAGATAAAGCACTCTCACCAAAAACAATTTAGGGAAAGAAAGGGCTTACTTCCATTTTTAAGTTACAATGCTTCAGTGAGGGAAATCAATACAGGAGCTCAAGTGGGAAATGGAAGGAGAAACCGTGGAAGAACACTGCTGACTTGCTTGACTTAGCTAGTCCAGGAGGGACCACTTGCCTAGGGGATGATGCAGCCCATAGTGGGCTGGCCCTCCTACATCAATTTAACAAGACAATTTCCCATAGATACCCCACCAGACAGTCTGATCTAGACAATCCCTCAGTTAAGGCTTTCCTCCCTAAGGGCTGTAGGCTGTATCAAGTTGACAAAGCTCACTGTGACGCTCACCTTTGCGGGTCTGACAGCAGGAATAAGGCAGAGGGAGTGGGGTGGGGCAGCCAGGTTCAGGGCAGGTCACGAGACCGCAGTAGATGTGTCCTTCCTGAGAGACAGAACACACCAGACTGGAAATGAACTCTGTTGAGGAACAACCTTGGGGCCCAGGAGAGCCTCTTTCCCTGAGAACAAACAGCCTTGAGGTCATCCCTGAGGTAGAGGATGAAGGGAGGTGGCGTGTGGTTCCTGAGCAAGATAAGTCAGCTCAGGAGTTTCCTCTTGACCTCCTTTTCCCTCTCCAAGCCCTGAAAAGAACTTCACCACCAATATTCCCTCACTTCTCACAGCCACCTGTGAGATGGGCTTCAAGATGAGGGGGGACCCAGGAAAGAGGGGGGTGACTGTGTCATCCAGTCATAGGGAAAGTTAGGGTACAAGGTTGCAGAGCCCAGGCTTCGGGCTTTTCCTACTGAAGTCGGTATCTTTCTCCTGTACCTGCATCAGGGACCCAAGCAAGGGACAGGACTACATGGGTGACTCCTAGGCTTATAACGGTCTTAATGAAAACCATTGGCTTTGAACTTCAAGAACCACTCTCAAAGGTGAGACTCCAGTATGTAGGAGCCTCACAGAGGAAGGAGGCTGGGCACCTTTGGAGAGGTCTTTTCTCCTGAGTTTCACCTTCTATGAAAGGCAGTGAGCACACTCATTCGGGTTGTGAAGATCAGTTGTGAGTGTGACCGGGAAAAGCTGCTGTAAGGGCCTGTGTTCCTGTAGTCTGAGACATAAGGATCCTGCCCCAGAGTGGAGGTCAGAACACAAGCCAGAGCCTCCAGAAAGGATGGGCAAAGGGACCACTAGAGCATCCACTCGTCCACCACCATTTCTGCATCCTCCCACAGCCTGATCTTAATGCAGGACTCCCCATTTACGAGAAGCAGCACCCTACTAGGAAAAGAACATGGACTTTGGGAGTCAGAGAGGTCTGGGTCTGGATTTTGACCCTGTTGACCATGCAGCCATAAGCAAGCTATTTTACTGCTCCGAGTTCTTGTTGCTTATCTGAACAGGATGTACTAAGTTAGACTTAGTTTATGGTTGGTATCCTCTCTGTGGTGAACAGATGTTAGTTCAAGTCTCTTCAGGAAAAGTCACACAAGGCCAGGGTCAAGCTGAGTTCCTGCACAGCTCACTGACGCCTCACCTAGAAAGAGGCTAAAGATCACTGCAGCCGACTCCCCAAAGGAGAAAGGAAGCCAAGCCTGGAGTTGGAGTGAAAGCATGTGTGGCAGAAAGGGAGCGGCAGGACTCTCCCAAGCAAGAAGATGAAGACTTCCTGAGTGAGGACATGCTTGGTTTTGCTCTGTCCCCCAATTACAGGGCTGTTAACCCTGCTGTCCCTAGGCCTAGACCATGGGCAGGGAGAGTCTAAGAACTTCAGACTAAACCCCATCTGTGTCCCAAGACTGTTGAATGGTCATCCTCCTTCCCTTCCTTCCTTCTTTCCTTCTTTTTTTCTTTCTTTCNCTCCCTCCTTTCCTTCCTTCATTCTGCAATAGCCACTGGCATCTTCTACATGCCAGGCCCTGGACATTGAGCAAGAGAAGACACAGAAAAAAAGATGGGCACATTCCCTCCCCTCAAAGTGGTACAGCATTCATTGGGGGAAGCAGACATGGGCTACTCTCATTATTTGGGAATCAGGTGTGAAACCCAGAGAAAGGTCACCTCAACAAACTAGGGGCAGGGCATTGTGGACCCTGGATGTTCCCTTCCCGCCAACCTTTCTTATTCTTGCTTAATGGCCCACCCCATCCCTCTCTGTAGAAGAGACACTGGCTTGGGCCATAGAGACTGTAGAAGGTCTTACAATACAGCTACAGAGGACACACTGGCTGGACAGGCGGGTGGGGACCAGCTCCTGTGCACTGAAGATCTCTCCATGTTGGTATGTGGTCTCGTTGAGCTGGCAGGACTTTAGGGGAACCCGAAGCCCAGAGGGGACATGAGGATCTGCAAGTGGGAGAGCAGGGGAAGAAGGAAATGAAATGGATTTAGGATTTTTGCTAGAATTAGGAAGACCACTTTTCTGAAGATTTTGTTCTCTCTCTCTCTCTCTTTCTCTCTCTCTTTCTCTCTCTCTCTCAGCATTTAAACTAAGGTCTGGCTTAAGAGGTCCCCCTGATACCTGCATCTGACTACATGCCTCCCTCCACTACAGCCCAGCTACCTTTCAGTGTCTGAGGCCCATAAGTGTGCATGGAACACCCTGGGCTTGGTTCTCCAAGAGACAGGATTGGAGAACACCGAATTCCCACCCTCGGGGAGTTACTCTCACAGGATCAGGTGTGATGCTCTCCACCATCCAGGTGCTTGGAGTAAACTTTTGTCATTCACTGGCCACCAAGGCCAACTCCCACTCCTCATTCTGCTGGGCGAAGGGGATGGTCTCCCATCCTGGGACATCCCTCTCTTCCCTCACAATACCTTCACTAAGACCCTTCTCTGTGCCAGGCCCTAGACCAAGAACCAGGAACAGAGTGATGACTGAGGCTTGGCCCTGCCACCTATGGGTTCACAGTCTAAGAGGTAGCGAAATGTGCCACAGCAAAGACACCATGCATGCGTGCATACAGGGGCCAGCCAGCCCCAAGCCCTTCACCTTCACTTCCCCTTACTTCTGCATAACCAGAGGGACTGGAGTCCAAAAGTGGAGTCAGCATGCCAAGCCATTCTAATCTCCTTCATCTCCTTCAGCCAGTTTCTACTCTTTCTTTCTTTAACTTTACATTTTTTATTACTTTTTTTTTTTAATTCTGGGGGAATGGGTGCAAGCTGTGGCACGTGGGTGGTAGACAGGGAATGAACTTCTGAGTCGATTTTCTCCTCCTACCATGTGGGTCTCAGGGACTGGACACAGGTTTTCATCTTGGGGAGCACAGGTTCCCCTACCTCTGAGCCATATATTTCTACTCCATTTGCCTTCTTCTCCTGCCATGTGCATCAATTTTGGAGCTAGAAGTCTGCTACCCTTGCCTACTTGGGGGTCCAGAACGTGTCCGCTGAGCATCTGTAAGGTCCCACATATCCGATGGACAGGGTCTGTCTTTTCCTTGTGGAGGCTTCTCTCAGTCAGGGGCTTACAGCAAGAATGAACCGGTCTGTGCAGAGCTCAGGGCCAGGGTAGGAAAAGAGCTACTTACCCACACACCTGGGGCAGCACTGCTGTGGCTCCATCACAGGTTGTGAGCAGCGGAGGGGCGGGCAGCGGAGGCGGTAACAATTTACGTGGCCGCTCTGAAACAGACACATGGTCAGGCCTTATTCCAAAGAACCACTGCCTACATCTACAGGGGTCCTCGCCCCACACATCCACCCTGATTGCAGAACCCTGCTTTCTCTTCAGCCCCTGTATAATAGAATCCAAAACAAACTCAAATGAGCCCATCCTGACTCTGCCACCAAGCAACCTCACTTAGCTTACTCATCTGCATACTTCGTCCATGCAGAGGACGGACCTGTCATGGGTTTGCTAAGACCTCATGACCCCTTCGTGGGTATGAGAAATAGAAATAAAAGCCTTGAGGTGTCTGGACATTGATCTTGGTCCTCTGTCCAGGCTATTTTTAACTCTAAGACATTTTTCTTACAGTACTGACCCTGAGCTTTGTGTTCATAGGAGAAGTGTAACACAAGAGGACAGTGACCAAGACAGGACTGGTTCTTTATCATCCTAATCTCCAAGTCTCCAAGAGGTCTGGGGAACCCTGGACAGACCCCCCTGGGCTTGGTACCATAGAAGGAGGGATCTGAAGTTTTTTCAAGTCATCCAGTTCAGCAGGTGAGAAAGAATCAGACATAGCAAGAGATGAACGAGGCTAAGATAGAGACCATAGCCCCTGGCAGAGGTTTCCCAGAGCTCCAGGCTGTCTCTCAGCCCTTCCTCTGCATCCTCACACCTTCTTGCTCTTGCCCCTATGCCAGACTCATTGTGATGTACGTTTGTATCTGTCTTTCCTATTCAACCATGAACTCCAAAGCGTGGTTGGCATGGAGCCCAACTCCACTGTAATCTACAAGGGTGAGTGAGTGGTAACCTGGTGAGCCAGGTCAGTCATGGAGGCTCTAAAACGAATGGCTCCAGCGTCGATTAAAGCCTGACTTGACCAAGTTGGCTCCAGATCTCTGGTATGTGTTCCCTTTTATCACCTCTGCCCAACAGGGGCTGTGGACAGAACTTCTCCCAGAGACAGTCTCTTATACCACGGAAGATCCCAGACTGCCCAAGTCTCTCTGGAGTCCCTGCTTCCCAAGATATTCAGAGAGAATGCCAAGGACTGGTCAGAAATGGCTTGAGCTTCAACAGTGACCTCCTAGAGGTCCCTCTGCTGGGAGCTTAATCAACATCAAGAGGGTAAACTGAGGGCTAGGTGAGAAGCTAGGTGAATTTGAGGGATGTGTGATCTAAAGAGCTTGGCTCTTGCTGAAATGATGAACAGCAGGCAGCAGTGGGTTGGGGGGGGACAGCCTGGGCTAAAAGGGCACAGACATGGCATGAGGCAGGGCTCTTTATGGCCAGAGGGAACTTCTCTTTATGGTCGGATCCACCATTTTTGAGTCCTGTCCTTAATAATAGCCTGAGAGGCACTAGCATCCATACAGGGTGTGAAGTATCTCCCAGAGGCTACCTGAGACCACACAGCAGCTGACCACCATCACCAGGGTCCATAGACGCACAACCAGGATAAGGGACTGTCTATCTGTTCTCAGAAGCTGGCATCGTAGTGGCTGGAGATGGACCATAGGGCATTAAGAGGTGGGGCAAGCTAACTTAAGGTGTTACGTTTATGGCCATGACCAAACCAGGTGATGTGATTAGAAAACAGATTCAGAGATTGCACAAGAAACCCTTCTAATGAGGTGACAGCTTCACTGTGAACCGGGAAGGGAAAGCTTCCCTTCCTGAAATTAGAGGAAGCCTATTTGGAGGGAATAGAGGGAATGTACCAAATGATCGAGGTTCAGACCCGTGTGAGGGTGTGGAAGATCAGGAGAGTCAAGAGAGTGTTCGTATTGTGGAACTGTCAGAGGTCTAGGCTGGTACAGTGCTTGCCTAGCATGCATGAAGCCCTGTGTTCGATTCCTACCACCCCATAAAGTAGGCACAGTAGCACATGCCAATGACCCCAGCACCGTCAAGATACAGGCAGAAGGATCAGAAGTTCTAGATCATCCTCTGATAATTTGAGGCTAGCCTAGGCTACGTGAGACCCTGTCCAAATAAAAGTGATTGGATGGTTTTGGGTTCAGGAAAGGCCATGCGAGCTGCTTCGTGGAGAATGGATTTTGAGAGGGTCAGCAGAGAGGCTTGCTGGTGGGCTGATGCAGTGGTCCAGACGAGAGATGAAGATGATGAAGAGGGGCAATGGGGAGAGAAACGGGAGGCATTCAGACTGCACTTTGGAAACACGGTCAACAGTCCTTTGGGCTGAGGGAAAGAAACTACATGTGTGAATTCTGGGGAAGCAGACAAGAATAAGCTCCAATGGATCACAAAACTTGGCCTTTGTCAACCACACCATGTGACATGTCTGGAATTTTCTATTATGGTTTCCTTTCTGTTTTCTGGCTATATTTCATAAAGTTCCTTTTTAAATGGCTTATTGGCCTCCGATGTGCTAAGGATAAAAAAAAAAGAGGCAGCTGGAGCTTGGGGGAATTGTATCCCCATCTGTGCCTGAGTTCTTCCTAGAGCTAAGATGGTGGGACAGTGGGGAGAGTGAGGGAAAGACCCAGGAAGGAGTGAGCCCGGTGAGGAAGAGAGAAGAGCTGTTCCCTGGCTACCCACTCAGACTCCTTTGGGGCTCTTCTCTGCCCCTAGAGGTTCTGTCTTAACCATGGACGCCCTCAGAACTTCCACCTCCTCCCTCTCTAGGTCTGTGAGAGAATAGGGTGCCAAGGGTCTGAGAGCCAGAAACCCAGGCAGCTCCCAGAAAATGAGTTCAAGACGCCTTAACAGGGCCCTGCTGGCTGAGTGGCCCCTCCGCCCTGCTCTTCCTGTCATTCCGTTCTCATGCCTTCCTGGAGAATTCTGCATTGCACTGGTTTCCCGCAAGGCCCAAGGAGGTGCTGCGTTGGTGATATGATTTGGGTGTTGAATGACCCCGAAGGTGAAGGTGTTGAGAGGTTTAGGATATGGGATTTTGTGGGCAGTCCATAGGTCACTGGGGGCGTGCCCTTGAATAGGACTGTGGAACTTGGGCCTCTTCCTGGCCACAAAGTGAACACTGAGAACAATTGACCTTGGAGAAGAACCTCTAAAGCTGTGAAATGGACTAAACTTTTCTTCTTTATGTTTATTTTCTCAATGCTGCATGGTGGTAAGGGAAGGCTGGCAGCTTCCATTATTAGCTGTATAACTAGAGATAGAAATGAAAACAGAGACAGGGCCTCTGCTCCATTTGGTTCAGCCTTTGGCTAGATGTGAGACTTCTTGGGGGCCTCGTCTAGAGAGGCATACAATTGTGGACAGTAATTAGGAGGCTGAAACATGCATGTTCGTGCAGGAGGAGCTACTTGAGGCACAGGGCGAAGCCTGGAAGAATGAACATTCCTGAACTGGAGGAACCCTGAGACAGGGTTAGGTGGCAGGTTGGAGGGGATTCCTTGGAAAGGAAGGAGTAGAAGTCACAGAAGCCAAAAGGCTCTGGCTCGGCTGGGTGGAGACTGGCACCAATACACACTAGACTAGAGACCAGATCCTCAATCCACCCAGTCACTGAGGCACAGCCACCTCTGACAACATCACTCTAGGATGATAATTCCTGGATGTCTGGACCTTAGGTTAGGCTGTCCTTCCATCCTCTGGTCTTGCAGACACACCTGGCAGAGGTGACCCGGTTGCCAGAGGAACCTACCTCCGAGCAGGTACATCGCACACAGTATATCGTGCCTTGTGGTTCCAGATAGGGGTGCCAGCTCTGGCCAGGGGTATATATCTTCTCACCGAAAAGGCAGACTTTGCCTGGGCCTGGAAAACCAATGAGGGGTGTTAGTCTCAGGAGGTCCCAACCCCAAACCCTGCCGCATTCCTGCTCCCAGGATGTCTGAGTTGGAATCTCAGCTGGACGACACACTTGTTCTCAGGCATGTGGCTACCCCTCTCTGAGCCTTGGCAGTTTACAGGGCAGTGAGGGGATCGAGCAATGAAAGGCTTTGTGGAGCAACAATTGTGGTATAAATGGTTTCTCAGAATGACTGAAACACTGGCTTGTGTTTGAGATGGGCTAGCCGCCTCTCCTACGCCCCTGCTCTGCTAAGGCCTCCACTCTCCTTTCATCTTGAACCAACCATTGTCAACCCTCACTTTCTCCCTCTCCCCTGGCTGGCCCAGGATCACGCTTCCCATTTCAATATGGCTACCTGGGCTCACTATGTCTCTTGCCCTGTCTCTGCCAGCTCCTCAACATACAGCCACCTGGGGATCTTCAGTCCCAAATGAATATTGGCATTCCTATAGGAAACCTCCATGAATTGGGCTCTTCTTTTCAGAAGAAATGGGGAGATCCAGCCAGAGCTTAGTGCCTCCATATTGAAACATTGAGAAAGAAACCTGCATTTATTCTCTGTGCTGTTTTATATATTACTTAGCTGGTGATATAGCTCAGTTGGTAGGGTGCTCGCCCAGCATACACAAAACCTTGGATTTGATCTTTTCCTCAGTGCAAGATAGCAGAGGGAGGCTGTAACTCCAGCACTCTGAAGGTGGGGAAGAAAGATAAGAAGTTCAGGGTCATCCTCAACTACAAGTGCATTTGAGGCCAACCTGGGATACAGCAGACCCTGGGTGAAAAATAAGTTAATGATTTCCTAAACATTGTGTAAGAATTAATTGTTGTAATATTTACTTAGCTTTCTCATTGGCGGACCATGGAGGACCTCAAGAACACACCATTTAGTTTTTTCGTTGAGGGGCCATGGAGGACCTTAGGAACACACAGCTTAGCTTCTTCCCTACCTGTTCCCACCAACCCACTATGGAGGGTGGCACCAGACAGCAGGTCCTATCCCCCA
>LOEQ01000048.1:973974-987659 GCA_001685075.1 Bramus lutescens | reverse complement strand
AGCCAGTGAGTGAGGCAGAGACCTCTACTGGTGGGAGCAGGGAGGTGCAGAACCTTGTGGTTAGAGAGCCAGACACAGGGTCTTCCCTTCCCTGCTCCCTACCCGGTCATGCACATCTGGACAGATGGATAGAAATGTGACCAAGCTGGACAGCAGGGCAGGATTCCATATTGCTAAGTATTCCATATACACATATCCCTTGACCGCTCCAGGCACGTTTTCCTGGGAATTGCTGCCCTCCCTCCAGGGCAGAATACCTACACTCTCCCAACCCCCACTCCCAAAGTCAAGTGGACTTAGGATGAAGACGATAACATCTTAGAGACAGGTGGTTAATGCTACCCTGGTCCTCAAACGTTACCTAAGCACAAGCATCTTACCTCACAGGTGGCAGAGGCAGGGAAGGACACGGTTCCTGAGGTTAGATTTTGGCATCAGGGAAAGAGCAAGGGTTGCTACCCTGACATTCTGAGAGTGAGTTTGCCTTTGGAATCACATCACATCTGAGGAACTACCCTTCTGCTCAGGCCTGCTTCTGGGGTCTGAGAATCCATCACCTGGGAACCAAAACTCCAATTCCCATTAGAAACAAACTCCAGAGGGCTAATGTCTTACTTGGTAATCAACTAGTCTCCCGAAAGCAACATAGAAGAGAAGCCTGAAGCATTCTAGACGGATCATGAGGACACAGTGTAGAGAGAAGCAAGTGCTGGAGAAGGCACTGGAGAGGAGTAAGGGAATCGGGCCACTTCTGGGTCATGGAGGGGATGAATGACCACACAGATGTGACTCCACCTAGAGCTTGGGTCAGCACAGTCAGAATTAGGCCAGAGCCTCCAGCCTGTGTGAAAATGGGATACAGTCAGTGGTGAGGGTGGACAGTTAGGGCTCAGCTTATGACCTATCTGAGACTCAGTCTGGATCTGTGGGGTAGAGCCAAAAAGAGAATAAAGAACTTCTGCTGAGCAGCCTTGGACTTCAACTAAAGAGTGTGCCCAAACCCCTGCTCACAGGCTCCAGCCATGTTTCAAGCTGTAACCACCTTAGAAGTCTATCCCGCACACACCTGAGAACACCATCTGTCGGCACCATTTGTAAAAGCACTTTAGAGTTACCAGGAGATTTCACATGCACCACATGCTTGAGATCTCTCTTACACTAAGACAAGACTTTTCATATGAGACTTAAGCCAGGATGCTGGCAGGAGACTTGAAATGATGGCAAAATTCACAGACCAAGAGCACCAATCAACCTTAGGCTCAGTGACAAGTGAAGTGTCCCAACACACGTGACCAATACATGACAGATCTGGGGTTAGGATCTAGGTCTTTGTTCCTTTCTCCATGGCTCTGTAGTAGTCCTCCCCCCACCCTACTTCATCTTAACTCTAAAAATAGGTAATTGGATGGCTAGACACAGAAGATAAACCTTTCCCAGCCTTGACAATGCCAGGATCTTAATGCTCCTCCCCAAATGCCAGGTCACCTAAATGACAGTCATTTTCTTGGGTGTCTGGAGCTTTGTACTTACAAGGCTATAGAGGAGATAGCATACTGAAGGACCTGGGTACAGATATGGATTAGAGGGCCAGTGGAGGCATGGGGGCCTGGGGAGAGGGTTATCAGGCAAAGGTGCTTGTAAAGCTCAGAAGGGCTGGTGGTCATAGGGGGGTAGCATAGGCTTCCAGTAGTTGGTGGGTCATCCTCAGAGTGGACCCTCCCAGGGCACTGATATTGGGAAGGGAGCTGCCAGGCCAAGGCCAAGGCCAGGGCAGGCACAGAGGTCCTCTGAGACTGTCTCATTCGGTGGACAAGCAGGCAGACGAGGAGGCAGTCCTCAAGGTTCAAGGAAGGAGTGAGGACGTTTACTGTGTATTTGGTGTCTTGCTAGGCATTTGAAAGCACTGTTCCTTTGCATCCTTCCCCAAACCCTTCAGACCCCTGGTTAGTAGCTCTCCTTTGCAGATGAAGAAACCAAGGCTCACAGGTTTGAAAAGTAACACAGGTGTAAGAGGCAGGGTCAAGGCTTGAACTCAACTCTGAACACTCTGTTTCCCATTCACGAGGACATCCGCAAATTTCCAGCCTCTGGCAGGCTAGGGAACATCAGACAGACATGCAACCTCCCGCACACAAGAACAAACAAGACAGCAACCAGCCTCACCAGTTCCACAAAGTTGAGAGTGAAAGGGAAGCAGAGCTGACCTGTGGAGCTGTGCTGTGGAGACGGAAGGGTCTCAGCTAGGAGGTAGGCAGCTGGGGTCTTCAAGCTAGGCTCTGCCGCTGCGGCCAGG
Organism: Bramus lutescens; assembly: GCA_001685075.1. NCBI lineage: Eukaryota > Metazoa > Chordata > Mammalia > Rodentia > Cricetidae > Bramus > Bramus lutescens. The sequence continues at coordinate 985,366 of LOEQ01000048.1, read as the reverse complement.
AGCAAACCACTGCCCCTCGTTGGTTCCTGTTTCTTTATTAAGGGAGTTCAGAAGGGATTACTAGTTTACGGGGGGCTGTGGGCCTACATAACCTGCTTGAGGTTACATTGTTTTTGAAGAGGAAACTCCAGCATTATTCTTCGGGGAAGCTACCTCCCATCATCGCTCTGCAAGTTGCCCTGCCTGCTCCCTGTCATTTAATGCTCAGAACGGTTTTAGGAGTCTCACATTTTATAGATTAGAAAAGAGACAGTGAGGTTCTTTCCGCGTCTGACTCCCACTGGATAGTATTCAGTGGGGCTAGGAAGATGAAAACCCTCATGTAGTTTACCATGTCCCGATGCCTTCCAGCGTCTCCCAGCTCCACATCACGGCGCCTTCCAGGCACTGCGAGGCAGGCTTTGGAGTTAGGGTCTCGGCTATGGATGGTTCACGAGCTTCGGGTAACTTTCTCCTCTTTGCCCTGCTACGTTTACTCATCTGCTAAAAGTGAGTGATGGCACCTCCCTGCAGTATTGTGAGCATCCGGAAAGAAAAAGGACTAGAAAGGTCACCCTGCTTTGTTTCATCTTTCTGTCCAAGAGCTCTTCCACACAGCAGCCTTTATCTCTTCATCACACACTCCTTTCCTGCGGCGACACACCGGGCTGCTGGGAACACAGTTCCTTTCCACAATGCGCGGTGCCTGCCCTGGGTAGGGCAGCATCCCCCGCTACCCCGCGTGGAGTTTTGCCAAGCCCTTGTCTTCCCCCAGACTCACCAGCCCACACTGGTCTCAGCCTTCCTGCTATGCAGGTGCTGCCTGAATGAATTCACGAACTAGGGCTCCCTACATCCCAGTGGTCCTCATCCCTCCCCTGCCTGCCCAGACTCTGCCTCGTTTCTACTTACGGGCTCGGGCTTGCGAGTCCAAGGGGAACCAGAGCATCACGAGTCCCAGCAAAGAGGAGAAGATTCTCACCCCGGGAACCATCCTTCCTTGCCCCAAGGTCAGACAGCCCCGGGATGAGCCGAGAGAAAGTAAGACTCGGAGAGGAACGCAAGTAAGTCCCCAGGACCAAGTAGGACCACTGCCTGAGGAGTCGGAGAAGCAAAGATGAAGAGGAGCCAAGGACAGGAGAGGTCTCAGGTGGGGATGAGAGGGCAGTAGGAAGGGGACCAGGAGAAAAGGGAGAGAGATGAAGAGATGGGAGATGAGGAGTTAGAGGAAGGTCCGGCAGGAGAGAAAAGCAAGGTACTAGCTAAAGAACAGGGGTCTGCAGGGCGCTCGTGGCTCTTGGGGTTCGGTGCTCGGGTGGCGCTNNNAGCTCTGGCGCCTCCTCTGAGGCACCGCGAGCTCGTGGATTGGCCACCCGAGAAACAAGCCCATTTCCCCCCTCCCCTCTCGCATAGGGCTCCGAACCTCCGCTCCAGGCGAGGCGCCGAGTGGAGACGAGGGGTCTGCGGAGGGGGAAGGGGCCACTGGGTTTTAACCCCTGTCTCCCCTGCAAGGGGACCCAGCCCAGTTACTTTTCAGATGGAAGTGGGTTGGGGTTAGAGTGGGGAAGAGTACAGCCCCGGTCTGGGAAAGCTCAGGATTGGGTATTGGTGGGGAGTGCAGAAACACTTGCCTTTCTTAACACGGTCTGTGGTTTTGGGCATACCACCTGGGAAGGACACTTTCTCCCTAGCGCTAAAATGAAGGTTTTGGTGACTTATAAGATCTTCGATATCGTCCTGCAAATGTTGCAAAGTATCAAATGAGATTAGGAGCATCAAAGCACTCCGAGTTGGGAGCAAAGCCATGCCATCACCATTTCAGGTACCTGGATTCTCCAGTCTCCAGGCGGTGGTCCCAAGCGCCATCCCCTGGTTGAGAGCTAGCCCAACAAGACTTTCCTAAGGAGTCACTCCCGCTGCCACCTACCAAGCAGCCCAGGGTGAACTCTGCCTGCACAGGTGAGGTCCCACCGCTCTCTGCATGTGTCAGTGACAGCCGGTTGCCAGAACCTTGTCGTTCACGCTGACCCAGAACCCCAACAACCCAGACAGGCTGTGCTTCCAGACCTCATATTGAATGAGCTCCTGAGCTAATAGGACCCAAAGAAGAGAACCAGCTCTACCCACACCAGAGCACCCAGGCTCTACAGCAAATGGGCAGACTCAAGGTCCGGGCCCCATTCACATCTTGCTGGGGTGCTGTGGGTAAACACAGCCTTCCTAACTTTGGACCTTGGCTTCCTGAGCTTCTCTTGCTCTCTTAGCAGAGTTTCAGGGAGACCAGGAGAGAGGTAAGAAAGAAGAAGAGATGGCGGGCCACACCCCACTCTGGCAGAGAATCTGATTTCCAGGTTCAGACAGTGACTGGCAGGAATAAGTCTGGGCTCCCTGTCCCCCTGTCCCCTGTCCCCCTGTGTTGTCACCTCCTCACCCCAGTGAGCAGTGGGAGGAACCAATGACCCAGAAGCAGCCCTCCCTGGGGCTCTCAGAAACTGGACAGTGACAGTCCACCAGTATGTTCCAGGTTTCAATTCAACTTCTCCCTTGAGTTCTGACTTGATGTTCCTCTATCCCGAGGGCACAGTGCTTCAGTGAGGGAGGGGTGCTTCATCTCTTCCTTTTTACAAAAAAATGTTCTGTGCACATAAGTCGATGTCTTAGGGGTAACTCGCCGACATCTCCTGAACCTGCTCGTTCTCTCATTCTACCTTCCTCCTCCACCTCAGCTTTCTCTTCCACCATTAATAACCCCAGAGCTAAGGCCATCTTCAATCCACATGCAAACTTTCCCACAGCTTGTCCTCAAGTCCCCTGGCCCTTGTCTGGGCCCTCAGATGTGTTTTCCTCCCATTTTCTGTAAGAGCTGCGCTGATCATTTTGACTGTAAACCGATGTCATCACCTCCTCGCCTGAACTGATTCTGGCCATCCTATCAGTCACGGTATTACAATGTAACAGTTTTAGCACTGGATACACTTTAGGTCCTTTCTGTGACTGCCACCATTTTTGCTTTGCCAAATTGATCTTCCTGCCTCAACCTCCCAGAATTATTATATGACATGCCTTCTCACTGGAACTTGCTATGACCTGCGCTTCTGTTTTTCCTTTGGAAAAACACATGTGCCCATGTGTGTTTGTGTGCATGGGTGGGTGCTATATCTATACTTGTACGCTGGCAGAAATGACCCCAGATATAGTTGTCAGCTCAGAGGATGTAATACTGCCTTATCATTCTCTATTTTTTTTCCTTTCTTGAAGTAGGTTTCTCATTCAGTCTGGAAGCCAGGCTTGCAGCTAGCAAGGCCAGGTGATGATCTTTTCCTACCTGCTACAGTACTAGTTATGACAGGTATATGCAATCACACACAACTTTTAGAATTTAAAAAGAAAACCTTAATATTTTACGTGAGTGGGTGTTTTGTCTGCATGTGTGTCTGTGCATCTGGTGCGTGCCACGCTCTCAGGGGACAGAAGAGGGCATTGGCTCCTCAGAACTGGAGTTACAGACAGTTGTGGGCTCACCATTTGGGTACAAGAACAAGCAGTTGAGTCCTTAACCACTGAGCCATCTCTCTAGACCCCCACACCCAGATTTTAATGTCAATGCTGGGGATTCAAACTCATGTATTCATGCTTGCACAGTGAGTGCTTTTACCCACAAAATCATCTATCCAGTTCATCATGATCTTAAACTTTCAACCTCTCAGTGCAAGGATTGCGGTGATTCAAGACTTTTGGGAACTGGACACAGAGTCTACTGCATGCTAGACAGTACTCTAACCCCTGAGCAACATTTCTATCCCTCTTCTTATATATCAATTTATTGACGTCTTCCATTATTCTCTCAGGGAAAATGTTGGTCTTTTTTATCCTACTTATATTTTGTGGTGCTGTGAATCAAACCTTGGGTCTGGTGCATGCTAGGTAAGGACTCGAATAAATTTCCTATCTTTTTGAGGGGTGTAAATATTTGTGTATTTCCACTGTCTTATGAGGAATATCCTCACTTCTCTCTTCAAGCACTTATCAAAACCTCTGACACACAAAGGTATCGAATAAATGTGGCTTCCTGATTGAGCAAGGACAGTACAATTCTACATTATTCGTTCGTCTAGTGCCTAAAGCACCTGTTGGCCTGAGTCTTAATCACTAAGAAACATGAGTGTCCTAGAGCATTTTCCAGGTGTGTGCACTCAGCACTCACTACAAAATCAGAAGAAAAAGAAACAAGAAAAATAAGCGTGTGAAGAAAATTCAGGTGCTTCAGCGGGAAGAACCCTGAAGATAGTTGTCCCTATATCATTTAACATCTAAACTCTAACTCTAAAAGGAGATGTGAAATATATTGCACAAAGTTCTAATTGGTCTTTTTTTAAAGTATCACCACACAGGACTTTTTAAGGTGTATTTATTTAGTTTGTATACAGTGTTCTGCCTGCAGGCCAGAAGAGAGCACCAGATATTATCACAAATGGTTGTGAGCCACCATGTGGTTGCTGGGAATTGAACTCAGAACCTCTGAGTCATCTCTCCAGCCCTCTAATTGGTCTTAATAATAAAAACATGGAACCAGGTACAGGGCAAATGCTGAAAATCTGAGAGAGAAAGGAGCAAGCCATAGCTAACTCTCACTATGCTAACTCCTCATCTGAAAAAGGGGCCGAACCCTGTCTCCTCCCACCTTATATTACTGTCTCTGCCCAGCCATGATACTTCCTTCTGTTTGTACAGATCTCCATACCTCTATGGTTAGCTAGTGGTTAGCTCTACCCTCTGTTCTTCAGTCAAATTCTATTTGTTAGAGTACAAATAAGATATCACCATATTTCCTCATTTTTGTCTAAATTTTAAAAAGAAAGTTATATAAGAAAAACTGTATACAATATATACAGGCAACAAATACAACAAGGTCTAGTCCATTAGCAATTGACAAATCCAGAGAAAATACTCCATATCTATCCTATCTTGGTGAGTCCAAACGGTTGTACCTAATTCACTTTCTATTGTAACTTACATTACCAAAACTATCTTTTAATGGCATGCTGGGTTTAGAGAAGGAGAGACTCATACTCCAACTCTAAAGTCAGCTTCAAATTTTATTTAGACTAAGACTACAAAAAGACCATTTGTATTATATGTCTATAGAGAACAGCAGAAACGAACATTTGGGAGAATTAAGAAGTTTTATCCTGTTTCAGATGTGATATACCAACAGGCCAATTAACACTTTTTCTTGGGACATTATCTTTGAATGATTCATCCTTTTTCTTCAGATGTCTCATTTGTCCAATGGTCTTCAGATCCCTTATGTGGATGCCTTCATTCTCTTGAAAAGGAAAAAACCCTTCCTCAACCCTAATTTTGGGGAGGTTCCCTTTTGGCAAGTTATATCTGATCAAATGACAAGCAGTTGTTATTTGTAGATGTTAGTTTAGATTGAAAGGTGTTTGTTGAACTATCACTTCTTGTTCAAATAAACATTTATCAATTTTGATGGTATCCATAGGGTGTTTTCCCCTGTAGAAACAAAAGCAAAACCCCTTCCCCAACATAACACATGTCCTGGTTTCCATTCTGAGGTCAACATATCTTTAAAGTATACAAGCTGATTTGTCCATAGTTTTTTTTCCTATTATCCAATGTCTCTCTGCAGCTGTTGTTCTTCTCATTAGCCTTTAGAAAATTCAAAGTTAATAAAGCATTATGCAATCTATTTCTGGGTGCCTTTATTACCCTTTTCTGTTTATTTAGCATATTCTTTAGATTTTGATTTGATCTATCTATAACTTCTTGCCCTGTAGGATTGTGTGCTATACCTGTAATATGGTTTATATTGTAAGAAACAAAAATCTGTTTCATTTTACTAGAGACATATGCTGGAGCAATATCAGTCTTAATTTGTACAGGTATACCCATGATGGTTATAACTTCTAGCAAATGTTTGATTACTGAATCAACCTTTTCCAAATTCAAAGCAGTTGCCCATTGAAAACTTGAATAGCTATCAATGGTGTGGTGTACATATTTTAGTTTTCCAAATTCTACAAAATGGAACATATCCATCTGTCAGATTTCATTCATTTGAGTACCCTTTGGATTACTTCCTGCAGGTAGTAGTGTTTGGTTGTATAAAGAACAAGTAAGACATTTTCTTAAAATCTCCTTGGCTTGTTGCCACATGATGGGAAAGTCTTTTTAAAACCTTTGCTATTGACATGATGCTTTTAATGAAATTCTGAGGCCTCTAGCACATTTCCTATCAATAGTTGATCAGTTTCTTCATTACCTCATGCTAGAGCGCCTGTTAAACCTGTATGGGATCAGATGTATGTTAAATATATGGGATGTCTCCTATTCCTGATTATTTCTACTAACTGAATAAATAATAAAGTTAATTCTGAATCATCTGGTATAAATTCAGCAGTTTCAATATGCAAAACAACTCTCTGCATATTGTGAATTGGTAACTATGTTAAGATGTTTTGCAAAATCTATTAGTATCATGAGAGTAACATACAATTCTGACCTTTGAACAAACTCATAAGGGTTTCATTCCACTTTACTTAAACCTTTTGATTTTTCACATTCCTTTCCTGATTTATTTACATCAGCATAGAATGTAGGGGCTCCAAATACTATTTTTTCCCATACAATGTGAGGAAGAATCCAGTTAGTTCACTTTATAAGTTGAATTCTCCTGCTTTGGGGATATTTGTTGTCAATGTCTCCCAAAAAAAATTATTGCAAGGCCTTTGCCAAGGTTCACGTTCTGCCTACAATTTGTCTATTTCATTATTAGTTAAAGGTAATATAATTTGTGTTGTGACTATTTCTGCTAATTGATGAAGTCTCAATTTTCCTTACAGAATCAACTCAGAGACTTTTTTCATATAAGTTTTTAATTTTTGTTTGTGTGGTACAGAGATTCATTCTAAGATGTTATCTTCCTCTGTGTCAATATTCCATAGGAGAGTGCTTAGAGAGTAAAATAACCTGAATGCAATCAAGCTTTGGATCTAAACAATTCACATGTGCATCCTGTAATTTATTTTTTATCAAAGCCAATTATCTGTTAGCTTCAGCTGATAATTCTCTTGGACTATTTAAGTCCTTGTCACTGTCTAAGGTTTTGAACAAATTTCTCAGTTCATCAGGTTTTAAACCAACCATAGGCCATAGATTATAAACATCTCCAACAATCTTTGAAAGTCATTAAGAGTATGCCACCAATCTCTCCTAATTTGTATCTTTTGGGGTCTAATTTTTTGTAGATATATTTTATATCCTAAATAATTAATAGAATCTCCTCTTTTTAGGAGCAATTTGTAATCCCAAACAAGGCAAAATTTTCTTTACTTCTTCAAATATTCTTTCTAAAGTATCTACATTTGAATCAGCTCATAAAATGTTATCCATATAATGGTAAACTATATATTGAGGAAATTGCTTATGTATCATTTCTAATAACTGACTTACAAAATATTAGCACAGGGTAGGGCTATTTAACATTTTCTGTGGGAGAATCTTCCACTGAGTTCTCTTAACAGGCTGAGAATTATTATAAGTAGACACTGTGAAGGAAAATTTTTCTCTATCTTTTTCTTGTATAGTGAAAAAACAACCTTTTAAATCAATAACTATAAGAGGCCATTCCTTTACCCAGTAGGGAAGGCAAAGGAATACCAGACTGTAGCGAGTCCATTGACTTAATCACCTTATTAACAGCTCTTAGATCTGTTACCATTCTCCATTTTCTAGATTTCTTTTTAATAACAAGTGCAGAAGAATTCCAAGGGTTCATTGATTCTTCAATATGCTGATCATTTAGCTTCTCCTGTGCCAGCTGTTTTAAGGCCTGCAGTTTCTCTGTCGTTAAAGGTCATTGTAGAACCCATACAGGTTTGTCTGTCAACCATTTTAAAAGTAGGGCTATTTGTGCCTTTAACGTTCAGCAGCTGCTGTGCCCTGTTCTTGTACAACCTGAATGGTTAGTGACTGTTCTTCATAATATCTTCTAATATTTTTTCCAGAAACATACATTAATTTATAGTTTGTTTCTATGGTAGGGGAAATGTTGATTTGAGTATTCCATTGTTGTAACAAATCATGTCCCTATAAGTTCACTGCTATGTTAGCCACATATGGTTTTAATTTTCCTCTCTGACATTCTGGCCTTATACATTTGCACCTGAAGAGACCAATTTGGATGCCAAGATTCTGGTGCAATTATCGTTACATCTGCAGCTGTATCTACCAGACCTTCAACAACAACATCATTTATTCATATTTTTAATTTTGTTCTTTGTTCACTTATAGACATTTGCCAAAATATTTGCTTTATGGTTTCTCCTGAATATTTTGTTCTCTCTTCTATAGCTTTTCTATCATTCAGAGTAATATAGTTTTTTACAATAGGTATTAGGTTCTTTAATTGCTCTGGGAAGGAATTTCCTCCATGGTTACAGGAAATGACTTAACTGAATTTGGTATAAGGGCCTACAAGAGGCTCCTCAAGGCATTTCCCGAAGGCAAAGGGCTACCTTGACTATTCCTTGTTGATCTACATTTGTTAGCCTAAAGCCTGCCTTTGCAGCACCCTCTGTAGAATCCAGAAGGGAGAGGCATTCTATTTGAATTATGCATAGAAAAAACATTGTTTTTAGGAATGCCCTATTTACAATCCCTTTTTAGGTGACTGTGTTTTCCACAATTGAAACAGTTGACATTTTATTTTTCTTCAAACCTCTGGATTACCTCTCCTTCCCAAGCATCATCATGGTCATGAGATTAAATACTGATTGTATCTCAGATCCATTCCTCCAAGGGTGTTGATTTTGCCGTTATTGACATAATTACCCTTTCCTATTGTGCATTAACATTTTCAAAGGCCAGAGATTCAATTATTATTTGTCTAACTTCTGAATTTGGTAACTTTCTATTACTGATGAAGTCAATCTTTGTAAGAAATTCCTGAAGGTTTCCTTTGGGCTCTGTATAACGTCAGTAAATGTCTCAATTTTCTTTCCTACTTCTCCAGTTCTGTCCTAAGCATTCAAAGCTGCATAGACCAAGGACATGGTCATCACATAGGGATTGCCTTTGTACATCAGCATAATCTTCCTCTTCAAAGAGTTGGTCTTGGGAGATTTCTATAATTCAAGCCCTATTTCATTGTTCAATGACTTTAGCCTCATCTTTCCTTCAGGGCCTTCACTGTAATTGAAGATCAGGCTCCAAAACTGCTGTAACCAAGTTGCTCAAGTCATGAGGGATAAATCTATTACAAGTTGACCACGAGTTTAACATTTGCTTCACAAAAGGTGAATGCATGCCATATGAGATCATTGTTTCTTTGAATCTCCTTAAATCTTACATTTCCACAGGAGTACATTTTACTCTTGCACAGTCTTGGGGATATCTATCATTTGTCAGTTCCTGTAAGGTGACTGGAGAAATTAAATTTGGTTGTCTGAAAATCTTAGGCTCTTCCTCTCTAACCTTATGATGCAATGCTGAAATTGGTTCTCCATTAAATTCCTCTGTCTGGATCTGAATATCTCTGTGATCTGTTTTTCTAAGGCCTGTATCTTGGTACTCATATCAACCAACCTTTTTAGATATAAACCAAGAGTTATCATACCAACAATAAAGATGAGTAAAATGATAATTAACATTACATCAATTCTGGTTAAATTGATTATCCTTTCATTTAATTGCTCCAATTTTAGATCATCTGTTGTGTTAGGTCATACAGAGATCTAACTCCCTTCATCATAATAGTGTTCCCCCCGTTTTTTGTGTGTGTGTGTTTCCTATTTTTTAACGTGAGAAAGAAACTCTTTCCTTTTTTAAATTCCCCCCTTAAAGAATTCTCAATTGTCTCGACAAATCTGCTGAGGATGTCGGTGACTGAGTGGAGAACACAGGTAGAGAACAGCCTGGCTGAGGTCAGCTGCAGCTGCTAGAGCATAGCCGTGAGCTGAGAGTGTGTGGTGGTTGTAACAACAGCAGAAGCCTGAGTGGGTTTCAAGGCAGCTACCTAGAGGGGCAGCAGTTCAAGGAGGGGCTTCAGGGGAAGCCCACAACCCGCAGGGGAGAGGGAGCTGGCTATCTGAAAAACACACATTGGACTGTGCAGAAAAAACACGGGTAGTGGAAGTTTCCTGAAGGCAGAGCCAGTCTGGGTGGATAAGTCCTGTGACATTTGGGAGCCCAGGTGCTTCTGGAGTTTGGGTGGCCACTGGAGACTCTTTTAAAGAGGCTACAATAAGAAAATCCCAAACTCGCTCTGAGGCTTGGAGAAAAAAGATAAGACAACCTAGACAGTGGGGTGGTGACTCTGGCTGGAGCCCTCGCGTGTGCCAGTGGCTGCAAAGCTACAGGCAAGTGACTTTTTCATGAATTCGTGCGGTAAAGTTGGGTTTCAATTGTTTCATGGGTTCTAATTGGTCTTAATAATAAAAAATGCAGAGCCAGTATCGGGCAAATGCTAAAAGATCTGAGAGAGAAAGGAGCAAGCCACAGCCAACTGTCACCTTGCTAATTCCTCAGTCAAAAAGGGCTGAACCCTGTCTCCTCCCACCTTATATTCCTCTCTCTGCCCAGCCATATCACTTCCTGTCTGTTTGTATAGACCTACAGACCTCTATGGTCAACTACTAGCTAGCTCCGCCCTCTGATCTTTGGGCAAGCTTCATTTGTTAGAGAACAAACAAGTTATCACCTCAGAGACGGTTCAATCAGTGATGCACTTGTTGTGAAACTTGAGGACCTGAATTCAGATCCCAGCACTTACATAAAAACCAGGGATGCAGGGAAACTCCCAGGAATCCACAAGGATGACCCCAGCTAATACTCCTAGCAATAGTGGATACGTAGCCTGAACTGGCCATCTCCTGTGATCAGATTGGTGACTTCCCTATTTGTCATCAGAGAGCCTTCATTCAGGGTTGGAAACAGATGCAAAGATCCACAGTCAAGCACTGGGCCAAGCTCTGGCCATCCTGTCAAAGAGAGGGAGCAAGGCTCCTATGAAGTAGGGGAGTCAAGCTCATCCCAAGGACACCCACAGAATCAACTAACCTGGACTCAGGAACTCACAGACTCTGGACCATCAGCTAGGGAGCCCACATGGGACAGACGAAGGCCCTGTGCACAAGGCCCTGTGACAGTTGTGTAGCTTGGTCTATTTGGGGGGGGGACTCTGAGCACTGGGATTAGGGCCCATTCCTAATGCTTGAGCTGGCCTTTTGAAACCTATTCCACACACTGGGTTGCCTCACTCAGCTTAATACAAAGGGAGGAGCTTAGTCCTACCTCAAATTGATATGCCAAGCTTTGCTGACACCTATGGGAGGCCTGGCCTTTCTGAAAGGAAAGGAGGATGGGGTGGGGACAGAGGGAAGACGGGGGG
>LOEQ01000048.1:948951-965903 GCA_001685075.1 Bramus lutescens | reverse complement strand
GCCAGGTGGAGCCTCCCCTCTCCTCCTCCCCTTGGGGTCCCAGCCAGGCCCAGCCACCCCGGGTCTGGCCTGGTGAGCGGGGTGGAGGATCCCAGGCCCTCCTGGAGCGGGTGTGGAGAGTTCTCTCCTGGGGTCGCGATAGGGTTCGGTCCCGGCGCCGTCTGTGGTTGGTGAAGGTTGAACTTTGAAACGAACTGCGGGCTTGTTGCCTTTGGAAGGGCAGTGAGGGAACCCCGCGCCTTGCGTAAGTCACAAGTTTGGAAGGAAACAGTTCTTGGAACAAGTTAGGGGCGCGTTGGAGTTGGTGCGTGGAGGGGAGGGGCCCCGGAGGATCCCTGGAGTGCTTGTTGTCAGCGTTAGGCGGAGGGGCTTGGGGTCGTGTTCTAAGAAGGATGTGTTTTCCTGGGCTCGAGTGGATGAGCGGCGGGTGTTGAGTATCCCAGGCTCGGGGGACAGATTGAATCTGAAACTGTGAAGGGGGGCTTTGCAGACTTGAGAGCAGAGCGGGTTGGTGGATGAGCTCCGCGGCTCATGCAGTCTGGAAAAATACATGCTTATCGCAGAGCCTGGCACATAGTAAGGATGAGATAAATGCCATCTATTTATATTCGCGATAATTCTGATCATAAACGCCAGTAGCGCTCGATGAAAAAGCCAGGTGGGATTTAAGTTTTGGAGACGAAGATTGGTTGACTGGGGCAGTTTTCTGTCTTTCTGGGTAGGTTTCCGGCTGTGATGCTGGCAATTAAAAGTTCTGTTGCAGGACTCCTTCTCAGCAGCGGCAGCCCATCACTTGTTGGTGCTGAAATCTGAGGAAGAAAATCCCTTCTGTAATACGAACCAAGACAGGCTTCTTTGGGGGCACGCCCAGGCAACATAGGTTTTCAAGAAATGTAAAGTCAGGAGATGCCATTTGATAGCCCTTTTATATTAGGAATACTGCCTTTCTGTAGGGGAAGGCAGGCATTGCATTGTGTGTATGAAAGTGTAGTTCCTAGAAACTACAGGGTCCAGAATGCGTCTGTTTTGGTTCAAGCAGAGACACCTGCCAAAGACACCTACCTTGCTTCTCCAAGGGCTGAGGTGGTCTTCATTTTACTTTCTGTGTTTTTTGTTATTTGTTTTTCGAACATCACAGTGCTCTTGCGAAGTTGTATGTTTATTTCTGTTTTATAGATGAGACTGAGGCCTAGAGAGATTAAATAACTTGCCTGATGATAAAAGTCCAGTTCCATCTGATTCTTGCTCAATTTAGTTTTCTTTAATTTCTGAGATTATAAATATATAAAGTAATTTCTCTGGTCTCTCTACTACTACATTGATTATATAGTCAAATAAGATAGCAGCTTTTATTTCTATATCTCTAGGAGCAGTTGTGAAGTACCTGCTTTGAAATTTGAAATATGAAAGAGACTATTGCTTGTTGGTTTGTGTAAAGTTTTTCTTCTTAAAGAAGTTTGTTTTCATAAAGGATAGGCTATTAGTGAGTAAGGACATTTACTTAAAATAAGAGTCCATAGGATTTATTGAGTTGTGTGTCTTCCAGTTATATGCAGGTCATAATGAAAAGTATTTTTCCCAAATTTCTTTTTGGATCATCAAGTATGTGCAGTCATATGTTTATTCAGCCAAATAATTTTAAAAGAATAGAAAAATGCTACTGAACCAGTTGTGGTGATGCAAACTTGGGGCCTTAGTATTTGGGAAGTGCACTCGGGGTCAGGAGTTCAAGGTTTTTCTTTGCTATGTGAGAAGCTGTTCAGAAAAACAAAACTTAAAAAAAAAAGAATTGCTGAGTAGGGCTTGGCAATTATGTTTTAGCCTTAGTGGGTATTCACTGAAGTTAAACACAGTATTTTTGAATTAAAACTTCAATGGGGGGGCAGCAAGATGTCAAGCCTGACTTGAATTCAATATAGGACTCACATAAGTGAAGGGTGAGAACTGACTCTGGAAAGTTGCCCTCTGACTTCCCTCCCAAAATATATACATAAAAATAAAATAAATTGTGCTGTGCATTTTTATGAAAAGGTCACCCACAGCTTCAACAGATTTTCAAAGGGTCGCTAAAGAAAAGAGAAAGAATGAGGTTAAGACCTGTTTCACTCTGTGTCCTCATTGCTCAGAGAGAAGATGAGTGGAGGGGAGAAGAGAACTACCAGTTACAAGGTGCAGTGAGGTAGCAGACAAACAAAAGCTAAAAGAGAGAAGCAAAACACAGCCTCAGTGACAGTGAAAGGTCAATGTTGACCTCGTTTTGGTTTTGATAAGATCTCACGTTATAGGCCAGCCAGCCTGAATAGAGCTCTATGTAGACCAGGGAGGCCTGGAATTAGTGACTATTCTGCTTCAGTCTCCTGAGTACTGAGCTTGCCTGTGTGAGCCTACCAGCCTGGCTCATGATGGCTTTTAATGGAGGAGGCTGAGATACTTGCATTGTGGTTTCCTGAGTAGTAACTAGAGCAGCAGGAGGTCATTTGTAGGAGCCTTAGGAAGTGTATCTCCTGGTGGGTTCTTAAGGCACAGTTAAGCCAGCTAATAAAGGAAGGGTTAGGCCTGCTTTGTGAGACTGGGGATGAAACTGCATTAAGTTTATTTGTTTATATATTTGAAGCCAGGGTGTGCTTTGTTGCATAGCTGTTTTTGAGCTCCTGCTGTCAAGTGGTGTCCCCCCACTTCATTCTCCTGCACATGATACTGTAGCCTCTTATTATATTTTTGTATTTTGAGACAGGACCTTGCTATGTAGCCTGTCAGGCAGTAAACTTGAGACCTTCTAGCCTAGTCTCCCAATTGGTGGGATCCAAGCACATAACCACTATGCACAACTTGCTTTTAAGAAAAGATTTCAAGGAGTTGGGGATTTAGCTCAGTGGTAGAACACTTGCCTAGCAAGCACAAGGCCCTGGATTCAGTCCTCAGCTCTCGAGGGAAGAAAGAAAAATGATTTCAAAGTATAATGTCTCTTTTAGAATTAGGTTCTCTATGAAAGAAGTGTAGTCTGTGCTTATTGAAAATTTTGGTTGTGTTTTTGATATTTTTGTGGCTTGGCATTTTATTTATTTAATTTAGACAGGGTCTCACTTTGTATCCTGGTCTGGTCTCAAACTTACTGCCCCCCTTCTCCCTCAGTCTGGGAGAATCTCCCTGGGTGCTGGGACTATAGGTGTGCACCACTACACCTAGTTTACCAGTTGTTTTTGTTGTCTGTGGAACCCTGTGTGTGAAGGGCTGCATCAGTGATCAGATCAAGACTGACTCCAAGTGGAACTCACAACCTTTAGGCTATGCAGGTCCTTGTCTGTGTGGACATAGTAAGTATTTGTACTGTTTTGAGCAGCATGCAGGGGGTTATAATGAATACCTACATTTTGCTAAGCATTGTTCACACTAGCGAACAAAACATAAATCTCATTCTCATGGAATTTATATTCTAAATTTAAAGGCATACTAATGTGTTGATTTACAAACATTTACTACATAGGTGTGCATAGATTTAGAACTGTACATAGTAATTATATTTAACCCTTATTGAAAATGATTAAAGAATTTTGAGAATTAAAGCCAAAGATGGTTCTAAATTATACTGACTTTGATCTTGAAACAGGAACTTTTTGGGTTTTAGGACAATTCTTTTTTCTTCTACTTTAGGTAATGATTGAAGTGATGATCTAGACAAAGGCTGATAACCATTTTAAGTTGACTGATTTTTTTCTATTTTTGTGTTAAAGTTGAATTTCAAAAAGTTAGTAGATAAAAAGGTGAATAGTACCTCATTTATCCTTTTTTTTTTATACCACAGTCTCCCTGCATAAACATCCCTGTTCATACTCCCTGTTCACTTATGATTAACAAACATTTTAAACATTTGCTTTCCTTGAAAAGCAAATAGTTCTGGTCTGTTTCAGACAACATCTGCGTTCTGTGTTGCTTAAATTGCTTTTTGGACTAGTGAATAATGAAGCTGTGATTGTATAAAGGGACAGGCATTCTCCGATCTGTGAGGATTTGTTTCAGCATATATAAAGTGACTCACCCTTCCTCCTTACTGACATACCTGAGCATGTCCTTTTGTGTTGCACTAAGCAGGAACCATGTGCCTTCCCCTTGCTTATGTGTTTTATAAACTCAGCTGGAGATTACCTCACCACCTCTTTCACCAATGAAATGAATTACCATGGAAAGAACTGCTCAGCTCTGTGGACTCAGATTGAGCAGCAGGGATTCAGGTGGTACTTGCTTCCTCTCTTACTCCTGCTCCCTGACTTCTAGTTAATTTAGGAGAGTTACTCATCTTCAGTTCATTTGTATGTGCGTTTACTTGAGCATATGATATCCATTTTCATCACGCTTTATTTGATTAATTTACAGAATATTTGGTTCCTATTATTTTTTAAGACACTTACTTGTTTTTATTGGTCACAATAAATCAGTCTAGCCTAGGAGTTAGTACACATAGTGTCTAGGAGAGGGTAGAAGGACGGGGGAACAGGACTTGCTGAGTGATAGTGGACTTTGGATTCCTTGCCCAAGAGTGAGGATGCACTGGCGAATTCCACCTTAGAGACACTCTGATTACGTAAAGTAACACATATGTTGGAAGCCCCAGTTGTCTTTGGAAAATGGCTAAGGTAGACGGCACATAACTAGACAAACTGGTGAATATGGAACTGTGACTTCACATACATTCCTGAGCTTGCTGGGAGACAGCAGTCAGCAGATGTCAAGCTATCAAAACTGTCAAGTTGTTACCCCCCAGCAGGCTCAAGGGATCTGCTGAAGCCTTTCTGAATAAGGAGGTTCTCTTTTTCTCTTCCTGGGGCAGGGGTGGGGGGTGAGTTTAGCCATGCACAAGAAGCTAAGACTTCTGCATAGCCCTGGGGTTTTCCTAAGAAACTAGAGCAAAGGATGTATAGCTTTTTCATATTCAAGATCTTACAGGTTTTTGTTCAGTTAACTTTATGCTAAGAAATATAGAAGAAATGTCTCCAAGATAGTGAACTATTTAAGTCACATGGAGAAACTAAAACAAGATTATCAGGGACACTCTCCTACCTCTGAGAGCCCAGGGTTCTTTCAGAAGACAGAAGCCAGCTGCGGTAAACTCACTGTGGAAATAGCAGTGTGAGCCTGCAGGGTTCCCAACAAAAGGAGAGTCCACAGACAAAACAGGACTGGAGCTCCTTAAACTGATAGTGTTAGTTCAAAAGATAATTAAAATGAGCGTAGTTAGGACTAAAACTGTTCCAGAATTGATACCCCAGTAAGCAAGTGTAGCTAGGACTAAAGCTATTGTGGAATTTAATACCTTCTATGTAAAGATCTCCAGAATTAAACAGCACAGTAAACAAGACATGAAATAATTTGTAAGAACTACCTGCAGTGGAAACAGTGAGGGTGAATGCTCAGTAGGACCAACAGTGCTCTACATAAATGAGAATAGGCCAGTATGTGAGTAAGCTCTCAGATGCACATTAGAATAGAAATGTAGGGAAAAGAATGGAGGAGATTGATCAGGAAGCTCCAGATGTAGTAATCCCAAGAGAAAAGCAGATAGAATGAGGGGGATGTAGAATCTGAAGATGTGATGACTTAAGATGTTTTAGAATTAATAAAAAACCCTGAATCTTTTAAGACTCACGAAGCCCAGCAAGAATTGGAAAACACAGAGCCCTCCTAACTAAACACATTGTGGTGAAACCTCAGAACCCACCCCACCCCAGTGCTGGGGATTGAACCTAGTTTCTAAAAGTGACAAACCAAGTGGTCAACATAATTAGAAAAATAACAACAGGTTAAATTCAGAGGAAGTACGTGATAGAAAAGAATGTATCCCAGTGAGAAGAGGCCTAACAAGCCCAAGCCAGAGCCATTGAGGTGTTAGCCTTACCTGGTATAGGTATCTACTACCTCTTGATTCAGGCTTTCCATGGTCTCGGGGAGCGCACAGCTGTGCAATGCTCACGGTCATCTCAGACTGCAGAACTGGGAAAAGAACAGTTTCCTTGAGAAAAGTAGCAATGAACTGTGGGTCGTTCTGTAACTGTTTTTACAGTGACTGAACAAAGTTCTTATATATCATCATGAATAAATCTTGAAAAAATGTGTAGTGAAAAGTTATAAAAGGCTTAGCTGATGCCATTGATATAGATAAAAAGGTGCATGAAGATGAGCTTATTTGAAGGACCGAGAGATGCAGGGAAAAGTCAGCAGTGTAGACTACTCTTTATGTCAGTTAGATAGTGAAAGAAATGAAATGGGCACATAAAGGGAGGAGGGTCTCTCTGCAGACAAGGAGCCAAGGTGACTTTGGAAAGTCCCCATGCTTGGGATTTTGGTAGAGCTTGAGAGCTAAAGTGATAGAGATCACGTTTCTCTCTTGCAGTATATTGCAGGAGTGACCATTTGTTTATGAATTGCTGCTGGTTTCCCAGTAGCTGGAGATAATTTACCTCATGTTGGTAGAAAGCAGTTAATGGTTAAAGGAGGTCAGGGCCAGGCTTACCTAGTAAATTGACCCTGACTAAAACTTAAGTGCTGAACACTGTTCTAAATGTCTCCACACATAATTCCTACTTAAACCTAATGTTTCTCTCTCTCTCTCTGCCTCAGGTATTATTCCTTAGATGCAATCCAGCTGAGTTCTCTTGTCTTGGAGTCATTGATTAGACTAGGTTGGCTAACCAGAATGCTCCAGGAATCTGCCTGTCTCCACCTCCTGGTGCTGGTATTAGAAGTGCATGCTGTCTTTTAGCATGGGTTCTGGGGATCAAACACAGGCCCTTATGCCTTCATGGCAAGCTCTTCACTGACTGAGCTAGTGTCTTAGTTCAGGTTTTGTTCATTTTACTTCTAGATATGGAAGATGATCCCAGGTTTATTGGCATCTAAATATATGAGTAGCTATTTCTTCTTTCCCTCAGGATAACATCTCTTAGTTCTTCTGTGAGCAATGAACATAAATATGTTTATTTCCTGTCTTAGTTCCTTTGTTTTTCAGTTTTCTGATCCATAAAAAGCAAACATCATAAGCTGTACCTGGTTACTTGACGGTTTAGGAATTATGTATAACAGCACTTAACAGAGTGCTTAACATGTAAGCACTGAGTCAGTGTCCGTTTACTAGGTACTTGTTCTGACTGGTCCAGATGCTGTAGCTCTTCTATACTCAATTCTGTAGGCCGGCCGCCTGCTTTGGTTCTGCTTTCTCACTTTATTACCTTTTTGGCATTGGTAGAGGTGTTAGCTTTTCTTAGCATTTGTTTCCTTGTGCATAAGTGGATGGAGTAATGCCAACAAGCCCTGGGAGTACTGCAAGGATCAGATAAGATGTCCAATGTAAATGGTTAGCAGTGATCTTAAACAGTGAAGCCAGCTTTTTAAAGGAATATAATATCTCCAGTTTAGTGTTTTTACAGGATTCCTGGTGTGAATGAGTGGGTCTCTGAGTCTGTATCTGTTTCTTGTGCCTTTTCTTGGTCTCTTTTCCTTCTGTTTGTTTGTTTTGTCTTATTCCAATGTGTTGGTTTTTATTTTATCTTACTATATTTTATTTTCTTATTATCCTTAGAAACCCGTTTGTTTTCTAATGAGTGACGGGGGGATGAATCTGGAGGGGAGAAGGGGTGAGGAGGAACTCATACGAATAAAGGGAGGGGAAACTGTAATCAGGATATATTATGTGAGAAAATATTTTTAATAAAAGGGAAAAGGGAATAGAATAGATATTTGCATAGTGAATTATTGTTTCTGTTGTACAGATGCATTTAGCATGGTTTGGGGGATAAGGCCAGCTCTCTTGCTGCAGTGTCCAGAGAGAAGCTGGCCCAGCAAAGGGTGGGGCCAACTCCACATGGCCTTCTGATTTCATCACACATGGTTCCTATGGTTCCCTGAGGTGACACGGGCCACAGACATCAACATAGACCCCAGCTGCTGCTAATCTATGGACCCAGACATGACCCTCAGCAACAACTTGTGCCCAGATGACATCCTGGCTCTTGGTGGAAACACTGGCCACTCAGATTGGGATGGCCCCTGAACACCACCAAGGCATCGGGTTGTGACACCAACCCCAGGCTTCTTAAAACCTTTGGTGGCCGTATGAGACTTGGACTTCAGCGCAGACTCCAGCTGTGGTAGGATCATGGACCCAGACATGGATCTTGGCAGCAGCTGGGTCTGGAACAGCAGTATTATGTATTTATACTTTTACTGAGATCAGGATTGTAAAATGCATACATGATTACTAATACCTTCTACTCCTTACTGAAGTGTAACTGTTATTTATTTGCATACTGAAAAGTATTCTGGAAGAAAGATAGTATTGAAAAGTAGTGGACCTGAATGTAAATTCTGGCTTGAGGCCCTGTAGTTGCTGTGAGACTTTGGGCAGACTACACCTAAAATTCTTCATTTCTAAATCTGAATAATGGTTGGATTGGAAAGTGGTATGGTTTAGGCAAGATGGCACGTTAGGTGCTTAGAGAAAGCAAATACCTCACGTAATCTTTTATACATTATTTGTTAATGTAGTCATTAATTATTGTGCCAAACACAGTGCTAGTTGCTAGGGATACAAAAAAAAAAAAGAGTAAACCACAAGCTTCTTGAAGACTGTTGAGAAACTTGTCCTGACAGTAAACGTACAGGATGGATTTAAGGAGAACAGAACCTAAGGATGAGAAACTTAGTAGGCATTTGCATTCAGTATAGGAAAATTGAACACCAAAAAAGCACAGTGAGGGCTGGAGAGATGGCTCAGCAGTTAAGAGCACTGGCTGCTCATCTAAAGGACTGGGGTTCAAGTCCCAGCACCCACATGGCAGCTCACAGCTATCTGTAACACCAGTTCCAGAGGATCCAACACTCTCACACAGACATACATGCAGACAGAAAGAAAAAACCCAAAAAGTAAAAAAAAAAAAAACCACAACAAAATGATGACATTATATGCTGTTTTTTTGGCATTTCAGTGGCAGCCACTGTTAATGAGGATATATTTTGCCAGACTTTTTATTTGCTGTTCCAGTTATCACTAACAGTCAAGTTGGCACAGACTAGAATTATCTGAGAGGAAAGCATTGATTGAGGAATTGCCTAGATCAGATTGGTCTGTGGCTATTTTTGTGGAGGGTTATTTGGTAATTAACTGATGTAGGAGGGCCCAGCTCGTTGGGGATGGCACCAGCCTTACGCATGTGCTTCTGGTCTATATAAGAAAGCTAGACAAGCATGAGCTGGGAGTGAGCCAGAGCTGCAAGCTAGCAAGCCAAGTTCTTCCATGATTTCTGTTCCAAGTTCCTGCCCTGACTTCCCTCAGTGATAGACTGTGATCTGGAAGTGTAAGCTAAATAAACACTTTCCTCCCTAAGTTGCTTTGGTCGGCAACAGAAAGGAAACTAGAACATGTATGAATATTGTGTGTGACGTGTGTGTATATTCAGGCTTATGTTCAATCACCTAAATCTCTTGAATTTTAGAATCTGGGAAATTTCTACCACATCATGATTTTACTTAAATTTATCCTGTAGTGTGTGAAATTTAGGAACTCTGTCTCTTCTTGTGATTCTCTCACAATGCAGATGTTTCTGACAGAAATAAGTAGGCTTGCTTGTTAATATAGGATATGAAGGATTTGTCGGATTTAGGCATTGTTGATACAGCCAGAAAAGTTTTGGAGATAGAAGAATTAACATTTATGGAATTTACTTTGCCTATATGCTAAGGTTTTATGCTGTATTTAATGAGTATTCTTAATATGTGTAAGGCACTGGACTAGGTTCCTAGCAAGGGTGGACGTGGGAGCAGAGTGTACTAAAAAGGAGGGATGCCGAGGGAACAGTGTTCTTTCTCACGTAAGCGTGCTCCATTCTGCTTTAGAAGAATGCATTCTAAGAAGCTTTAGGAGTGGTGAGGAGACGCTAACAAAAGACAGTGTTTGCTGGTTTTTCATTCCATTCTATCCAGGGGGAGTGGATGGTGCTGTTGTCCCAGATCTGTGTTTCCAGTAAGGCTCCTTTAGAGATCCTTAGTTCTTAGACATAAGTGTAGGTTCTTTCTGCACAGTGGATTATGTCCATTCTCTGAACCCTTTTGCATCTGTACTGTGTAGCCTTCCTTGGCTTACTTACCTAGAGGTCTTTGGGCCCATTAAAAGCATTTGGTAAAGTAGTTGGATGAAAACAAAGAATCACATAAACAAAACCAACAGCAGCAACAGGAGACTCCTACAAAACAGGCTGAATTGAGAAGTAAAAACAAGAAGATTACAGAAACAGATAGTCTTCATGAGTTTGTTGTAAAGGGAGCAGAGAATCAGTACCTGTGGGGTAAGAGCTTAAGAAGCTTTTCTCTTTAAGATAGGTGATATCAGGTCACCAATAGATATGTTACACTTGTGTATTATAGTAGAGGGGAGAAATTGATGGTTCTAGAAACTTTGAGTAGAGAAAACTGAATGTGGAAGTTTATATTCTCATTGGATAATTCAACAAACACTTTTTTTTTGAAGGCATTGAATGACTCTTGGATACATACCTGGAGATCATCTCTATTTTCATCCCTAGGTAGTGTGGCAAATTCATTCATAGCATGTGTGATATGTGAGTGCTGTGAGCAGCAGGCTGGTAATGTACATTTCTCTGGGTTAGTAGAAAAACTTTGGAAAGTGAGAAGGCAGAAAATGGGTTTGAGATATGGATAGAGGATCATCATACAATGAAGGAGAGAAAATATGTTTTAGGAAGAAGCAACATGTGTGATGTCGTGTAGTTCAAGTATGGCATATTAGGAGTAGTTATGTGGGTGAGGGATGGTCTATTGAGGAAGGGTGAAAGATAAACTTGGAGTGGTAGGTTTGGGGACCCATTGTATAGATCTTGGAGGGAGTTAATGGCTAACCAAAGTTACTCATTAGTAGGATGAGAGGGCCAGACCGTTTATACGAACTAGAGAAGCAGTGTTGAGTATAGATGAAAGAAAAGAGTTTGAGAGAGAGGGAGGCTGCCATTGAATATGCACACAAGCTGTTCCCAGTAATACTGGAAGATTAGTTGACATAGACTATTCAGATAGGAGATACTCCCATTTTATGATTAAAGAATCAAGCTAGCAAGAATAGTGCAGATGGAATCCAGGATAGGGTACAGTTGAATGCAGGTCTCTTTGGTTCCAGATTCTGAACTTTGGAATCATTTTACTGATGACAGTTGTCTTAGTCAGTGTCCTGTTGCTGTGAAGAAACACCATTACCATAGTAACTCTTACAAAATAAAGCATTTAATTGGAGCTGGCTTATATTCAAAGGTTTAGTCCATTATTATCATGATGGGGAGCATGGCTGCACTCAAGTGTTGGATAGGTAGCTGAGAGTTCTACATTTGGATCAGTAGGCAGCAGGAAGAGAGAGAGGCACAGGGCCTTGCTTGAACTTTTGAAAGCCCACCTCCAATGACACACTTCCTCCAACAAGACCATACTCCCTAATAGTGCCACTCCTTATGAGTCTATGGGGGCCATTTTCTTTCAGACCACCACAGTTGTGAATAATGCTTAGCCTCACATAGAAGAAATTAAAGGCTGTTGTTCCATTTTGGTGGTGGATGTGCTGCTGTGCCCATGAGGTTCTTTGTCAGCCTTGGGTGAGATCTGAGGCCCAAGCCCTTCTGTTCAGCTGCTGCTGAGTCCTGGTGCCTACATTTGATTCTGTGACCTCTTTAATCATAGGGTTTTACTGATGATCCATTGCAGATTATCTAACAAGAAAACATTGCTTTTGGGGTTGTTTTTAGATTCAATATAGAAGTCTTATTTGCTTGTCTCTATTTTTACATCTGTTTTTGCAGGTCTGTTGACCTCTACTTGTCAGTGTTTTCTGATTCAGAAGTTGGCGAACTGGCCAGTAGGTTAGTCCAGCTTCACCCTTCCTTACGAAAGTGTTGCCTGTCCTTCCCAGTCCTGTTTGTTCTCTTCCCATTGTGACTCTTAACTGCAGCACTTGTTTCTAAGATTGATTTGGTAGTTTCTCATTCTGTGTAACTCTGTTATCTCTGCAGTTGTTGAGCTCCATCCCCAAGAACTGTTATAGATTTGTCTTAGCTAATAAACCATATTAAATTTCTTTGTGGAAGATCTGCCTCGTATTTGTGTGTTTTCCCTTCTCACATCACTTCCCTTCTTCACTGCCCATTTCCTCTTTAATCTCCTAATATCTTGTGACTGTTTCCATTGTTGTTACACACACACACTCCTGTGTTAGCACTTTGATTTTCTTTTTCTCTTTTTGTGAATTCTATTAAGTCACCATTCCTTTTCTAGCATGTCAGTTATCTACCATACTCTAACAATGGCTTTTTGGCTTACTAAGGCAACTTCTTTTATCATTCTAGTTACTGCCCAGCCCATTGGCTTTGTGCAGTGTACTCAATAAATGAATTTAAAAAAATCTCTTGTCTTATTTTGGGTTACTGTAGCTATGATAGAACACCATGAGCAAGCCACCTTGGGGAGGAAAGGCTTTGACTTCCACTTCCATATCATTGTTCATCATTGAAGGAAGTCAGGACAGGAGCTCAAACAGGGCAGGAACCTGGAGATAGGAGCTGATGCAGAGGCCGCAGAGGGGTGCTTACTGACTTGCTCATTGTGGCTTGCTCAGCTGCTTTCTTACAGAACTCAGGATACTAGCCCAGCAATGGTACCACCCACAATGCCACTGGGTCATCCCCCATTGATCACTAATTAAGAAAATGCCCTACAGGCTTGCCCACAGCCCAATCTTAGGAGGTATTTTCTCATTTGAGGTTCTGTCCTGAAATGACTTTAGCTTGTGTCAAGTTGTCAAGTTGCCAGCATAGTCCCCTATATAATTTTAATAGCTAAATTGTCTGGCTATTCATAATTAGCTTAACCAATCTCTCAGTGTTTAGCATTGAGGTTATTTTTAATTTTCATTTTGTAGTGAAATCTTTTAAACTTTTTAATTACATTTATTTGCATGCATGTATATGTGTTGGATTACAGCATGCTTGAGGAGTTGGCTCTTTCATTCTATGATGTGGGCCCTGGGAGTCAAACGCAGGCCATCAATTTTGGTGGTAAGCATCTTTGCCAAGCTGTCTTGTGGGCCCTGAAAAAGTTTTATGTAAGTTTC
Organism: Bramus lutescens; assembly: GCA_001685075.1. Lineage (NCBI taxonomy): Eukaryota > Metazoa > Chordata > Mammalia > Rodentia > Cricetidae > Bramus > Bramus lutescens. The sequence goes on along the minus strand of LOEQ01000048.1, from coordinate 952,750 downwards.
TGTTCTGTCCTAGAATATTTTTAAGATACATTCCTAGAAAATGTATGTGTGTATGTGTGTGTGTGTGTGTATATATATATATCTGAAGTTACAAACATAAGTTCTTCATATGTAAGCTCTGAAATTTTGATTTGATTAAAGCTTTACCAGGGAATGTTTTAAAAATATGAACAGTAAAATAGATTGTAATGGTGATTAGAGATGTTCAGTTCTGTCCATTGGTAAGTAGTCTACATACTTGATTCTAAATTTTACTAGCTTTTAAGAAAAATTTTAAAAAGATTTACTTAATGTATATGAGTATTTTACTCACGTATATGTACGTGCCCTTTGTGCATACCAAATGCCTGTGAGGTAGGAAGAGTACATCAGACCCCCTGGAACTTGAGTTATAGGGAGTTGTGAGCTACCGTGTGAGTGCTGTGAATTAAGCCCAGGTCCTCTGCAAGAGGAGCAAGAGCTTTAAGTGTTCTTAGTTCCTACCCTTTTCTCTCTACACTCTCTTCTTCCCAGCTAGGCACTCTTGGTATTGCCTACTATAATTCTTCTTGTCTTGAGTGAGGAAGTTAGCAGTTGTTGACTCTTGGATGTCGCCCATATTCTTAGAAGGAGCGAACCAGATAACAGTAGATAAAAGTTAAAAATAAGAAATAAGAATAAAGCTATTTTCTTTGTGGTGCTGGGGGTTGCACCACTGCTCATCTGTATTACGTAAATGCCCCGACTCTGAGCTGTATCACCCCCAATAATGGGGGCCGTATCAGTTTGGTTTTAGCACACACTTATGATTTACTCCTTTTTCTCCTTTCATGCTGTGGAGCATGTGCTTAATTTAACATCAAATTTCTCCTTTCGGAGGGCTGGCTGTGGTTCCAATATCTATCATCTCAGCAATGAGAGAGACTGATACAGGAGGATCGTGTGCTTAGGACATGGTGAGAGTATCTTTACAAAATTCTCTTTTCATATGTTCCATTTATCAGTGTTCTGAGGTTTGGTGGATAGGCGCATACATACATGGTAAGTTGGGACTGTATTCCTAGTGACTCTTGTTTTTAGTGCATCTCTGCATTTACTGCATGTTTTGAAGAGGTACAGTGTTTTCCTCTATCTGCCAGGGACATGCTCCAAGACCCCAGTGCGTGCCTGCAGCTGTGGGCAGGATTAAGCCCTATATTTGCTGATTCTTCTTATGCACACATGTTTAACTTTCCTAAGTGTTTCTAGTCCCAGTGCCATAGACAGCTGTGGTGTCTTTTCTCATCTGAACTTCAGTATGCATAAGACTCAAGCTTTTCTGCCTTTGCTATCAAGGTTGTAATCATTTAAAGCCTTTTTTTTTTTTACATTTATTTATTGTGTGTGCCTGTGTGAGCTTATGCGTGTATATACCAAAGCCTGTGTGGAGTCAGGACAACTTTTGGGAGTCATGTCTCTCCTTCCACCATATAGGTTTCTGGGATCAAATTGATGTCATCAAGTTGGTTGCAAGTGCCCTTACCTTTTGAGCCATCTTGGTGGTGCCATTTTAGCCTTTTCAGAGAGTATTTTCCTTTCTGTTTCCCCATGGGTCTATTAGACTTGTCTCTTCCTTCTTGTTTCTCTGTTACTCTTAGGACCCATGTCTCTATTAGAACATTCATTCAGTAGTGGTTGCTCTGACTTCTCCTCCCATCCATATCACCTTTAGAGGCGCTTCATGCCTCTTAGCCCATGCCCCTTAGAGGCAGAAATGCATTGTGTCGAGGACTAACCCTTCGGCTTCCTGAGCTGCTGCGCCCGTCCTCATCGCCTCCACTCAGCACTGCCTCCCATTGCTGTCCTATTCTTAACTCACAGTGTCCTTATCTAGTTTGTGAGTAGCTTTCTTGTCTTTGCCAGTACTTTTTCTTGACACCTGCCATAACTCTAGGCAGCCTGGCCTTTTTTATTATGTCAGCTCCTGTTGGTTCTTTCTTTATCCTTCAGATTTATTTGTGTAATACACATTCGTCTTATGATATGCTTCATCTCATAATTTGAAAACATAGTTTGGTCTTTTCATGCTTTTATCATGAAATCTTGCTTTTCTTACAGTGCTTATGAAGTATGTAAGTTTTAAATTCTTCTGATTACAGCAGAGCAGATTGTAGAAGACAAAACCCCTGCTGAGAGTTACTAGAAGAGCCTTATTTAAAAAGTGAGAGCTCTGTAAGGTTGCCACGGCAGCCAGGGCTTCAGACATTTGTGGATTCCTGGTGAAGGGGGAAGCAGCTAGTGAGAAACAAGAAGCAGAAAGTCAGACATGCTGTCCTCATGGGCAGTAAAGAGGAAGTGCATTCCCCACCTGCTGTCTCTTGGGGCATTTGCTGGCTTAAGTGGCACCTTACAGAAGCCACCGAGAAACAGGAGGTCTTTTAACTTTCCTTCAGTGCTGAGAAGGAAAGTTTCCTGGAGCTCTTGAGGAAGCTGGGTGTTGTGGATGCCCAGGATCCTCACTGGACTCCTGTAGGATAAGAGCAAGGCCAGAGTAAGGTTTGCAAACTAGAGGCTGCAGGTGGTTTTGAATTTGTTCATGTCCTGTTTAGGCTGTGGGGTGATTTACTCTCAATCTGACTGTTGCTGGAGAACATGGTGACCCTTGGATCATCGGATGCCCTTCAGAGCTGCTGCATTTTTATGCACAGTGGATGACTTCTTACCCTAAATCACCAGGCCAACTAAGAAGCTAGGAGAAAAGCAGACATTGTAGGAATGATTGTTACCAAAATGTTGTCCCACGTATAGTTTGTTTAGTCGATCCTAATTTGAAGGTCATTCAGATTGTAGTCTTAAGTATCATGAGTGATCTTCAGTGGGCATTCTTGTGCATATGTCTTTGCACCCATATATCTACAGTATCTTGTGCATACTACCTCAGTCTCTGTGAGTTCATATGTATGTCAATCACATTGATTTAGAGGGCATTGTTTTCTTGGTGTCCTTCATCCCCTCTGGCTTTTATACTGTTTCTGTCTCCTCTACTTTGTGATTCCTTGAGCCCTGAGTGGAGGAGATATCCTGTTTAGGGCTGAGTGTTCTGAGGTTTCTTATTCTCTGTGTGATATCTGACTGTAGGTCTCTGTATTTGTTCCCGTCTGCTGTAGGAGGAAACTTCTCTGTTGATGGCTGAGCTCTGATCTATGAGTGTAGTCATTTTATGCTACCCTTTTAAATATATATAAGAGAAGTGTTCGGTTTTACCCTAGGTCCCTGGGCTTTCAGGTTTCAGGTTGTTGGTCATCTAAGCAGTGTCAGTTACATCTTATGAAGTGGATCATCAATCAAATCACACGAGTTGACTCTTCCCATAAACTTTGTGCTACCATTGCACTAGTATCTTGCAGACAGGACTCCACTGTACATCAGGGTTTGTGGCTGGGTTGGTGTTTACATTTCTCTTTCGGTAGCTTGCAGAGTAACTTCCTGTACCAAAGATGCTAGAAAATGGGGTGAAGGCTCTATGTAGGCACCAGCTTGGCTTCTCCATGTTTAAAGTGTTGTGTGGGTGTTGTCTTCAGCAATAGGGCCATGTTGTCAGTTAGTAGAGAGCTACCTATAGTCTTAGAACAACCTGGGTTGTTTGGGGGTTCATGTGGGATCCTTTTGGCCAACAGCTCAATTAGATGAATTTAATCTTGGTATTGGAAGCTTCATTTGGTGACAAGAGATGGCCAGTTGAGACTCTTGTCTCCCCCATTATTTGTCTATTTCATTTAGATAGTGTAGTAATGAGGGGAGCGGGCCCTGCTTTTCGTCCAGCCCAGCTCCCGCACGGCTA
>LOEQ01000048.1:922394-944915 GCA_001685075.1 Bramus lutescens | reverse complement strand
AATTACAGTTACAATATTTATATATACTTTATCTTTTATCATAACTAAGGAAAATTATATAACTATAAATTCTTCCTTACTACAGAAATGTAGTGGAGCTTTACAGGTTTTAGAGGAATATTGACTAGGAAATAAGAATGAATTTGAATTTGATATTGGACCAACAACTATAGATGTGTAATATTGCTATCATTTCTTAGATACAAACTGGAATCTAAAGAATATTTAGAGCTAGGCATTTAGTAGTGCATATTTGTAACACCAGCATTCAGAAGACTGAGGAAGGAAGATACTAAGGTTATCCTGACTATACATTGTGTGTGTGTGTGTGCCCAAAACCCACCCATAACCTCAGCTTCACCAGGAGCACTTACAGCACTCAGCATGTAGTTGAGCTCATAGCTGTGATCTAAGGCAGTGAAATAACACTGAGCAACATCAACAGCAAACACTTTGCAGGACAAAGTCTGAGGGAAATTAGGTACAGGCTTCCATGGTTTTCTCTCAGTGGAGGCATGCAAGATGTGTATTATTCCCCCAGCAAAGAAAGTGGAGCACTGTGTGAATGTTGCCAACCAGAGAAACTTGTTGGAGGCTTTCTGCCTAGAGCTTTTATAATGAACTGATCACATACACTTTCTGTTGAGCATGTACCAACATTTCATACTCCAAGTAGGTAAGCAGGTGTTTCTAAGTCAGGGAGGTGCAACAAACCACTCCTACCGGTAAAGTCAGGGAGGCTAAGAGCCTACCTGAAATCCACGTTCAAGGCATCAGCCAAAGGCTAATTTTGTAGGCAAGCCTTCATAATGACAGGCAGTTAGGTCTGCCATATCCATCTTTTTGGCAGTGTGTGGTTTGTATGTATTTGACATTTTAGCATATAATGTTTTCTCCTTAACTGTTACATGTTTTTATTACAAAACTTTTATTTTGTATTTTTAAGATAGGGTCTTAGTGCATAGCCCAGGCTGACCTTGGACTCCATATACTTTGTGTATGTGGAGGGGGAGTTCCTGCAGGTTTTACAGCTGTTGGGGGCAATCTGGGTGAGGGAAGAATGAAATTCAGTTCTGGTAACTAGTTAGTACAAATCCAAACTTTGAGAGTCTGAGTTGGTTTATTGTAGCCATATTTAAGCACAGCATGATTTTGGAAAAAGTTTTCTGAAAACAAGTAACTCAGTCCCATGAGTATAGCAGAGCTTATGACGTGTTTACATTGAAATTCTTTACAAAGTACATCCAGCTTCTTCCACAAAGATGGTTACTGTTGACTCAGAGATAGTGCCCAGGATTTAGGATCTAAGGAAAAATGACTACTGTAATAATGCCTATGGGTGTCTAGTTTGACCTGTCCCTAAGGTAACAGAGAAACCACTTAGGCTGTTTGTAAAGCACACGTGACCCCACTCATAAGGATTGGCTTTATGGCCTAGAAGAAGCACTGCTTAAGATTTAGGGGGAAAGGGTCTGGAATAAGCAAAGCATATTCTAGGGGAATACAGTAGAGCTTGCCTCAACAGATGAGGAATCACCGGGTTGTCAGCTACAATCCTTTCCCAGCATCCCAGGAGGACAGGTAAACTCTCCCTCTGAAGAAACAAGCCTGTGTGTTTCACTTTTCCTGGCTTCGTCAAGGCTTATCTGTGTGCACAAGGACCTCTAGTCCTCTACAGTGCTTTTAAAAAATAGAGAGATGGTGGTGATGATGATTATTATTGATATAGGGTCTTAGTATGTAGCCCAGAGATGGTGGTGATGATGATTATTATTGATATAGGGTCTTAGTATGTAGCTCAGACTGGCCTCAAACACAGATTCTTACTCTCTCACCCTTTGGAATATTGGGATTACTTGTATGTGCCATCATGCTTAGTTTAGCATTTTGCATTTTTAAATTATTCTAATCCAATATTAAGATGATTTATGTCTGTTCTAATGTTAGTGGACATATGATGGCACCTTACTCTTGTCTTTTGATTACAAACAAGTTAGAGGCGTAGTAAGAGATGATAGATCATAACAATTGTGGTCTAATTGCACATGAGATAAGTTGGCCAATATGTTGATTTGTATTTGATAGATAAGGAGACTGAGGCAAAAAGAAGCTTGACATTTCTGAGTACTTTGACATCATTGACTGATGGCGGAAGTTACAAAATAATCCCACACTAGTTTAGAAATACGTACAATAAAGGGTTATTTATTTAGGAGTAGACTCACTCACAGATCACTGTCCCAGATCACAGTCCTCTGCATGAATGGGGAATAGGAACAGAGTCCAGCAGCCAGAAGCGAGAGCTGGAAGCAAGAGAACAGCACAGGCTTTACAGCTGCATTTACAGTATAAGAGACCATGCCCAAGTGGGCTGGTAATCTTAAAGGTTATTGGCTGAAGAAGCGGAAGGAGCTCCCATAGCAATTGACAGAGCAAGTGTCTGAACCTGATATTATGAGCCCACCCGCAGGGCTGTGGTGCCAGTTGCTGAGCTCCTATTTAACATTATATGACTTTTTAAATAACTGTATCAAAGTGAATTTAGCTTTTTGTGGAATATGCATATAAAACAGCTAGATCTGTGTTTCTTATAAGTTTAACTTGCTAATAAAACCAAGTTATAAGGTACAGAGCATTACACCACAAAAATCAGCTATAATTTTGTATTTAATAAATTATGCTGTATTCTACTGTCAGAAATAATTTACACAGTGTTTTCACTTTCCTTATTCTCATTTGATCCTCATAGCCTACAGTGAATGATATCATTAATTAGGTTGTATTTACTATTAGTCTGGGTTTTATAGAAGAGGAAATTGAGCCTGCATCATCTGAGGCTCTGATTCTTGTCTACAGTCAAGTTTTAAGTTTAGATTATTTACAAGATGAAGATATTAAACGCTTGAGACTTGAAAATTTTACTCACTTTTGAAATTAGTGTATACTAGTTATACAAAACAATAGAGTTTGTTGTGAGATTGACAATCATCAAGACCTGTCTTGGACAGAGAAAATGTCTTAATAGTAAACTCAGTTGTCATTTTTTCCAAGGGGTCACTAAAGTATTTTTATTCTCGTGTTAGATAGTAGTCTTATTTATAAGCCTGAATAAGATTCTTATGTTGTTCCTCAAAATACTTGGAATTTTAAAAAGTGAATCTGAGAAGATTGTTATGGCTGTACCAGAAGGAACTATGATAGAGTTGATTATGTCTTGGTCTCAAGGTCTTCCAAATGATACAAAATGCAGAAGCCATAAAGAACAATTTGAGGCCAGGCATGGTATGCATGCCTTTAATCCCAGTTTTATCATTTGGGAGGCTGAGGCAAGTAGATCCCTGAGTTCCAGGCAAAGAGCCCATCTTTAAAGAAAATAAAAGAAAATTGAGTATATATTGCATAAGAATTTCTACCATACCCAGAGTCCACTGAAAGTGTTGCTCTTCAGATGGTGTGGCTTATACAGAAGGACTCTAGCAAATCAAGAGGATGAGTTTATGTGAGCAACAAAGGGAACAGAGCTCGGAGGAAGCGTAAGCTACTTTTAGCTATGTGAAAAGTCCTCAGTTTTACCATGGAGTGTCATCGTTGCCTCTTAGATTAACAAAGCTAAAGTTTCAGCACTGGTGTGCTGGACAGATGGCAAGTTCATGCCGTGCTAGTGAGACCATGATCCAATGTGTTCTTAGAAAGGTGGGCTGTTATCTGTTAGAAAGCAATGCTCCGTTGCCAGCATTTTGTTTTGTAGATAACAAGCAGCCATGCAAAGGAACATATATGCAACACCAGTCATTGTAGCGTTAGCGGTCACTGAAGATTGAAGTCCGGTATGGTACCTGCACTAGGTCTTTTTTAAAACAAAATCTTTCTCCTTTTCTTCTTGGTTTTGCTAGCTCCTGGTTTACTGTTTATGTCAGAGTACTATGTGAAAAATAGAAACAGCTAACCTTGTTAGTTCTACTAAACAGGAATCTACATTTGCAAATTTATTCAGGAAAGGGATTTAATGGGAAAAAATATTGAGTAGCAGTTGGCAGTTGCATGGCTAGAAAGCTCAACTTGGAAAATGGTAGCCAGTGTTAAAGATGAAAATTTTTATCATATGGATTTTTTGAAACTGTTTGAAATGTCTTTGTAACATATATTATAAATAATTGTTTCTGTTTTTCATTAAGTAATAAATACTCTTCATTAGGTGGGTACATATATATGTAAATATGATCAAATGTAATATTTTGCATTTTTCTGTTTATCTTTTGCTGCCCTTTTGGTTTGCTTAATGCATGATTTTACTTGTGGTATATTAATTTTCTTACCATAATTTTATATTAATTTCTATTTAAATTTTGCTTGTGTGCTGTGTTGTAGGTTCTTACAAATTCATGACTGTTCCCTTATTAATGAATATTTTGTGTTTTTAGGTAAGAAAGGAAACATACTAGTTTCCTTTCTGTTATGAAATACTGACTAAAATCAAGTTAGGGTAGAAAGGGGTTTCCTTTTAATGCCTATTCAAGCAGAAACTTGGAGCAGAAACCATGGAGGAGTGCAGCTTGCTGGCTCAAGTACAGATTCACATTTGTTAGCTTCTGTACACAGCCTAGAATACCTGCTCAGAGAATGGTGATGGGCATATTCCCACAGTTTTCTGGGTCCTCCTGCATCAATTCACAATCAAGACCATCTTCCACAGGTGTGCCAGGAAGACTGTTCAGGAGGGCACCACTGCAGTGCTTTTTGTAGTAGGTGAGAGAGATTGACCTTAATTTTGAAAGCATTGCTTTTTAAATCATTAAATAATTTCTCTTTTTCCTCCTGTTGAAATTTCTCTTCCATCTTTGCCATGCTCCTGTGGTGTTGTGGTAAGCAAACCGTTGAGACTCCCAGTTGCCTACCTCAGTTGTAGAATGGGTTGGTGCCTACTGTGACATTTCTGTGAACATTTCACTGACGTGTGAATAGGTTTTCAGTACCTGTGTCTCAAGTACTTTCTTTAAAAGATGTTTTCTGTGATGAGTGTTTGGCCTGCAGGTATTTTTGTATATAACACACGTGTCTGGTGCCTGTAGAGACCTGAAGACGGCTTGGATTCCTTGGAACTAAAGTTACAGATGGCTGTGAGCCACTGTGTAGGTTCTGGGAACTAAACCCAGGTCCTCTTAAAGAGCAGCCAATGCTCCTAACAGCTGAGCCATCTCCAGCCCCTAAAGTACTTTTTATAAAGGAGTTTTTCTATCTTTTCTCCTCTTCTTCTTCTTCTTCTTCTTCTTCTTCTTCTTCTTCTTCTTCTTNCTCCTCCTCCTCCTTCCCCCCCCTCCTCCTCCTCCTGAGCATCAACTTTTAAATGCACTTCTTGTAAGTGGAATGCGCTTTGGAGTATGACTGAAACAGTTATCAGGTCTTGAGGTGGGTGACGGTTGTCTGTCTTTGTGGGTGGCCGTCTTTACGCCACTGTTTCTAAGTAGCTCCTTATTCTTCAGTATACTTTCTTTTGAAAATAGTTGAGACTACTGAAAAAGGACAAAGGGCTTTTGAGGAATTAGTTTTTCTAGAACCAACACTGGAAGGTAGAGTAGTTATCAATAAATTGTGAAACTATTACTATAGTTAGAACACTAAACATGTCGAGGCTATGAGCTACTATCATATTTATAGAAATAAAGTGTGTACCCCTCTATCCTTTCTAAAATTAGGTTCCTGCTCTATATTCCAGGCTATTCTTGAATTTATGGCAGTCCTGCTTTTGGCTCCTAAGTGCAGGGATTCCAGGCATCTACCTCCATGGTTGGCTCTCCCTTTTTGATAACATTTAAGACTTAACTGTTATTCCTGTTCTAAGTTTTCATTTTTATTGTCCATTTGCATAACTACCATGTACTTTATGCATCTTATAGTCCTCCTGTCTTCAATTTAGAAATATATACTGAATGGAGAGAAGATAAAATTTCAGATGGGGAAACAGCATACAAATTAATGTATATGGCTTCTGTTTTGTAGCTAATTATTCAAGGATTGAGCATTGTAGTGATTTTGTAGATGATCAGTTAGTGGAGCACCTTGAAGAGCATGTTGGGAAGTAGTGTCTTTGTTCCTTAGGCTCATGAGAGGCATGGAAGACTTTGGGGACTAAAGAAAATACGTTACATACTGAAAAAGATTGTATTTCTGTGTATTTGTGTGTGTGTGTGTGTGTGTGTGTGAGAGAGAGAGAGAGGTGACACAGGGGCTTCAAATATAGCTTTCTTTGTAGTCTTTTGACATGCTTATTAGCAATCCTTTTCCAAACCACTCTGTATAAAACAGACTTTTCCTTCCACCCTACATTGACTTCCTCTCCATAGCATTTACTGCCACTGCTCAGAAGTAAACGCTTGTTTTCCTGTGTTGGCTCCTCTACAAGATTGTAATTCATGGCACAAAGACTGTACTTGTTCATATTTCTTCCAGTGCTTAGAACAGTCCTGATTTATAACCTTTAGTAAATATTGACTTAATGAATAAGGGAATATTCAAAAACTAAGATACCCATACTTTGAACCAGGTGTGATAGCACACACCTTTAATCCCAGCACAGAAGCAGAGACAGGCAGAGTTCAAAACCAGCTTGGTCTATATAGTGAGTTCCAGCTAGAACTATATACTGAGACCCTGTATTAAAAAACAAATATTTTTTTTTGGTTTTTCGAGACAGGATTTCTCTGTAGCTTTTGGAGCCTATCCTGGAACTAGCTCTTGTAGACCAGGCTGGTCTCAAACCCACAGAGATCCGCCTGCCTCTGCTTCCCTAGTGCTGGGATTAAAGGTGTGTGCCACTACTTCCCAGTTTGCAAAATATAATTTTTAATGTGATTTATAATGTGGTGGTCAGCGGTAGGACATTGTCATGCTTCCTTCTTACAAAACTCTATTTGAAAGTATTTTCTTTTTCCTCCAGAGTTTATATTCAGAGCACCAATCAAATTGAGCAAGCCTGGAGAACTTCGTGAGGAGTATGAATGTCTAAGAAAGGTACAGTGTACATATTAGCATGGCATTTATTTTCTTGAAGTTAATTGAAATATTGACATTAAAGAATGCTTACTTTTGATTCATAGGGCCTTTAAAAATTTACTCTTCATAGTCTGTCTTTCTATATACTACTTTATAACAGCCCGTATAGATTTAAAGCCACGCTAGAAGTGAACTTAACTAAGATCTTTTGAGTTGTCTTTTCACAGGTGAAAGTGTAACTTAGAGGGACTATTACACTCTACCAAGAAACATGTTCTCGACACTTAGCACAGCCCTTGCTAATAATTGTTTTAGTTTTCCTTGTGAGCACTTCTAATTACTTGTAACTACTGTTATTTTTATAGTTTTTACTTTACTAAGTACTCCAGGAGAATTGTAATGGAGGCCGTAGGACATGTGCCTGTCATCACATGGCCCTTTCTGCCATGAGTGACTGTGTCCTTCCATAGTGTCACACAAAATGAACCTTTTCCTCCTTGAGCCACTTCTTTCAAGCATTTATCACTGTGAGAAAAACAATCACCACATTTTGCCTTTATTCTATGACAATGCCTGATTCTGATGAAGTAGATTATTTACCTTTATAAAGTAATGCCCACATGCAGAATTATTACCTAATTATTTACAAGCCTAAGTGAGCAATTTAAACAATCTCTTAATTATGAAATACTTACTATTCAAGAAGCTTTCAACTGTGTTATAATAATTTTTTTTTCAATATTGGAGATTGAAGTTAGGGCATGGTGGATATACTCTGCCACTGAACTCCAGCTTCAGCCTGTAACTGTTGCTTTTGTTTGTTTGTTTGTTTTAATTTCCAACTAATTGTCTGAGATTGGCCTATAGAAGATTGATGTCAACCCTCCCTAGTTCTCTCCCTGCATTACAATTGCTCACTCATGGTGGGAAGGGCATGGCTGGCTAGACACTTCTTCCATATGGCCATATGCGCGCACACGCGCGCGCACACACACACAGTCTGCAGTGTGTTTATTGAGCACCAGGTACGATCACTGGGGATACAGTGTAAAAGAAGACACACAAGGTTCTTGTCTTCAGGGAGATTTCTTTTTGGGGGTAAGACAAGAAATAAGCAACCATGATTTCACATAGTAAAGCAGTCAGAAGTGTCAGAAAGTGGGAGGGAGCATTAGAGCAGTTTTGGAAAGAGGGTTAGGGAAGTTACTTCAGAGGCAAGACTGCGTCCTGAAAGAAGCAAATCAGGTAAAGTTTGAGAAGGTGCCCTACAGAGGCCTAGGGACCAGCAGTTGGATGTAGTCAGTGCACAAGGGCTTCGGTGTGTCTGAACATAAAAACATGAGCAGGACAGAAGCAGGTGAGGGTCATAGGAAATGAGCTGAGAGATGTTGAAGGGCCAGGGCAAAGATGTACTTAACCTGGTAAAGAGCCTAATGCAATCTTACATGCAAGTTTAAAGTGTCTCTTGTTACTGTTAGAAATAGAATAGGCCAACAAGTCAGGAATTGTATTTATTGTAAATAGTAGAAACTCTAAAATAACAACTCACAGTATGTAAGAATGGTTTTCTTCTTTTGTTCTTGACATAAAAACAAAGAAAATGACTATGTGAGTTCATCTAAGTGTGTTGACTGTCTTACTATCTGTGTATCCTATGATATCATGCTGGACACCTTAAATATACCAGTAAAACATTATTTTAAAGATAATAAGACTTTTTATTATCCTCAGGTCACACAAACATGGAAGGCAGGTAGTTCAAGGCAGAGCACAGCAGTACTATGACTCAGGGCTATGAATTACTTTGTTTTTCTATTTACATATCTCCAGGAGTGCTGTTTTCCTTGTGTGAACAGGTGACCCTTCTAGAACCATATCTATTGAGTGAATTGGGTCCTTTGAAAGATCTTTCCCTGACTCATCAGAATTGTAAATTCTGATGTCACAGATCCCTGTTGTAGGGAGCCTGGGAACTATAGCATTTTAGCAGGTATGTGAATTTCCTGAGTAAAATCAAGATTTCTTTTGTAAGAAAAGAAAGCATAGATCCTGCCTGGAAACTTGCAGTATCTGCCTCATAAAATAGAAATAGACCAATTAGAATACTTTTTCTTGTAAGTAATCTTAAGTTAAACCACGGTTAAAGTTTGTCTAAAAGTTTGGTAGAAAGGGTACAGTAGATTCGAAGACAGATACAAGGAAGAAGTTATTAGAGTTGCATGTTGTTGCTTTGTTTTTGAAGTACAAGTCTTAGTGTGGGGCCCAGGTTGGTCTTGTACTTAGGCCTTCAGCCTCCCAAGAAGGTGAAATTATAGGTATGTGGCACTGTGCCCACTAGTTATTAAGGCTTTGGTCATGGATCTAGGTTTATTAAAGAAGGGACTTGAAGGCATAATGGATAGGGAAAAAAATGAACTGTCAGGTTTATATCAGGAAAGAACTGCAGAAGATAAGGTTGCTAGCATAGGAGTAAAGTTGAGAAGCTATGGTATGGTGGTCTAATTGTGATTTCACTCAATCTATTTGGCTGTATATATGTTGTGTCATAACCTAATTTTAAACTAGCTTTTCCCTTATTTATTTTCTGTTTCTTTGCTTATTTTAGAAAACACTTGCAACAACCTAGGGAGTTTAAAACATGTTCTGTCATATTTACAGAAGCAGCAGCTTGTTGGCCTATTTTAAAGTTTTTTCTATAGTGTTTTTAAGTATAAATGTTTATTCAGTTGTTGGTTATCTAATCCTAAAACCTCTTCTGTATGAACAGTGATTTATGTAACCATGTCCTTGGCTTGTGATAGGACAGGATGCATTTTAAGATTTCTAGTGTTCTTTTGTCTATTCTATCTGCTATTTTTTCCTCTAGAACATTACATACTGTTTGAGAAAAATGCCCGTTTCTGACATGTGCTGGTGTTCTTCTTTCTAGAGACAGAGAAATAGTGCAGAGCCTTATGATCTGAGAACAGGCAAATGCCTGGTACAAGGGAAAGAAAACCCCTAAGAGTGTACTTTAATCCTCACTACACGAAGGAAGACTGTCTCTATAGGATGGGTGCTTAAACTTGCAACTGCACAGATGGGAACTGCTTTTTCAAGTAATGTACATTTTGGAGAAAAATAACATAACACAAGACATTTAGAGTGTGATCAGATATAGAGTAACAAGTATTCAAGTTATTTATGAAATGTGATATTTTTGCCTTTCTACTTTTATATTTATGAGACAGGATCAATACTTATAAGATTACTATATTAATATAATGTTATTATGGCTTAGAGAATAATTTAAATAAAATCATCTCAATGTTACTTGCAAACCAAACAGAGGAATCATCTATCTGTAACTATTTAACCTCTAGTATAAATAAAATACTTTGTTAAACTATCAGCTTAATTAGACTTTGTAGTACTTTGAATGAAAATGGCCCCATTGGCTCATAGGGACTGGCACTATTGGGAGGTGTAGTGGTGTTCGAGGAAGTGTGTCACTAGAGGTAGGCTTTGAGGTCTCAGAAGCTCAATCCAGGCCTAGTGTCTCTTGGTCTCTTCCTGTTGTCTGTGGACCCAGATGTAGGACTCTCAGCTCCTTCTCCAGTACAATGTCTGTCTACATGCCGTCATGCTTTCCACCATGACGATAATAGACTACACCTCTGAACTGTAAATCAGCCCCAATTAAATAATTTCCTTTATGAAAGTTGCTATGAGCCACGCCTTTAATCCCAGCACAGAGGCAGGAGGATCTCAGTGAGTTTGAGGCCACCCTAGTCTACAAGAGCTAGTTCCAGCACAGGCACCAAAGCTACAGAGAAACCCTGTCTTGAAAAAAAAAAAGTTGCTGTGGTTATAGTGTGTCTCTTCACAACAATAAAACCCTAAGACAGAAGTTGGTACCAGGGTCTGGGGTATTGCTGTGATAGGCCTATGATGCTTTTGTTTAATGAGGAATTTGGACTTTGAACTTTGGGTTAGAAAAGCAGTTAAATGTTTTAAGTAGGGCTTAAAGGGCCATCCTAGTGGTTCAAGATAATTTGAACTGTGGGGGCCCAGCTCAAGAGTTTCACAGAAGACTATTAATGTGTGGCCTGGAGACCCTGGCTGCTTTCTGCCCTTGTCCAAAAAGCAAAAAATACAAAACAAAACAAAACAAACTGTCTGAAGCTAAACTGAAGAGTTTGGATTAACAGCTTTGGCAGAGGACATTTCAAAACAGCCTGGCATTAGCTGTGTTGCTTGGTTATTAGTGGCCAGTCTTAAGCAGATCTATAATGAAAAGGAGCAAGCTGAGCAAGGGAAAATTCAAAATATAAAGTTTGAAGAGAAAAGGAGCACCAGGAAGAAGTTTAAAGAAAAGCCTGGTGCCAAAAAGAATAAATGGAGTGATGGATGACTCTGATCAGGGCCAGACCCCACCCAGCTAAGCTTCCAGTTTGTGAAAAGGAATTAAAGAACAGTTTAGGTCAAGGCATGGTGGCACATGCCTTTAACCCCAGTACTCAGGAGACAGGCAAGCAGACCTCTGAGCTAAAGGCCGACCTGGTCTACAGATTCAGTTTCCGGAAGCCAAGCTGAGACAGTGAAGGAACCATTGAAAACAGAAAGCTGGTGAAGATGTAATTGAACGAGGAGGCCATGTTCCAGCCCCAGAAAGCACCAAAACTTGGCAGCTGAGGCCACATTGTTCTGTCTTTAAAGTCAAAGATAGAAGAAAGGCTTTATAGAATCTTCCTCCACAGCTAAGGAAAGCCACCAAAGCCAGACATGTGTCAGGGGTGTCCCTGCATGGAGGCCGAGAGAGGCCATTGTATGAAGCTGTAAAGGTGAATCTTGGATTGCCTGAAGACTCCAAAATGTTGGAGATGCCAGAACCATGTGATATGTGCCAACGAGAGCTGCTAACAGGAAGTAGAACTAGCCGGAAAGAGAGAATTGCGTGGCAGTTAAACAGAACTGAAAGGAGTGGAGAACGAAGGAGTTTGCCCAGCTGGCTTTTAGTCCTGCTTTGGTCCAGTATTTCTTCTCTATGCTCCCTTCCCTACATTTGGAATGGTAATATATATATCCTGTGCCATTATATGTTGGAAGTATGTGATCTACTTTTTGATTTTGATTTTACAGAGGATTACAGTTAAGAGATTGCATGAATCTCAAAAGAGACTTTGATGAACTTTGGACTTTTAAATGATGCTGAGATTATTATAGACTATGGAGACTTTTGTAAATTGAACTGAATGCATTTTGCGCTATGATATAGCCGTAAACCTATGGGGCCCAGGGAATGGAATGTTAATTGAATGAAAATGGCCTCATAGGCTCATAATTCTTTATTGATTCTTTGGGAATTTCACATCATACACTCCAATCCTGCTTACCTCCCAGTTCCTCCATGTTTGCCTCTTACCCTTGAAGCATGACCTCCCACGACATTAATTTAAAGCAAAATAACTACTTCCCTCCTCCATCTTTCCAACACCTCTTCATTCATCCTAGTGGCATTGGGAGCTGCAGTGTGTCACACAGTGTACCCTTTTGTCCAGTCAGCCCCACCTGCAAATGTCATTGCATTGAGTCATTAGTCTGGTTCAAGGCCTCTGGCACACCATCATCATGGACCCTCACTGAAACTCCTCAGACATCCTGCTGTTGCTCCAAGTCATGGAGATCCTGTGGATTATCCCTCCATGTACTCTAACAGGTCGTAGATATAGTAGATGTTAGGGTGGGCCAACCCAAGGCTCAGGATGTGGGTCTGGGCGGTAGAGAAGGTGGTTTGTCCTGGCCACTTGGACCACTCCCTTCAGGTGAGGGTAAAGCTAAGATGAGGCATCTTTACAGCCCTTTAAAAACATACATTTAAAAGTCTCACTTCTTTTTTTTTTGGAAACGTTCTCTCTATATATCCACGGCTGGCCTGGAACTTATTATGTAGACTAGGCTGGCCTCTAACTCATAGAGATCTGTCTGTCTCTAAGCTGAAAGGCAATATTGGAAAGCCAACTGCCCTATTTCAAATCCTGCTTTTGCTATTTACTAATATGTGAATTTCCCTCCCAAGTTGCATTTGCTCATGGTGTTTCATCATAACAATAGTAACATAACAACCCTAAGTAAGCCAACCAATATATTGATTTTTTTTTCAGAAAGTAAAAGCAAAATAAACCCCACAAACCTTGTTCTTCAAATCTGTTGTTAAGGAAATAAAAAGGTAAAAGAAAGATTAGAAGATTTTATTCTCAGAATATGTATCTAACAGTGAACTTGTATCTAGAATAGATCAGAAATTCTTGAACATGCTAATAAAATAATAATAAATAAAATTATAAAACGACAAAAGGTTTGAACAGACATTTCGCAAAAGAACATAGCCTATTAAGGACATGAAAAGACAGTGTAATTAGCCATCAGGGAAATACTAATTAAAACCACAGAGGCAGCACCTTACATCCTCTCCCAATGGTGGAAAGACAAAATGTAAGAATAATGTAAGCATTTGGAATAACTGGAACTTTGTGCCTTGAAGGTGGAACTTTACAGCAATGTACCCTCCATGGAAAGTGTTTTAGTAGTAGCTTATATATTTTAACCTGCACTCTTTAATATTTGAGTAAAATCTAAAAGTGGGTATGTTCATGCAGTGAAGTAGGTCTTACTAATATAAAAGAATATCTAATTACAAACCCAGTTATATGAAAAAGTCTCAAAGACAAATTGAATGAACAATTGACATAGGGAATTGTAGGGCTGCGTGTGTGTGTGTGTGTGTGTGTGTGTGTGTGTGTGTACATGCATGTGGAGGCCAGAGGATGACCATGAACTTATTTAGGTGCTGTCTACCTCATTTTGAGTCGAGTCTCTCAGTGGGACCTAGACATCACCAGTTAGGTGAGACAGGCTGGCCAGCAAGTCCCATGGACTCCTTCTGTGTCTGCCTCCCAGTTCTGGGATTACAAATATAGGTCAACATACTGATCTTTTACAAGGGTTGTAGAATGTAGGTCCTCATGTTTGCATGGCAAGTGCCTTCCTGGCTGAGCTGTCTTTGCTCTCTTCAAGTGCTATAATTTTATAATTGCCAAAACTAGTTTATAATAGATAGTGGTAATAGTAGTCAGGTTGATGATTCTCCAAGACTGAATAGGTGGGAGATTACTGATGAGCTCAAAGAGGCTTTGTAAGTGGTGGAAGTTGTCTGTATCTTGATTAGTGAAATGGTAACATGGATGTGTGTGTGTGTGTGTGTGTGTGTGTGTGTATATATTTGTCAAACTCATTGAACTTCAACTTTTCAAGTCTTCTTCATGTCCTAGAGATTATTCCTTAATATAGTGATTTTTTTAAATATTTTTTTTCTCGTACTTGTGTGTGTAGGTGTATGTAATGTGTGCATGTGTGTTCAGGTACCCACAGAGGCCAGAGGACTGTTTTATTTTATGGAGCTGGACTTACAGGCAGTTGTGAGCTTCCTGTCAGGGGTGCTGGAAATTGCAGCAAGCACTGTTCACCACCACTAAGCCATCTCTTCAGCTCTAATATGGTTGATTGAAAAAAGAAATCAGTCATGGTGGTTCATGCTTTTATATTCCAGCACTCAGGAAGCAAAGGCAGGAGGATCTTTGTGAGTTCAAGGCCAGTCTGGTACATATAGTGAGTTCCAGGACACTCAGGGAGTGGATTCTCATGACCTCATTGTATGTGAGAATAAATGCTTAAATGAAACAGAAAAAAACAGTCTCCATGCAATTAAAATTAAACAGTGGTACAGATTGGAATGTTCTGTGTTTAGGCTGTGTGGAAAGTAACCTGTGTATCTGAAAGCGTAGGTATGTTGTAGTTCACTTTTAATCCATTGCCTTTTGAGAAACTAGGTAATTTATAAAGACAGGATTACTTGGAGGTGGCACAGTCCATAAATGTGGTCCTTGGTGAGGACTGTCACTCTGTGTTGTAACATGACAGAGGTGTTGCACAGTGTGATGGCTTGAGTGAGATGTCCCCTTAGTCTTGGGTGTTTGAATGGATGGTCTCCAGTTGGTGCTGCTATTTGGGGATGCTTAGGTGGCAGGGCATTGCTGGAAGGAGTATGTAACTGGGGGTAGGATTTGAGGTTTAAAAACCCATGCCTTTCCTAGTGCCCTGCTCCTTGATGGTTCAAGATGTGAGCGCTCTCAGTTTCCACTTCCTGCTGTCATGCCTCCGCTCTGCCATCATGGACACCCCCCCCACTCTAACCATAGGCCCAAATAAACTCTTAAGTTGACTTGGTCATGATGTTTTATCACAGTCATAGAAAGGTAACTAATACACGTTAAGACAGCAAGTGTGCTAGTATAGCACATCTCTCTTCTCTTAAGGAGTCACTGATGTGATCAGGAAAAACCCCGCCTTCATGACTGATCTCCCAGAGTCCTGTCATCATACTGTTAGTGTGCAAATATGAGGGTTACATTTCAACACATGGACTTTTGGTGAATGCTTTAAGCTGTAACACACAAACATATATGTAGATATATGTATGTACATATTTTATCCTGACAATTCTCATATCCAGAGAATATAGGGAGCTTTTACTAGCAGGGCAGAGATGTGAATATCCATGCTGAGAAGAGGATGTGCAAGCAGTGAGCTCAGGAAAGGTGCTCTGCAGGGCTCTTCTTAGAATAATGCAGATTAGAGTCCTCATGCAGTACCAACCCACAGGATGGCAAAAATAGAGCACCGAGTGGTGGGGAATCTGGAGCGACTGTTGTCCTCCTACGTGGAGGGGCTGCAGGTGGGAGTGTAATTTGATAACCAGTTTGAAAAGCTGGCAGCATGCCCATGTCTTATGACTCTCAGTTTCTCTAGATACTATTCTGTGTTACGCATATGCCTAGGTAAGTAATCAAGAATATCAGTTTATTTCTAAATAGCCACAGAATAGAATGTCTCTAGCTATCTATAAATAACAGAATGGTTAAATTATTTTAAAACCAAACAATGGAATACAAAAAAATAAGAAGGAACACACAGAGATAAGTTTCACAGAGTGATCATGAATGATTATAGTCAAAAACCATAAAACTCCATGTATGTAAAATTCAAAACTAGACCAACTATAGTAGCAAATGCCTATACTCCCAGCATTTGAGAAACTGAGGCAGTAGGCTGGAGAGTTCAAGGCCATCTTGGGCTTTAAAGTAAGATACTGCCCCCAGCCCACCAAAAAGCAAGTAGTATAAAATGATTTTTGATAGAACCAAACAGGACTGGCAAAAACAAAACAAAATTAAAAAAAACAATGAAATGATTCCTAATGATGCTCTGCTATACTCATAGATCAGTACTTAGCTCAGTTGTCAGCAGAAAGGCATCATCCAGCAGCAGAGACCCATAGTCAAACATTAGGTGGAGCCAGGGGAATCCCACAGGAAAGGAGGAGAAAGGATTATAGGAGCCAGAGGGGTTGAGGATGCCACGAGAACTTGGCCCACAGAATCAACTAAGCTCACAGAGACCGAAGTGACAGTCATGACCTCTGTATGGGTCTGAGCTAGGTCTGCTGTATATATTATGGTTGTGTTGCATGGTGTTCTTGTGGGACTCTGGGAACGGGGTGTCTCTGACTTCTACCTGCTCTTGGGGCCCCTTTCCACCAACTTAGTTGCCTCGTCCAGCCTTAATATGTCTGGTCTTACTATAATTTGTTGTGCCATGTTTGGTTGATTGCCTGGGAGGTGCTCTTTTCTGAGGTGAAATGGAGGAGGAGTGGATCTGGGGAACAGGGAGATGGGGTTGCTGTGAGAGGAGTTGAGGGAGGGGAAACTGTGATTGGGATGTAATATATGAGAGAATTAAAAAAAAAGGAAAAAGTGATTTTTGTTAAAGTATTAGAAACCAAGATTGTGGTTACTTTGGGGTAAGGAATTGGTCCAGGGCACAGCTACAGGCTGGACTTCCCACAGCCCACTTCTTAAGTACAACTAGTTTAGGATGCTTCCTTACACTCAGGGAACCTCTTGTGTTCACTTACTCAACACCAAAGTTATAGCCACGCATACCAATGGAGTTATGAGCAGGGTAAATCCTGTGGAGACAGTCTGTTGCTTCAACATGGCCATTAGACACATTATCCTCAGGCCTCCATATGCTACCTAAAACTGTTAGATCCTTTCATGAAGTCTTACAGGTACGAGTGAAACGTGGGAAACTCTACAAATGTCATGGACACAGAGGCTGAGGTCTTAGCTCAGTTCCTGGCACACAGATAGCAAATAACAATTACTAAAAGGCTAAACCTGGTTACTTTGGAGCCAGTTTGCCTCTATATCCCTGAAAAGTAAATGCATGAATTCCTCCCTGTGGGCTGTGATCACTGACATCAGTTTTGTTTCTTGTTTGTGGATTCTCTCTTCTTCCTATATGGTCTCATTTGGATTGGGCAGAGCTGGGAGTCCGTTTCTTTTGAATCTCCTTGCATAACATTGTCTGTGGTAGTTTCTGCTTATATATAACCACCTGAAGCAGGTTCAGTGTCTTAGAGACTAGTCAGCCTTAGAGGAGATCCATAGAAATCTGAAAAATAAGACTAAGCAGGCTTTATGGTTTTGCTTGTGTTTCTGTGGACTATTATTATTATTTAAACCTAGACACAACAGCCTATCAAAAGTATGTTTTAACTCGGTGTGATGGTGCAAGCCTGTAATGCCAGCTCTTGGGAAGCCAAAGGAGGAACACCAAGCTCCAAGCTAGCCTGGGCTACATAGTGAGCCCTTCTGTTGTAAAACAAGGGCCAGTGAGATGACCCAGTGAGTGAAAACACGTGCTGCCAAGCCCGACCCCTTAGTGTGACCCTGGGACCCACCTGGTAGGAGGAGAGAACCAGCTCATCCATGTTGTCCTCAATCATGTGTACACCATGGCGTGCTTGCATGCTCCTGCTCATTTGTGCAAATGTGCACACAAAATAATTCACTAACTAATTAAAAATAAGCCATACCCTCCCCTAAACTATCCTTTTTTCTTTAGCTTTATCTTTTTTACAAGAAATGAAAACTATAAATATCAATGCTTGGGATGTATCATCTCATTTAAATTTATTAAAACATCGAGCAGTAAAAAATGAGATGAACCGTTGACCTAAGATTGCCCAGGTTTTTATTTACGTCCTCTTCTAGTTTCATAAGGCAACACTGCCTTTCCCGAATGAGAAGCATATACCTGTGCCTTAGATTTCTCGTAGGTCTTGTGTCTTCATTGACCTATCCTGTGACTAGGATATGAACGTAAAATGCAGGATGGTGGAACTGGGAGAAGTCGTTGTTGTTGCTAATAAGACCCAGCCAGCTACTCACTTGCTCTTGTGGCTGCTTCGGTGCTTCTCCTGGCCCACCCAGTACAATTATATGGAACTTACGGGGTAAGGATTTTTAGGGCTAGGTTTTATTTTTCTCCTATGTGAATAGATCTGGTTTCATGTTGCAGAGCAGCACAGATACTGAACTGACAACCAGGGAGCCTGCATGGGACTGACCTAGGCCCTCTGCATGTGTGTTACAGCGTGAACTTGGTCTTCTGTGGGGACAGAGGCTGTCTCACTCTTTTGCCAGCTTCTGGAACCCCATTCCTCATACTGGGTCACCTTGCCCAGCTTTAATATGAGGGGAGGTGCCTGGTCTACTGCAACTTGATATGCCACGATTGGTTGATATCCATGGGGGACCTGTTCTTTTCTGAAGGGAAACGGGGGTGGGGGGCTAGGAGGAGGGGAGGAAGGAGAAACTGCAGTAGGGATGTAAATAATGATAATAAATCATTTAAAAATTATAATCTCATCTTAAACTATATGTACACACAGTTATTCATTTTCATTATATTTACTTATATACAAAATGTATTGGGAAATTAAGCATGCAGAGTAATTCAGTCTTACTCCATGAACTATGTTTAGCTAGAGCCAAGTAAAAGCAGATTTATGTAAAAATTGGGGTGGCCATGTTTAATGAGAGTCACCCTGGAGGCTGCCACTTGTCTCGTCTGTAGAGTAAAGAGGTTTTCAAATCTGGGATTTTCAAAACGCCACGTCTCTGTGTGATTTGTATTTTTTCAGCTGAGAGAAGAGAAGTTACAGGAAGGAAAAACTTGTGAAGATAAGATCCACAAGGTACTGCAGGAGGATTCAGAAATGGGGAAAAGGAAAACGGATGAACAGAAAACAAGAGATGAGCCAGTGGTGCTGAAAACAAGTCTGGAGCAGGTCAGTGGGCACCTGGGTGGACATCTGCCCAGTCTGCCGTCCAGCCAGGGACGTGGGTCTGAGAGCTCTGTGCTGCTTAGGAGCAGGGAAGCGCTTCCTGTCCTGATGGAGATGGAGGAAGCAGTTTTGAATGGGGCAGTGACAGCCTGGGTCAGTGTGCTACATTTGATAAGATTTGTATGTATACCATCATATTGACGTATGTGCTGGGTTTTGCATTAAACTTTATACATCTTAATATCTTCAATTAGATTTTTTAAGGTTTATTTATTATGTATACAGTATTCTGCCAGCATGTAGGTCTACACGCTATATATACAGTATTCTGCCGGTATTTTTGCCTGCAGGCCAGAAGAAGGCACCGGATCTTATTGATGTTTTTGATGGCTGTGAACCTCCATGTGGTTGCTGGGAATTGAACTCAAGACCTCTGGAAGAGCAGCCAGTGCTGTCAACCTCTGAGCCATTTCTCCAGCTCTCAAGCATCTTTCTAGCCCTCAAATTTTTTTTAAGCTGTATTTTATTTTCCTTTATCCTCTGTAATCCCTTGAGCAGAACTATGCTTAGGTATAAGTACATCCTCAGCCAGGCATGGTGGCACATGCCTTTAATCCCGTCACTCCGGAGGCAGAGGCAGGAAGGTCTCTGATTTTGAGGCCAGCCTGGTCTACAAATCTTGACCCAGAATAGCCAGGGTGGTTACAAAGAGAAAACCCTGTCTTGAAAAATAAAAACAAAAAAATACGTTCTCCATTATTAGATGAGTAATCTAAGCTTACTCAGTTAGGCACATGATTGAGCCAACTCTTGCTTGAACATTTCCATTACTGTTTTTTATTACTTATTTGTATGTGTATAAGCGATGCATACCTTGACACACATGTGGCAGTCAAAAGATACGCTGTGAGAGTTCGCCTTCTCTTTCCACCATGTGGGTCCTGGACATTGAATTCAAATCCCACCAACCTATCTGACTGTACCAAGAAAGTACGTTTTGAAAATGTAATTATATTCGCATAGAAAAATAGGAGTTTAATGTCAATTCTAGTTACAGTGGTTTGAACATCTAAAGATTGCTCAATATTTTTGAGTCCTATCTTTTAAGTATTTTTATATAGCCTTGTTAAAATTTCAGGTTACTTTTTTTAATGGGTTGAAATTAATGAAGCCTTAACATATGCGAAGATAGGCAACATAAGAGAGTAGGAGAATGAGGGAGTGCTGGAGAGATTGCTGATCTTGTAGAGGAACTGGGTTCGATTCCCAGCACCCACATGGTGGCTCACAGTATCCTATAACTCTAGTTCCTGGGGATCTGATGCCCTTCTCTGGCTTCCATAGGAACCAGGCATGCATGTGGGGTGTGCGGGGGGTGTGTGTGTGCAGGGGTGTGGGGGAGAGAGCGAGAGAGAGACCGAAAACAGCTCTCCACAGCCAACATTACAGCTCCCTGCACTCTGGCCAAGTTTTTTCCTGTCTACCTTCTGACTTAGTTTGTATAAGGTATTTTTCCTTAGTTTCAGAAACAGATGTTTTTAAAGCTGTCTTGGGTCAGTGTGTTTGCTGACTATCATATGCAGATGACATATGATTCTGGTTGTAGTCTTAGTCATCATTGATTATTATTAAGAGTAATCACTTGGAAACATACCATGATGACACATCTGTAACAGCAGCACTTGGGAGGGTGAGGCAGGAAGGAGATTTGCAGTTAAACTGTCCTGAGCTCTGTAGTGAGTTCTAGGCCTGCCTGGGGTATATTATATATGTAGCAAGACTCTTCCTCTGAACAATAAGAATAAAACAAAGGCCCTTGAATTTCAATCCTGGAAAAGAGTCCATCTAACAAACATAAAATGCTGTGTGCTCTCAATGGAATGCACCCCAGGAGCTTTGAAAGACCTACTGCTTGTAAGGATACATGTGCATTAGCTTAGGAGGCAATAGGATGCGTGCTGGTTTGACGGCAGCCCCGGCTATGCCTCTTTCCAGTCATAGTGTCCTCAGACAAACAGTCCCAAAGTCCCCATACCTAGATTTCCTCCAGGAACAGGTCTCTAATACTGATTTTATGTCACAGCTGGGCATCATAATTATTTTGCTTTTAGCACTACTGTTTTTGAAATAGATATCAGTTAAACCAGCGCAGTTCACTTCTCTAAAAGAATCAGAAAATGCAGATCTTCAGATTCCCTTATTGGCAGCAGCCAGGTTCACAACATTGTCAATGCAAAGCACAGTGAGTAACATCCAACTTGTTTTGGATTTTTATAATCCTTCCCTTTTCTATCCTCCTATTTCCTTGTACATTTTTGAGGACTTTTAAATGGCTTTAATCGTTTTTAGACTAATGCAGGCTTGTGCTCTCAACTACTTGAGAGACTGAAGTCGGAAGATTGAAACTTCATGGTCTAATTGGGCCTCAGAGTGAGTTCAAGGCTAGCTTGGGCAACTCAGTGAAACTGTCTAAAATAAAAATCCCAACAAAGGCTAACAGTGGAGTAGAAGAACATTTGACTAGCATGTGCAAAGCCCTGGGTTCAGTCCCCTGTACTAGGGCATAGCAAGTGCTTGGTCTTGAACAATTTTATTATATTAAAATTGGGCCCAAGAGAATCTGAATATTCTCAATGGAAAGCCAGCCAGTGAACTCTTTGTATTAAGGGTGTGTCCTCATGAGACAAGTCATTACACTTTCCTACCACCAAACCTCAACGACCCTGCATTTCTTTGAGAACTCTTCAGCCAGCACTCAGGTCCTTCCTTAAGCCTGATTCTTAGCTTGTCTTCCCATCCTTGAGTATGCTCCAAGACTGTTGGGAGCAGAACCATTTGCTGCCAGTATATACATTCTGCTTCCCTTTTTCTGGTGCGTTCTCAACAGCTTGCTGCTGGAAAGGTTCCTTTGTCTCTCTGGGTCCAGTTTAAAAGCTGTCATCTTCAGACTGGTAGAGATTCCTCACTTCATTCATCCTCCTTTCCTCATTCCACCCTCAATGCTTAATGACTGCTACAAGATCCCATGCTCCCATTATAGATTTTGATTGTTTGTTGACATGTTTCTGACCCAGTTAAAAACCTCCCACAATTCCTTGCCCATCACAAGTTTTTAATGCATGCTCATGAAATTATTAAACTCAAAGAGAAGAACGTACTCTTTGTAAGAAAGGAGATATTCGGACAGTGGTGGAGCACGCCTTTAATCCCAGCACTCTGGAGGCAGAGGCAGGTGGATCTCTGTAAGTTCGAGGCCAGCCTTGTCTACAAGAGCTAGTTCCAGGACAGGCTCCAAAGCT
>LOEQ01000048.1:903723-918530 GCA_001685075.1 Bramus lutescens | reverse complement strand
TGTGGGCATTCATGCCAGCAGCACATTGTATGAAGAATAAATAAATAAATCTTTAAAACAAAACAAAACCAACAAAAAAAAAACCCCAAATACTCAAGTCAGGCCAGGTTCAGTTAGTTTGGTTTTGAGGCAGTTAATTGGGTATTATATGTGCATGACCAACCCACAAAGTATCATTGGAGTGTGTCTCCCATAGCTGTTATATTTAAGTCAAAGGCTCCTGCAGAACCTAAGCAGCTGCATGAGAGACTAACGGGCATTCATGAGATAGCTAAACACTAAATTCTTCCAGAGCTGTGGGTTGGTCACTTAAACCAGCATATAAAGTGTATGCAGACAAACCTGCAAGGCCTCACAAGGTCGGTGGAAAAGTGGATCTGCGTGTCCTCAAAAGATAAGAGAGGCACCCACTTCACCATGCAAGATTTTTAACAGGAGCATTAAAGAAGATACTGGAGAAGCATTATTGTAGTCACTGTTCTATTGCTGTGAAGAGAGACACCTTGACCACGGCAACTCTTCTACAAGAAAATATTTAATTTGAGGCTTGCTTAATTTCAGAAGTTTGGTCCATTATCCTTGTGGTGGGAAGCATGGCAGTGTGCAAGCAGCTGTAGTTATGGACAATGAAAAAAATAGCTTGATAGTAGTTATACAACAGCCTAACTACTCTTAAAATGGTAAATTTCATGCTGTTTATGTTTTACCACATAAAGATACTAGCATTGCTTATAGATTGGTGATATTTCAAATATGTTTTTTCTATTGAGTAACAAAAACTGAACAGGCTTTCTCTAAATATTTTTTCCTAAGGAGAGTTCCTACGTAACAATTTTAAACTTTTTATAGCTAATTTTAATCAAATGAAGCTGTCATTTGTCCTTATCTGTGCTATGCACAGAAGTGCACAGGCAGTTGTAAAAGGAGAGCCGAGGGGCAAGTTCACTGGTAGATTCTGGCTGTGGGTATTGTGAAGAGATCAACTGATTTCCATAAAAGAAATTCAAAGAAAAGAGAGCTTTGTGATCATCTGATGAGGCTGTGATCCTTTCAGATAACTAGAAGTTAATCAGAGATCATTTTAAAATATATTATTAACTGGAAAAATTTGAAAGCTAAGTAGGATACATAACAAAGCTAAAATTTTAAAAATTGAAGTTTAATTATTTTTTAAATCATTATTTCCCTTTATTTCTCATTCCTATTTCCCCACTAAACTCAGACTGAAACTGTGATTCTAGAAGCTCTTGTGGAAACTGTCTGGTTGACAGGCACCTTTTCTCTGGGTAAGAGCTCCATGTTGGGCTGCATTGCCCTTGTTTGGGCTGTTAGAGGGGTTAGGTTTGGGGCAGAGTTCAGATTGGTCAGCGTGACTTACCAACATGACATAACTTAAAAAATAATTATTACGGGGCTGGAGAGATGGCTCAGCGGTTAAGAACACTGGCTGCTCTTTCATTGGTCCTGAGTTCAATTCCCAGCAACCACATGGTGGCTCACAACCATCTGTAATGAGATCTCGTGCCCTCTTCTGGCCTTCTGGCACACATGGAAGAAATGTTGTATACATAATAAATAAATAAATCTTTAAAAAATAATTATTACTATATTTTCTTACACTTACTAATGTCATCTCTAGTCTTCATTAAGACTTAGTTTTATTTATCTTTTACATCTATGTATGTGTATGTGTGTGCGCGCGTGTGCGTCAGAGGGCACTTGTAGGAGTTAGTTTTCTCTTCTGCCATCATCTATACCAAATTCAATTTCATTTCTATATCATAGCAGTGAACAGTTTTAAAGTGCAATGAAACAATCTCATTTTATTATTACTAGAATAATTAGAAAGAAATAAAGTTAACCAAAGAAACATAAAAATTTAATACTGAAAACCCCAAAGTTTGATTGATGAAAGAACCTAAATAAAGGGAGTGATGTCTTGTTCATGAATTGTCAGTACCACGAATAGTTTTTAAAGGTTCAGTATGATGCATGCTAGAGTTCAGTGGACTCTCTTGCAGAAGAAGACACTGATATAAAATTCACATGTGAGATTTCAGGAGATCCCAAATAACCAAAACTGCCCAGAGAAGTTTGATGGTAGAAATCAAGCAGTATGATACTGGAATAGGGGATAGATATAGAACAATGGCTTTAGAGAGAGTCCAGAAATGATCTGTACATTTATGATTAGTTAATCCCCAGCAAGGCTGTCAAGATCATTTATTGGGAAGAAACACTGCCTCTTTACATGGCGCTACGCAGCTGGGAATCAACATGCAAGAATGTGAGGTTAGCTGTGCAGTACCTGCCCTCCCGTGACACTCTCATGCAGTAGATGTGCCTCTGATTTACCTTGTCATCAGCTGGTCTCCAGTGCTTTGCAGAGAGCTGCTGCTCAAAGTGCGCTTTCCAAATTAAATGACAAAGCTAAAGTATCAAGAATATTCTCACCGTCGGAAATTTGCTTAGGTGTCTTCTCTGTGTGCGTCATCACCACAGATGTGAGTGTGCTCCTGGGTCTCTTCTTTCACCAGTATGGAGTCGAGGGGGAGAGAGATGTGGTTTTCCCAGCTGCAGGCAGTTGTCACTTGTGGATATATAATTTGGACTTGAAACTAGACTAGTAACTGTCAACTTGACCATTACCCCTGACAAGACAGCTTCAGCTTGACCAACTCCAGTGGCATCAAACCCAGTGTTCCAGAGAGCTGCTGTACTGAAACTTGCAAAGGTCTTCTTCCTTGCATTAGTCAGAAGATCTTTTCATCTCATTGTCTGTTTGCTTCACCAAAAGTCAATGCATTTGAAATAATAAAGCCGCCTCTTTGAGTTCTAAATCCTTGGTCAACAGGCACATTATTTACAGACCCTTTTGTGGAGGTGTCTTAGTGTTCCATTCCTGTGAAGAGACCATGACCATGGCAACTTTTTTTTTTTTTTGGTTTTTCGAGACAGGGTTTCTCTGTGGCTTTTTGGAGTCTGTCTTGCAACTAGCTCTTGTAGACCAGTCTGGCCTCTAACTCACAGAGATCCACCTGCCTCTGCCTCCTGAGTGCTGGGTTTAAAGGCGTGTGCCACCACTGCCCGGCAACCATGGCAACTTTTATAAAGAAAAACATTGAATTTGAGCTGGTTTGGTCCATTATTGTCCTGGCAGGAAGCATGACAGTATGTAGGCAGACATGATACTCTAGAAGGAGCTGAGAATTCTACATATTGATCTGCAGGGAACAGGAGACTGTGTGCTACACAAGCATAACTTGAGTATGTAAGACTCCAAAGCCCTTCCTCATAGTGACACACTTCCTCCAACAAGGCCACACCTCATAATAGTGCAACTCCCTATGGGCCAAGCATTCAAACACATGTGTCTATGGGGACCAGTCCTATTCAGACCACCACAGGTGGCTACATGACTGATAGTTTGTGTGGCTTCTAGGAATGCAAATGAACTTAAATAGGTTTCTAATTAAAGTATCAATCCAGCTTGCTTCTAAGGAGCTGTCTTCTTAAGGTGATGTCAAAGTTTTTTGCTTGCTCCAAAATTGTGGGAGATTCTCATCTCATTTAAGTGCTGAATCTTCTTGTTAAAGTGCAGATATGTGTTACACAGCCATCATTTTCTCCTATTGATACCAGGTGGCCATAAAACAGACTGGGAGGAACCACAGAGGTGCTGGAATAGAAGTCATTCTGAATGGTAGACAGGCCTTCTCTGGAGCTGCAAGGTGCAAGAATGCTAGGATTGGTCTCCTTCCTCCCTTCCTTCTTTTTTCCTTTCAAAGTTTTGTCTGAGCCAGTTCTGATGTTAGAATCTTTTCTACAAAAGAGTTCATAGGGTACATCCCATTAAAGAGCTAAATAGGGTCGGTCGAGGAAATGGTTTCTGTTCGGAGCCATCTACACAGGCAGGTGTCAGTCTTGGTTTATTGCAAATACTTCATCATCCAGCACGGTGAACATGCTACAGATTTTCCCAGTTTTTTTCATTCCATCTCAGTTATTAATAACCCTCTTTTTAATGTCATTTCTGCCTCTTAAGCCATGACTGTTTCATTATGCCCTTAAATTGTATAATACTGAGTTACTTGTCTGTCCCACTGGTCTCTTGTGTCTGGGCAATGCCCATCAGTGTCTTGTATGTACTGAGTATGTGATAAATGCTTGGTGAAATGTGTGTCTCCAGAGTTGAGAAAAATGTTCATGGTAGTGTGGTGTAGGTGACTGCTTGCTGTCTGCATGCAGTTCCATAGTAGGTTCATCTGGCATTCCATAAGCCAATAGGAAGCTGGGCCCCCATCAGTTCACCACATGCAAAGTGGTTCAGAATGAACCCAAATGTAGCAACCTATAGAACTCCCGAGAGGGTAAAAAACAACAACAAAAAGCAACTTGGAAATGTAGCTTTTATAACATCTGTTGCTTCATTTATCATCTTAGAACATGGCGGACTGCAGCACTCAATACAGATATGGGGAGTGTGGCTGTGAGTCAGTTCAGGGCTCAAGAGAGGTCTCAGTGGTTAAGATCACTGGCTGCTCTTCCAGAACACCCGGGTTAGATTCCTAGCAGGCACATAGCAGCTCACAACCATATGTAACTCCAGTCCTAGAGGATTCAATGCCCTCTTCTGGCCTCCATGGGCACCATGTGTTACACAGGTATACATGCAGGCAAACCACCCACATAAAAATAAGTATAACAAAAATTATAAAGTCATAATACAAAAGATAAAAATCATCATGTGTTCTGGAAAACTCTTAAGTCACTGGGTCTTAGGTCTTTGGAAACTCAAATGTAATGAGTTAGCAAGAGACTACACTTAATTTTGACTCCCTAAATAAAAACACAGAGCATTGTGGTGCATCTTCCTAAATGCTTCCTTTTTTTTTTGTTTCATGGCTGCCTTAGATTGCTTGCAGAGAGGTGTGGGTCTAATAGGAGGAACAGGTTTTATTTGTTAGGGGACTTCATACTGTACACATCTTCTGAGGGAGGTAAAGTACCTCCACTCTCTAAGCCTGGCAAACAGCCGTCTTCTCTGCTTCACTGAGGCAGGGTCTGAAAACAAGCCTGTCCTGTCTTTCTTATTGGCGTTTGGTTAATAAGTTAACCTGTTTTCTATTATAGCTACCTAAGGGAATTGTCTTTCTTGGTGAGTGGCTTAGAATGGTAAAAGGCTGTCATCTTTTCCTAAACTCACGTAGGGGCTAATCGTAACTAAACATTCTTTTTACAGGAAGCTAAACACCAAGGTGCGAAGGAGTCAGAGCTGCAGTGACACGGTTCAGGACCGAGTGAAGAGCAGACTCAGAACAGCTCCACTCAACAGAGCCAAGGTACACCTCAGCCTCAGGCTTCCCCAGCACCACATGCAGCCTCCCCGGCACCAGGCAAAGTACATTAGTTGCACAGGCTTAGGAGCCTATAGACAGAGATGAAGGAAGAAGGTTCAAATTAGTAGACAGAGTGGGGGGGTATTACACCGTTATAGACAGACACCTTTTAAATAGGTCTCTGTGAGACCCATCTTCAGATTTTAATGTTTCTAACTCCTTCATGTGTGTGTATGTGTTTTAAGCTAGGATTTCCCTATTTTATTTTAGGTACACATTACCCTTCTTCTCCCTTCCTTCCCTATCCTCCCACCATCTAAAGAATTTATGTAGAAACAAATACATACATGAGAGAGCTGGAGGGATGGCTCAGCAATTAAGAGCGCTTGTTCTTGCAGAGAACTAGATTCACATCAGTCAGTTGCTTCACATAATTCTAGCTCCAGGGGATCCAACACCTGCTTCTGGCCTCTGGACACCTGCGCATGCATGTGCACACACACACACACACAGACACATGTAAGTTTTAAAAAATGAAAAATAAACAATACAAAAAGTAAATAAACACACACACACATACACGATCTTTTATATTTCTTTCAGGTCACAACTATAACTCCAGGTTCCACCCCCATTATTGGCGTTCTCTTGTCCACTCAAAATAACCGCTGCCTCTCAGCTCCTGACTTAACCATAGAAAAGCGCCTGCCCTTCAGCTCCCTTTCATCCTTGACTTCCTTGCATAAGCCAGAGCGCTCTATCAGCCCTGAAAGCAATGACAGCATCTCTGAAGAACTAAACCACTTCAAGCCCATCGTCTGCTCACCATGCACCCCTCCCAAGAGACTCCCTGACGGCCGTGTGCTAAGTCCTCTCATCATCAAGTCAACACCTCGTAACCTGAACAGAAGCCTGCAGAAGCAGACTTCCTACGAGGCTAGTCCACGGATCCTCAAGAAGTGGGAACAGATCTTCCAGGAACGGCAGATCAAGAAGACCCTTTCCAAAGCCACTCTCACCTCCCTGGCCCCTGAAGGAGGGGAGGAGTTACCAGGCTCTGAAGCTATTCATTCTAGCAAGGAGAGGCCACCTCTGGCTCTAAGTACAAGACTGTCCAGGGCCCAGGTGCTCTCAGAGTGTGCTGGGCCCACATCCACTACCCTTGAGTATTTCCCTTCTGTTAACCAGACAAAAGCAGAACAGGACTATGTTAGAAAAAGGAGCCATGAGGTTCCAGTGGAAACTTGCCATTCCTCAGAGTACAGAGTTGTAGCCAGTGGGCCTTCTTTGGAAGGGGAGCAGTCAGAGGAGTCAAGGTCCACCCTAGATGCCACGTTAGACAAAACTTGCATGAGCACAGTCATGAAGACTTCAGCAGTTAATTCAGTGCCATCCAAAAATGATGTTTTGGGTGGGGTCCTCAAAACAAAGAAACAGCTGAAGACACTCGGTCATTTTGATCTGGCTAATGGCATTCTGGTCAACAGCCTAGGAGAGGAGTCAATTCCTTCCCTGCGTAGAGGCCGGAAAAGGCGTTGTAAGACCAAGCACCTGGAACAAAATGGTGTTAAGAAACTGCGACCACCCAGCAGTGACATGGGCCTGGCTCCCAAAGACCCAGAGCTGCTTGAGGTGGGGCAGAAATGGCAGCAGGAGGATGCGGGCCCGATGGCTCTGCAGTCACAGCGCATATTTGACAGTGAGAGGCGGACTGTGAGCCGGCGGAAAGGAAACATGGATCAGTATCTCTTACGGTCCAGCAGCCTGGCTGGGGCCAAGTAGCACTTAACTGAACAGTGTCATGTTACGGCTTCTCAGAGGCCTTGGCCTCAGTCATTTATCCAAAAGAACTAGCTGAATGGTCTTACTTTGAGTTTCTTTCGATGGCAAAACACTGTCTAATATGGTTCTGAGGGGCTTCAGGACCTTGGTAATCAAAGCCAAGGGTCTGTATCTTTGGCTCTCTAGGACCTGGGCCATGCCTCTCACCCCTTGAGTGAGCCAACTCTGAAGGCTTCCAGGCCCAAATCTGGCAGCACCCACTTGGGATGAGATTGAGATTGGCCTCATTCATGAACGTGATGACCAGAGTTAGAGATGGCAGGGAGAGAGTACCTTCTCACACTCATGAGACCCCCAGCTTCTTACGACAGAGTAGTGTTTAAGTCAGCCTTGCAGATAAAGATCCACTCTTCAGAGACAAGCAGTGCAGTGCTTGGGAAGATCCGAGATGAACAGGTGATCATGTTCGTCTGTCTTCCCTGTGTGACTCTACATACCTAAATCAGTTGAGCTTAGAACCTTTGCTTCTCCACAAGTTAATTTGCATTCCCTGTCTAAACTATGACATTTGACTGATGCTGTGATTGACACCTGGTCTTGGTGTCAGCTTGATGAAGCTGCTGTGCAGGTGTTGAGGTTCTCAGCTGCTGAGTGGTGTCGCCCAGGCTGACCACTGTGTCTCCTGGATTCTCCACAATCACAGGGTGCCTGAGGGCATGCATGCCAGGGCGACCTAGGGAGACTGGCTGGGCACTGAGTGTGACAGTGCGAAGCCCTGCTCGGAGCAGTTAACATTGCTGAGATGTAAACGGTAGAACTGCAGTGGTCTCACCGACCCCTTTTACAGGCTCTGCCTCCCCAGGGGTCCTAGCCTGAGATAGCTATGAGGTTTCCTTACTACTTTCCACTTGACGATGGCTATCTGAAATTTTGGTCTAAAAATCATGAAAAACTTGCCCCAGAGTCAGGCAAAGGTCAATGCTGAGACTCCCATACTGTGGAAACAAGGTATTTAGCTGGGTGCAGCTGGTAAATTCAGTCCCATGGACCTTTGGGGTTTATTTTTCTTAGCAGCTGACACCATGTGTCTTTTGCATCCCTGGTGGTGCTTGGTGCTTCTGCCCTTCTGGGCTCAGTGAGAATAGGGATTCTGATAGGATTTTAGGGACTCTCAGGTGGGCTGGCGTTCCCTTTGTCTGTATGAGCTGTTACCATAGTCATGTGACTGGCATTTTAACAAACCTTCCAGAGCTTCTATACCCACCCTATGCTGTCTCCCTTGAAAGGTCCCAGCAGGATACTGCATAGTTCTCCAGTGAGTTGCCTTTGATCAGAGAGTTTCTGAAACATTCAAGTGTAGAAATAGCTAGAGGATAACCCCCTCCTCCGTGGCTGAGGGAGGTTACCTGTAGTGCTGTTTCCTTCGGGGCAGATGTCAGTTTTTGGGGATTGTAGAAGAGAAAAACCTCAAATTTGGAATTAGCCCAAAGGTGGTTGAAGCTCCTAGGGAGGGGAAGGAGCACATGGAGTCCCAAGAAAGCTGTCCCTTGAAGCAGACGGAGCTCTTTCTCTGCAGCTCAGAACTGACTTTTCCCTGGGATGCTGGATGTGTGTGGCCATCACCGAGATAGGTGGCTTCAGCTGGTGGGGAACTGAGAGTCCTGGGATGTGGGTGTGTTTTTAAAACATGCAATAGTCTCATTACTTTATAGTCAAACCACTTTACTTCTTGTCCTAGGTAACTTCAGGCTTTAGGGGCTGCTAGAAGGCTTGTTAATGCCCCAAACAGGAGGGCTGGCCCTGGTCTGCAGATACAAGGAGATTCCATTAGAGAAAACTTTGAAATTTTTGCAATTTCATATATTTCTTTTATGATCTTAGTAATTATTATTGGAAGGCTAGTCTTACTAGGTAGTAGCAAAGACACTTATTTTTCCACATGCCACCCTTTTATATACCATTGACCATTAGAAAAACACTTTCAGTTGGAGTTAATTTTTGGTTTTGGGAAAAGGGTAAAATATTTTTAATAGATGAGAAATATATATTTTAAATATCCCCCTGCCCCTAGTTACTGCCTTGACTTTTAAGAGTGTGCACAGCAGTGGTGACAAGCATGGCTGCAGGTGTGGTGCTGCTGCTGAGCGGGTGCTGGGAACACTGGGCTGGCCTGGGGCCGTCCCTGTGCACCCCGAAACCCGGTGTGCTGTGGACAGTGTTTCCCACACTTCCTGCTGAGCAGTGGTTCTTGAAGTCAAGGCAGAGCAGTTTACATTGAGGAGGAAAGGCTTCCTTTTTTGTCCGCTTAGCTTCGAAGGTGGGAAAACTACTAAAGCGCTGCATGCAGGGTGCTCTCGCATGCAGTCACTGGACACTTGGTCACTGAAGTCCTTCACAGCTACAGTTGTCGACAGGGGTTCCTACAGAGTAGAGAGACACGGGAAAGAAGAGTGGTTGGGGGAGCTGGTGAGCTAGAGTGAAAGATCCTCGTTCTGCTGTGCTCCTTCTGTATGTGCATTCCACTTCTTTTGTTTTCTTATT
Source organism: Bramus lutescens (assembly GCA_001685075.1). Lineage (NCBI taxonomy): Eukaryota > Metazoa > Chordata > Mammalia > Rodentia > Cricetidae > Bramus > Bramus lutescens. The sequence continues at coordinate 908,868 of LOEQ01000048.1, read as the reverse complement.
AAGGAGGAAATTATGAGTAAGAGGAGGGTGAGTCTTTCTGATGTGACATTAAGAGATGTGCCATTCCTCAAAAGGGTTTGGTAGCCCTTCTCCAGAAAGGTAACCTTAGTGACATTCATGAGTAGCTGACCTGTTGGAAGAAGTCATCTGGACCAGATGGATTGGTATCAAGTCAGGGATTATTCAACCAGCAACTGACCTCTGTCCCTTAGTTACCTCTTTAAAAAAAATTTTTTTTAAAAAGTTAAGTCTAGCTGAGGCTTGTCTAGGAATTCTTTCCTAACTGACCTTATTTGTTAAAAGAAACAAAACAAAAAATCCAAAACTCTCTTTTGTAGGGAGAGTATACTGTTCATAAATGTCCTTTATTATTTTTTAAGGTAAAGTGCCCCTCAGAGAGTAAAGCTATTTCATTAATTATTGTCTGGTTACAAAGTAGCCACTGACTAAGATGGGCAGCTGCTGATTGAAGGCTGTGTTCATTCAGTAGGCACTTTTGAGCTCTTAGACCACCCCTCCCTGTGCTGGACCATAGGATAGTCCCCGTTGGGAGGGGGTGTGTCTAGTACACTGTGCGTGCAGTGTGTTTGGCCAGAGAGTGTGTTAATGATCTCTGAACAGCCATTTCCTCTATAGCAGTGAGAACTAGCACTGAGCCTGCCACCAGCAACATTTCCCACACCTCGTCAGTTTTTATGAGCTGGTTAACTTTGCCTTTTCCCGTTCCCTAAGTAACTTTCCCAGGGAAGAGTGGATCTTCTCCTGCAGTGATTATAGAACAGTCACCCTGTTCAGAAGCTGCATTTACATCAAGTCCTAAGAAATGATCCAGGTCTGGATCATTGACAGGGCCAAAGAAGCCCATTCTTATTTTAGTGATCTCCTAATGCATTCCCCAAGCTGACCTCTCACCAGAACCGGCAGTGACCTGGGTTTCTTCTTCCTAGCTTGTCACTGAAATGGAGAGCCATCAGGGGAGGGTAGAGGCTAGCTCACCATCGTGGGATATTAAAGCTGGACCAGCCCCAGCCCCACTTTAAATGAAGACCCACTGTTCTGGTTTCTGCTGTAGTTATCTAGGGCAGAATAATAGTGAAAGTCACACAATTTGTGGATGAAGCGGACACCCAAGTGACAGAGGTTTTAGAATGGCTGTTTTTGTTTCTTTGAGTTTAGTTGTACTTATATCCCCTGAATATATCCATAATATACAGAGTACTTAATAGGGAAAACCCCGTGTGTGAACTAAGTAATAAATGGAATTTTGTTGTAGTTATTTTAATTACAGCCTTTGCTGTTTCTTTCAGAATAAAATTCCTTAGGGTCTTACACCTTTCTTAGCCATCCCTTTGCTCCTCGACCATAGGATGCTCCCTAGACTTAGCGTTTAGAGTCTCATGACCCAGGAGGGTGCGAGGACTTGGCTGCTGCACACATTTTCTTTGATGACCCAGAAATGCACCTTTCATGGTAGCATTCTGAAGACTGTTCTGTAGAAGACATGTAGGAACACACAGGGGTTTCAACTTAGTCAAAGTGGATGGTGGAAGAGGCACCAAACCCACATGACCAGACTGCTCTGTGTCTGCCAGTTTTTCTTCTGAGGGGCAAATGTACTCTTGTGTCCCCTTTGTGGTGTCTCAGGTCCAGAAGGAGTTAGACAAAAGCCATGCTAACATCAGGTTCACTCCTCTCCCTTCCCTACCACCAAGTGTGAGCACAGACAGTGCAGGCTTCAGTGTCGAGCTGTGCCAGATTCCTGTAGCAGCCGTCAGTTCTCCCTAGCTGGCACTTGCCCTCCAAGCTAAGATTCCAGTTTGCATCAGACATGACCATCAGCCCTAAACTCCAGCAAAGCAAGAAACAGATACTATGCAAGACAAGTGGGTGTTTTTTCTTCCTTCTTCCTTCTCCCCATCCCTCTCTCTGCACCTGATACACTGTTTACTCTTAACTGTACAGATATAGTTGTCTTAAGAGCCAAACTTTTCCACCTAGAAATATAAAATGGTTGTCTGTTTGGTTTTAGGCAGCCTGCTATAGCTCCTTGTGGTCTGGTGGTTGTGACTTACTCAACCTGTTTACATTAGGATCGGAGAAGGGGCCCTGCATCCTGGTGGACTGCCACTGCTGTCTGTAACCCCTTGACTCATAAAGAGCCTTTTGACAGAGGACTTGGGACAAGGTACGCCCTGTCAGGGATGCTTTTCACCACAGTGAAGTGGTCTGGAATTGAGTGGGAGGTTGTACAACTAAAACAGAACCAAAGTGCATTCTTCATGTGTATGCACCTGTGCCAGGCGAGGCCCAGGTTGGAAAAGCAGTAAAGCAGACTTATGAAAGCAAACAGTCTACTTCTGCTTAGTCTCGAGAGACCTGTATCTGACAGTGTGGACTAAGCTCAAGGCAGGTGTTTGGGTGCTGTCCTGGGGCAGGGAGGTACCTGGGATGGAAAGGCACTGGGGTATGGTCTCCACAAGGAATAAATATACCTTTTGATGTATTCTAATGGACAGTATTTAGTTTCCTGACCTCTTGTGACCATTCCTACTTCTCTGAAGACACAGTTTGCATAAAGAGTGACTTATGGGATGCCACCGTCCTTGCCCCTTACAGCTGTACTTAGAAATATGATTGTTAAACATACTCTTCTTTGGAACCATTTCTCAGAAAGTCATAAAAAAATACCTTTGACATGAGTTTTTCACTGAACATAGAACAAATGTTAACCTGTTTCTCTTAAACTCAGAAAACGAACCTGGAAGACTCTGCCAGCCCATGTGAGATCTTCGAAGACCTTCAGCCCAAGGCCTTCAAGGGAGATTTGAAAAGCCAGCGGAGATTTGAAAACAGTACTCGGTCCCTATAGTAGCAAGACACTCTACACACTGTTAATTCCCCTGTAACTAGGTATGATGGGCGTCCTTCTTTACAGATGGGAACTCCAGCCCTGGCAGTGCAGAGCCTAGGTGCTGGGCCCTCTGACCCCAAAGCTGCTGGTTGCCTCTCTTGTACTGCTGTGGCCTCAGCTAATCTTGCAGTGCAAACTTCTACCACTGGCCTTGGAGAACAGTATGGCTCCAGTTGCTGTCTGGACTGGAATTGGTTGGGCAGGTGACCAGGCTGTCTTCCCACTTTGCCCACTGAGCTAATTCCAGGTGTGAGCATAGTCTGCTTCTCCATCTGTGGGTTCTGATTGCTCACTAGCGTTCTGGGTGACTAGACGATTCAGTTTGGGAACTCTAGGTGAAAGTTAAGAGCATTGAGTTTGTGGAGACAGCAGGATCGGGAGTTCAAGGTCATCCTGGGCACATGAAACTCTGTCAGAAAATACAAGAGAAAAATGAAAACCATGAGCCTTCTTTACTAGAGTAGTAGCAGAGCTGGGGTACAACATAGTGGCTTCCTGCTGGGGTTCAGTCAACATTTTGTTACATGTATGAAAAAGGGGGCTCATGCTTGAACTTGCTCTCTATGAAAGTAGCCTCTGGGGTAAGAAGCCAAAGTAAGGAACTCAGAATGATCAGAAACTTAGCAATGAGAGACAACCAGCTTGTTCAAGGGAGAGAAGGTGGTGCTTGGCCCAGACAAGTGTGCCCTCTTTGGAATGTCCTCACACTGGTCAAGGGGCTGCCATGGAGGTACAGAGAGCAGACCTGGAACTGAGGGACTTAGGCAGTCAGGCTACATAGTCCATTGTAGCATAACCATTAAAACTGCCATCCTTCAGAGTCAGCTCTGTTCCTGGGGAGACTGTGAAGAAGCTAGGTTGGAACAGGGTGTGTGTGTGTGTGTAGGTAGGTAGGTAGTAAGTAGGTCCATTCTTGAGGATATATGGCAATAACACATTTGGCAAAGGGAGCAGTCTAGGAGGTTCTCAAGTGGAACCTGGTGGGTTGACGGTGTCACTGTCAGGGTGGCTTCTCCTAACAATAAAGGAAAGATGGATACTTCGAAACTCCTGGAAGTCCAGTCTAGCAAGCCAAGCACAAATGCCATGAATGTGGCTGCTGCTGTGGGTCCCTGATTACCTGTATCTGTCAGACGTCCAAATGAGCTAACTACTTTGTCACCTGGTATGGCCTGCGTAGTGATGTACATGCACATGGGTATCTGGCTCTGATCACAGCTTAGAGTAAGCACTTTAACTGGCTATTTGCATGCCTGTGAAGTTGAGTTCAATAATGTGTAAATGGTTGTGATTTGGATTTGGGGCATCTGCCTTGCCGAGGACCAAGAAGCATTCTTCGACCCTGGGGACTGCAGCTCTGTATGATGCCCCAATCTGAAGTAGCCGTCTTCAGAGGAGAAGTCTTAGGTCCCACACAGCATATCCCTGCTGGACTTCTCCAGACCTTCCTTGGTTAGGTGCTGCCTACTGGGCCACACACCAAGAATGCACCAACCCCAGCCCAGGTTCCCACCCAGCCCAGATGTTTGTATTCCTGTCTTAAGCTTGTGTCCTGGATTATGGGACCTTGGGAAACTAGCCCCTCCACCTTCTACCAGCCATTATCTCAAAAGGGACTATTCCATCTTCTTTCACCCTCACAATGGAAAAAAAAAGCTTCCTCACGGGAAAGCTGTCTGGCCTGGGTCCTCCTCTGCTTTGGTACCCCGCCTCTTACTGGCTACAGCCCACTTAACTTCTGAGCTTTTTGTGCTACTCAGTCTCAGCACTTATTGAAGCTGTCACGAGCGACTCAGGTGGGTTTCTCATAGCCCTCTGGGATGCAGGAATCAGTGGAGATTTTTCCTTAGTGACACCACCACTGTGGCCCTAATCTGGCTTCCAAGAATACTTGGTACCCACTGTATTGCTCTATACACCACTCTTTATTGCTGCTGGGCCAGCCAACAGGTGTAGCCTGGCCGGGCTCAGAGGCGAGGTCCTGCCTCGCTCCACATGCTGACCACAGAGCGATATGGAGCCCAAGCCCTCTCTGTGTTCAGGGCAGGGCACAGAGCCCCTGGGGAGGGCGGTGCATAGCTCTACTCCTTCGAGTCGCTGGCCACGGGCTCCTGGCAGAACTCGTCCATGAACTCGAGGAAGCGGCCCAACCTGGGCTGGCCCGCGCTCAGTGCGCGACGGGTGGGCAGCCTGGGCGGCTGTGAACACAGTCCGTAGCGAGCTGCGCACCAGCT
>LOEQ01000048.1:892241-903622 GCA_001685075.1 Bramus lutescens | reverse complement strand
AGCGTCAGGCTCGCCGGTTCCTCAGGCCCAGAGATACACAAAGTATGTTGGTGTGTGGAGGCAGTACAGCCCCGACAGTGGGAAGTCATGCCTTAGTTCAAAACCCGAAGGTGCCCGGTGACATGGGCACCTTCCTGCCTGTCCTGCATACACTGTAAAGGGCTTGGAAAATCCCACCTTGCACATCCTTCCCTGCTTTCCATGCTCCCTCCTAGTTTTGCACCAGCCCTCCCTGGTAGACACCATACCCAGTGGAGCTTCAGTGACGTTCCGAGGGTCCCGCATGCGAATGAGGATGTCATCCAGCAGCTGCGCTTTGGTCTTCCGTGGGGGTGGTATTGGTAACCTCCCAGCCTGGCACAAGGTAAGGAGGAGGTCTGTCACTTCATGCACTCATAGCGACAGGCAGGGGGCAGTAGGGAGTGCTGGGAAACGGGCCTCAGGGTCCCAAGGTGGAGACCTCAAAACTCAGGAGCACAATCAGTGGCTAAGGTGCTTACCTGCTTCTCTTTGGGGATGTAGGGTTTCTGGAACGTGTCCAGCCTGGGCTTGGAGGAATGGCAGACAAGCGGCTGCTTCAGCATGCGATGCAGGGCCTGCACGTTCTTCTGGATGCCTAGCAGAGAAGGCAGAAACAGGTGTCCCTGACCCTGCTCAGTGCTGGGAAAAGAACTGCAGAGCCCAAGAAAGCCATTTACCAGGGCTTCCTCATCTGCGGCCTTCCCCAGCCCCACCGCAATGCTTCACCATTCATTGCAAGAAATGTCCCTGTGAGCTCAGAGCCTGATGTGGGAAGACTTTGGGCCTCACAGTGATTCCATAAACTCAGGGGTCACATGATAGGAGTGACTCCCAGGAGACTGGCTCCCAGCAGGCTCTTTTGGAGGCACAGATACTGTTGTTACATCAGAGTAAATAGAATCATAGATGAGAGGGCACTGCCTCTGCTGCCCCAAACCAGGTGGGGAGGGTTTGGGATGGTCTTCTGGGCCTTAACAGAGGCTGGCTTTGTTTGCTCATTAACCCTTCTCTATGAGCAATTTTCCACCTGGGGTGACTGGGCTAATCCAGGCAGTCTTTGAAAAAAAATCCATGACCCAAAGCAGTGAAGGTTCAGCAAAAGGCAGTGTGATGCTGCCGTGTACTCAGAACCCCCAGCAGACATTCACATGGAGTCAGCATCAGCCTTGGCCTGGCATGGCCTGCTCTAGGCTGAGAGGATGCCCCTGGCCCTGACATACCCTTTGACTCCACAAAGGCAGGATCAGACTTGGCTGTGAACAGCTCCTCATAGCCATCATACTTGGACATAGGGGCAGACGGCTGCTTCCGCCGGGTCCTCTTTGTGTCTCTGGGTGCAGTTAGTGGTCTCTTTTGGGCATTCTCCTTCGCCTCTAGCTTTTCCCTGTGGACGGTGGAGGATGGCAGTTCATTCACCTGTGCCAGGAAGAAAACACACTCACTTGTTTCCTGCCCAATCCCAGCATGGGCTCTGCATGGCCCACGTGTTGGGCCCTCATAAGGGAGAGCTGAGGCATGGAGGAGGCTGAAAGAATAGGTGGTATGTGCAAACAGGAGCAGGCATGGCCAGTCTGGAGAATCTCAGAAGAGGCCCAAAGTGATTCCTTAGTCTGGGCCAAGTCTTGGGGACACAGGAGAGGCCTGGATTCCCAGCCATGACNGGGCAGTGGCTGCAGTAGTCAAGGAGCAGCATGCACACGTAAGAGCAGTGCACCTGGTGCTGAGCAAGGCCCTGTGAAGGACCTTCGAATGCCACGCTCAGGGCGCTTGTTTAGTATTATTTATTTTCGCTTTGAGGTAAGCCAGGAACATTTTGACCTACCCAAATAGTTTTTATACAATACAGGATGCCCTATCCATGTAGAGATGTTCTGGGGGACCCTGCCAATTCTTCTAGCCTTATGGAGGTTGAACAATCTTTACATGAAATGCCTGTGAGAAGAACATTTATATTTTAGAATATTTACATGACAAGATGAGATGCCTTGGCACGAGACCCAAGTCTACATGTAAAATTTGTTGGTGTTTTATATATATTTTAAATACATAGCCCTAAGGTAATTTCATATGTCTTCAGTGATTTTATGCATGAATCAAAAATTTCATGATGTGGAATTTTCCTCTTGTGGACATGTTGGCACATAAAAAAATTTCAGAATTCAGAATATCTGGAATTTGAGTCATTCACATTAGGGATTTCCTTTCTCTACACCAGTGGTTCTCAACCTTCCTAATGCTGCAACCCCCTTAATACAATTCCTTGTGTTGTGGTTACCCCGCAGCATAAAATAGTTTTTGTAGCTACTTGGTAACTATAATTTTGCTATTTATGAATTATAATGTAAATATCTGTGTTTTCTGATGGTATTAGGTGACCCATGTGAAAGGGTTGTTTGACCCCAAACGGGTCATGACCCATTGGATATTCATGGTTCCATTTGAATTTCTTCCCCTGCACCACACTTCCTGTTCTCTTTGCCCGTATCTCTACCTTGCTAATGTTTCCATGGCCTGAGAAGTGCAGCTCATTTGACCCTTCTCCCAGCCCTCCTGGTTTGGAACAGAGGCATCCTTCCTTAGTCCTGGTTCCGGAGTTCCTTCAGTCTCAGCACAGATGGCAAGTTCTGTTCCTGTCAGCTTTTCTTTTAGACCATAAGCACCTCAAAGATGACACCTGTATCTGAGCCACCTTTGTTCCCAGGGCCCAGGGCAGCATGAGAAGGGAGGTAACTTTAGCAAAGGTACAGTAGTGACAAACCTCTGCCAACTGGCCAGCACCACATCCCAGTGAGATCCAAGGTGCTGTCTGTGCCACAGGACTACTGCTACTGCTACTGCTACTGCTACTGCTACTACTGCCAGAGAGTGCCTGAGAGCTGCACGGCCTGCGGGTTTCCCAGCTTGTCCTGGACAGTCCACAGCAGTGCAGGTGGCTCGGTGCAGGAACCTGTGGGCACTGCAGCCAGAGGTGGAGGCAGCTGGGGACAAGCACCTGAATCAGGAAGATGGACTCCGTACTCTTGGCATCTTCATCTGCTGGGTGGTCTGGGTTCAAGAGGCCAGCTGTACGGCTTGGATGGGACACTGGCTCACTGTGCATGGTGGAGTTGGAGCAGATGGGAGGCATTGGCACAAAGGTCCGGTGAGTTAGGGAAGGGCCTTCTGGGCCCTCAGTAGCCAGCAGTGCCTCATGAGAGGTGTTTTCGGTGGAGGGAAGTTCCTCAGCTCCTAGCTCTGGCTCCTGCATAAAACTTGAGGGAGGCTTGTCCGTGGTCATGCTCAGGTGATGAGGGACCAGAGGATGCCTTGGCACTTTGGGGTTGTGGGTTTTCACCTGAATGAGAGAAAGGTTGGGTTAGATTGGCTCTCTAGTTAGGGGTGAGTCCTGGGCCCCACCAGCCTCAGATGAGCTGCATGGTGAGAGTGGAGTCTGGGGAGACAGGAGGGCCATCACATGTGCCCTACCCAGAGGACACAGCGTCACTGTATACCACCATGGTGGCTTAGTGCAGAGGGCTCTTGCTGCCAGCCAGGAAGGCGAGAACTGGCTCCCACAAATTGTCTTCTGACCTCCGCGTGGCCTCTGTGGCTCCCGTGAGAATCTTATAAAGTACCTAGGAACAACTGGCCTCTTTCTCAGGTACTTGTCCCAGGCTCTAGGCCTCACAGTCAGGTCAGTGCACCCTGACCTGACTCTCTCGGCCGTGCCACTCTTCAGGGTTTAACAGATGCCTCTCACTCTCCTCAGGGATTTCTACAGGGATGGGGTGGCTGTTTCCCTAAGCCGTGTTTCTCAGGAGCTGTGGAATTAACTTAACTGGCAGGGCCCGTCACCATCTTTCCTGCACTGTCTTCCTGTGTGGGGGGAGGAGGGAGCGAGAAGAGGGGGAAGCTGTCTGTGCCTTGTTGTCTAGGTTTACAGACAGTACTGGGGTAGAAAGGCCCTGGGCACTGTGCTTGGAGCATGTGGGTTCCTTGTGAACAGGGCAGACCACTCCCCACCTCCTCCCCCCTCCCACAGGGTGAACTGATGGTCTTCATTCCTGCCTCACTGGGGGCCGACCCCCAGCCCCTGGGGGCTAGGCTGGTGTAGCTGCCTCTTGTGTTCTCACAGGAAAAGCTCTTCCGTTTTCCTCCTGTCTATGCCTTTGTCCAGGGAGTTGAGGAGAAAAGTCCTAGGACTGGCCTGCATGTGAAGCTCCCCCTCTTGGCACACTGCAGACAGGCTGCTGTCTCAGCTGGCGTCAGGCCTAAGCCATGTTCTGGGGCCAAGTGCTGTGTGTGCCCAGATGTACCCCAGTGCTTTGTTTTTCACAAGCCGATACCTCGATTACTCAGAACCTTAAACAGGAGGAAGGGCGGGGGACACCCTGAACCCAACACTAACTTGTATCTCCTGAGCTGGTGCACCTCTCTGAGCCTGTTTTCTTGGGAGAAGAGTGAGGACAGAGGTATGAGTGCCCCGAGGAGTACCAGCCATGGACGATGTACCCAGCATCTAGCTCACTAGCATCCTCCCCCCGCCCCAGATGGTAGATGCACAGGGAGGTGGTAGATCCTCAGAGCATGCCACAGAAACCCTAAGAATGTCGTCTATTTCTGGCTTTAACCCTTGCTCTGCTCCTCTGGGGGCTTAAGAGCTTCATTAACTGAAGCAGCCACAGATCAGGTGGCAAAGGACAGATGTGTCTGCCTTTGGGGACCAGCAATGTCTGCGTTAGGAGACAGGGGCTTTTCACAGATTTTCTGAAACTCCTTTAGATCAAGAGGATGTTAATTACTAATTCAAGGTCCCCAGAGGTGAATCTAAGAGCCCACATGGAGTGAGAGAATCCAGCCTGCCTACGACGAGCTGTGTATCTAATTCTGGCCACCCAGAGCTGTTGCGTGCACCAGGGCCTTGTGTGACTAAGATCAGTGTAGCTTCATGGCTCCTTCATCTACCCTTTAAGCAGCTCTGTGAGGTCCAGAGCCGAGACATCAGCCACTCAGATCAAAACTCTAGTCAAGTTCAGACAGCTGTAGATAGTGAGGGGTCCTAACTTCAAGGCTGATTTCTCCCCCACTTCTTCTCTGGCCCTAGTTTTTCTGTAAAATTAGGGGGTCACTGACTTAGTGACCTCCAAGGCTCTTCATTCTCCCTCCTCCTCTTGAGGGCCTCTAGCTCTGTTTAACAAGAAAAGAAGGCACAGGAGTCAATGGAGAGAGAGTTTCCAGGTTTGGCTAGGGAGGGGTGTTCTTGGAAGACTTACCTTTCGTGATTCCTTCCGAGGTATCAAAATATGGTGTTTAGCTTTTACCAGTTTCCTTCGCACTAAGCGGATGCCCAGGCGCTCCTGGAGGAAGCTCTTTAGTAGTGGTGGGATCCCTGGTGTTGTGGAGGAAAACAAGATGTTTGACAATTGGCTGGTATGTCCTGGGGCTTCCTGTGTGTTTGGCACTGTTCATATTACTTTGTATGTGTTAATGTAATTGTACTTCTCTTTTCAACTCTACTTATTCCTGGTCTATAAGCAAGGAAAGTGACGCTCAGAGGCTAAGGTGACAAAGTATAGCAAGGTGTCCCAACAGACCCAGGGCCAGAGCAGACCTCTTGCTGGTAGGTCTTGGCCAGAAGATGGGGGGCACCACAGCAGAACTGCATTCAGAATGCTGGCAAAGCTAGCCCTGCTGCTGTGCCAACCCCAGATAGAACTGGAAATGGGACCACAGAGCCCAGCTCTGCAACCAGGGTGCAGCTTATAGAGCTCAAATAAGGGCGAGAGAATTCAAAATGCCCAGCTTTTTTTTTTCTTCTTGAGTTACCTTGAGCAAACCATAGCCACTGTGAACTTTGGTTTCCACCAAAGTTCTTGAGGTTAGTGCCTGTTTGCCGTGGCTACTGTGCTCCACTCTCCAGGTAGACAAGCCCCCTCCCCTCCTTGGCCTGCTCCATCCCCACCTTAGCTTCTAAGGCGAGAGTGAGGGTTCGAGGGTTGGGGGACAGATGCGTGGCTGCCATACCTCGTGTATGCGCTACCAGAGGGTTGTTGTGGAAGACAAGCTCACAGAGAGGGGAAGAGAGCTGCTGGCAGGACAGCATCCTCCTTTGTGATCTGGAACAAGGGCAGGAGACATGTTAGTCAGTGCTCCCCACCCAGGTAAGGATGGCTGCAGGACAGATGTGAGAATGATGGACAGGAGGCCATGCCTTATCCCTGTACCATTGCTTGCTCAGGCACTCCTGTCTAAAGATTCTGTTACCACTGCTTCATTATATGAGTGTTTTGCCTGCGTGTATGCCTGTGTGACACATGTGTACAGTGACCTCAGAGGCCAGAAGAGGGTGTCGGATCTCTCTGAACTGGAATTACAGTTGGTTGTGAGCTGTATGTAGGTGCTCTGAACAGCTGAGCCATCTCTCCAGCCCTCATTGCTGCATCTTTAAGAGTTAGACATCTCTCTCTTATCCACACTGAACATATCCAGAGTATCAAGGATACTGGTGGCCAAATAATCAGAAGCATTTGTCTCAAAGAACCTTGAGGGTTGGCACAGACGGCACTGGCTGTGGATGCAGATGGTCTTCCTCGTAGCAAACCTGCAAACCCTAGGATTCCGTCAGCAACGCTCCTTGGCTTCTTTCCATTGCCCTAGGCACTGATGGATCAGGTAAAGAGCACCAGTGGGCAGGGATCCACCTATCAAATGGAATGAAGCTGAGCTACAGCAAGGGACACCATCTCATGGCTGGACATCTCAGGACTGGCTGGGGCCAGGGGCTACAGTTCTGTGCTCTTAGCCTGTAAGTGGTCAGGCCAGACTGCATGACAAAATTCACACAAGCATTGTTAAGCAGAGTAGCTAGAACATGGAGACAGTGGTGGGTTTCAGAGGAGCCCAGAGTGCGGTTGGACACAAGGATACACAGGCAGAAGGGTGGCAGGGGAAAGATAGACTCTTCAGATGGCTGCTGGATCCTCACTGGACTGCACTGGAGCAAATGCCTTCTCATGGCTGGTCATTCAGCTAGCCCAGCACTTGGTTCTCGAGATTATAGGCCACTAAACTTCATGTGAAGAGCCAGGCAGTAAGTGCTGGGACACAGTCTCTGCTCCTGACTCAGCCCTGGACAATTCATGAGCAAATCAGTAAGATTTTATTTATAGACTCTGAAATTTAATTCCATATAATTTTAACACGTCATGAAACACTATCCTTGTTGAATGTACCTGAAAATATAAAGGCCACTCAGTCCAGAGGCCGCAGCAAGCCATTGGCTCACTCAGTTTCAATAGATTACCAACTTGCTCCTTGTACTCATATGACCTCTGCAGAGCTAAGGGACAACAACAGACTGATCTATCCTCTGGCCCTTTATTTAAAAAAAAAAATGCTGGGTTTGGGGATGTGGCTCAGTGGCAGAACGCATGCCTACAATGCTGAAAACACGTTACCAAAAAACTTGTGGGCCTGTGCGCTAGAGCCCGGAGAAGGAGGCTCAGTCTCCAGGCTTGCCTGTGGTATGTGTAATGGTGGCCCAGGATGGCACAGGGAGAGGCAAGCACTTCAATGGGATATGTAAATTAATTCAGTCAAGATACAAGATCCTGTTTATAATTAAAATACGAAGGAAGCTGTGTGGCACCCAGGGCATGTGGTTGTCAGATGTTCTGTGATGCCAAGCCCTAGCTGAAAGGTATGGACTCGGGGCTAGCTGATTGGCAGGCAGAATCTGATCCCAGGCTAGCTGCTCCCCATGGGGTAAGTCAGATGACTTCAGGGGCACAGTCAAGTTTCAGTGATAGCCTCCAATTTCTGTCCAACCTCACTGGGTTAAAGGCAATATAACAAATCTATGAGCTATTAAATACTGGTTAAAGTTTGAGTTAAAATGGCTGTTTTGCTTTTGACACAACACTTCTAAGTGAACATCTGGGGGAGAGAACTTCTGTTTGGAGGCAGAATTGGTTTTTAAAGCTTGTACCTCTAGTAAACCAAACACTGGTTTTGAAACATGTATCTGTGTCTGTGGTGTGCTACAAGCAGCATTCATGAAGTCTTAGTGCGCACCATGCATCCTGTTATTCTGGATGCCAAGGATATATGTGTAAGTAACACACAGCCTAACACTCGTACCAGGCAACTGACGAGGGGGCCACAGTGCCGTCATACAGAATCATGGTCAGGACACAGGATCACTACCCCACCCCAACAAGAACAAGCCGGGCAAGCCATGTCCCAACTGTTGTGAAGCTGGCAGAGAACTCTGGTCTCAGAGAAGCCCTGGTGAGTGGGACACTGGCTCACCTGTGGTCCGTGCCAGGGCTATGTGTGCTTTAAGGACTAATCAACTAAAGACTGCAATGAATTGTTAAAAATCAAGCTGTGGCTCAGAGCAAGGCAATGAGGCTCCTGAGGGTGTGGCTATGGTGTGTGATATGACAAGAGCACAGAAAGCTTCATTGTGGGACAGCACCATGTGGCATAACATATGCCTGGGGGAGAACAGCTGCCCTTGCAGGAGAAGCAGTGGCCCCCTGCTGCCCAGAAAGAACAGCCAACCCCCAGACATGGCATCTAGGAAAGGGAGCACTTGCTACTCCTGAGGTGGAGTAGAAAAGCACCTGGGTCCTGCACAGTAGAGATCTGCTGCCATGGGGGCAGCACGGTAGGACCACAGTGCTGCCCAAGGCTGGGGTTGGAGCCCATCTTGGGCTGGCAAGTGCCAAAGAACAAGCAACAGTAGTCTGCTGGTAAGCAGAGAAGCTAATGGGATCAGCCAGAGATGCAGGGAGAAGACTTGAGAGCTGCAGACGGGAACAGCAGAGAACCACTCTCACAGCCTGTAGTCTGAAAGGGATGCGCTTTTGCACAGGTGATGTAGGCCACAAGTGCAAGGGTAGAGACATAGACCCATGCTCATGGAACCCACAAGTCAAAGACAAAACCACAGGGAAAATTAAAAATACTTTAGGTGAACGAAAAACACGTGTACTGTGCATGAGCACTTGCCTTTGTTCTCCAAGAAGAAAACAACCAAGATCTGGATGTACTAGATAGAGAGGAAACAGCCGAAGTCAGACACATGGACTTTTCAATCTGTTGTGTTCCCCCAACCCCTTCACCTGATGAAACTCGATGACTCAGATCTAAGCTCAGACCCGGCATCATACACTGCTTCAGGGTGCTGTGTATTCCTCGTAGCACCAACCATGCTGACATTGTGACTGCCTGTCCGGTGTCAGTCTCTCAGCTGACAAGCTCTGAAGGCCCATGGCTTTTTCTTTTACACAGTCTCTCTTGCTCAGGCTAACCTCAAACTCACCAAGCAGCTGACCTTGATCCATCTGCCACTAACTCCGGTGTGGAAGGATCACAGGGATGTGCCACCACAGCTACTTTATGCCATACTGGACACTGAAACCCTGGGTTTAACACATACCAGTGTACTCTATCAACCAAGCTCCAGCCCCAGTCTGGAGGTCTTCAAACGTGAACCCCCAGTGCCTAGCGCAAAGGCCAGTACACGGCAAGTGCCAAATAGCCTTCCCTGCCTTGAGAACCAGAGCCACACTGTATGCAGGGAAGAAATTGCTGGGCTTCAAGCCAGAACGGTTCACATCCTTTCCTCCCATCCGTGCCCCAAGGAAACAGCAAAAGCAGTTACCTTGTTGTAGGCCAGGCTAAGGTAACTTAGCTCTGGGAAAGGTGGGGCCAGCATCTGGTTCCTTGCTTTCAGTGACTTCACAGGAAGAATCTCAAATATGGGAGGAAGTGAACATATCTTGGCTGTCTTAGAAGGAAAAAAGTCAGAGTCAACGTGTCACAATGATTTGAAAAAGAAAAAAGAAGCTGAGGCTGGCAGCAGTCAAATGCCCTTTCTATTGGGTGCGATGAAAAGACCTCTTTGTGAGTCTGGCCAAAGGGACATTTGGGGTCATAAAGGCCAGAATTCTGACTCTGTATTCTCTTGAGGTCACACTAGCTAATTCTCCAATGTCCAAAGTTCCAATTTCAAGTTCCCTGGGGCCACAGAAGATCACAGGAGTGTAGTAAAAACCAGAGGCTCCTGCCCTTTCTCCAGCCCTGAGGCAATTTGGCCCTGGCTAGCCCTTCTGTGCAACTCAGCTGAAAATTTCCGGAAGGTAGAGGAGGTATTTACACTGATAAAGGCAATCAATCAGTCAATCAATCAGTTGTCTTGGCTAGAAGAGGGAGGACAGGAGTGGACTGAGTGGGGAAACTCCTAACCCCTAGGCCCTTAGCCCCCAGTTCTCATTCTGGGTGGAGCAACAACTAAGTCCTGGTGACTGGGCCAGGCTCAGCCTGATGACAGGATGCTTCTTCATCTAGACCACCTGTTGTTGGCAGAGGCTGCTCGTTCATTGCTCAGCCCCGAAATAATCACACAGAAACTATATTATTTGCAGTACCTTTTGGCCAATAACTTAAGCATGTTTCTGGCTTACTCTTATATCTTAAATTAACCCATTTCTATTAATCCGTGCATCACCACGTGGCTGTGGCTTACTGGCAAGGCTCTGGTGCATCTGTCCCTGGCAGTGGGTACATGGCGTCTCCCTGACTCCACCTTCTTTCTCCCAGAATTCAGTTTAGTTTTCCCTGCCTAGCCCTGCTATAAGCCCAAAGCAGCTTCTTTATTAATCAATGGTAATCACAGCAAACAGAGGGAAGACCCACATCACCTCCCCTTTTCTGTCTAAATGAAAAGGAAGGTCTTAATTTTAACATAGTAAAATTACATATAACAAAACAGATATCAAGCAAGAATTATAGTTATAATATTTATACCTACTTTATCTTTTATCATAACTAAAGAAACTATCATTATAACTATCTATTTAATTCAATCAAAGACTCCAGAAGGATATAATATTACTTAAGTTAACAGGAAGTGCATTGTAAGCAACTTCCAAAATTCTAGAATTGACAGAGACATCTGGCTGCCTGAACAGTCACCGAAGTTTTTCTGTACTGTTGGGACATCAATCTTCATCCTACAGGTCCATAGTATCCAGCAGACTTTTCCATGAAGCAGGAAATTTCAAAGACTATTCCACCTATATTGGCAGTTTCTCAGTCACTTTCTTCTGTGTCCTGTTGAATATCAGGCAGATTCTTTCATGAAGCAGAAACCCTGAAAGATCGTCTCACCTTTAGGCAAGTTCAGCAGTCATTTCTCTGTGGGTCCTGCATGTTCAGTCAAGCAGTCCAGGCAAGAGCAGTTTCTGGCCCAAATGGCTAACAAACTCCATGAGGAGCCTCTTCGATGCCCATCATACTCTTGAAGTTATTGGTGCTTCCAGGAGCAGATGTGTCTCATTGTCATGAAAAGTCCTAAGTTCTTAAAACATTTT